>BLBF01000007.1:15821804-15874989 GCA_015471245.1 Laticauda colubrina | reverse complement strand
TAGATAGATAGATAGATAGATAGATAGATAGATAGATAGATAGATAGATAGATAGATAGATAGATAGATCCCAGAAGAAACAAACATCCCTTAGTAAGGGATTGTTTTTTGCAGCCTCCTCTAGGCAACAGGTCCATTTCCAAATCAAAAGATGTGGATGAAGCCATTCATTGCTTCTATTTTCTAACAATACCAAGGGGAGGCTATATTGGGCCCACAGGTATTATATACATGAAAGTGCAATTACACTCTGACTATATGCCATCTTACCATTTTTATTTTTAAAAAGTTAATCAGCTGTGGCAAACACTTAGGAGATTCTGCAGGCACTGTGTTACCTAATCCTGCTTGGAAGATATGCTTCAAAAAAATCCATCCTGAATTAGTCTATGTAACAAGATTTCCAAACTGCAGTAGAATCTTGCAGTTCGGGGTTTTTGTATCTGTACAAATGTGAATGGAGCTTAGAAGTATCCCAAAGCAGCAGGGAGAGGAACTCTTCAGGAGAACTAGAATATGAGGAGAAAAGAGGAGAAAAGATAGTTTGGTTTATTGCATGTCACTGGAAGTGATCGCTAAAGAATTATTTGAGCACCAGTACTGCTCTCACAAAGCCATTGTGGCTTAACAATATACACATTTTGACTTCTTTAGCAAATTATGATTTAAAACAGTCTGGCTTTGTGTTCTCTTTGTGAACCATAACAATGTGAAGTGTTCAAATAGCAAGTAAAAAATAGTAGACTATGTC
Source organism: Laticauda colubrina (assembly GCA_015471245.1). Lineage (NCBI taxonomy): Eukaryota > Metazoa > Chordata > Lepidosauria > Squamata > Elapidae > Laticauda > Laticauda colubrina. Next base: position 15,874,238 of record BLBF01000007.1, on the reverse strand, counting down.
ACAATCCCTTAAGAATCTAACTTAATAAATCTTCATGATTATTAATGCAGAGTCATATTCTGTCTTCTTTCAGAATGGCTGTGGAGATTCTCAGTCATCCAGGTCATGGCTACCCCAAAGATACTGTTTCCAATGGCAATTGGACTTTGCTTTTCCTTGAAGATGTTTCACTTCTCATCCAAAAAGCTTCTTCAGTTCTGATTGAACTGATGATTCAGAACTGAAGAAGCTTCTTAGGACTTCCGGTTTGAGCTTCTTCATTGACAGACCAAGAAAAATCTCTGTGAGGCTTCGATCTGTGCTCGCCACTGGAGCGCCCCGACCCAGCTGGTTTTGGGGCTAAGCCACACCGTAGAGGTGGTGAAGAGGGGGGAGACTGCCTGCAGGGTTGAGGAGAGCCGCATCTCTCCTCCCCGGCTGGCCATTACTCCCTTTCCCGAAGGTGGTTGCAGCGGTGGTCAGAAATGGCCACCACAAAGAAGAACTTGACCGGAAAAGAATGTGCAGGAGGAAGATAAGAAAAGAAAGTTTTGGTTGATTGGATCAAACAGCAAAAGCAACAAATAAGGTACCTTGGAATTGAAACTATTCATAAACAATAACATTGTTCCCTAAGAAGATTTTTAAGCTGCGAAGGAGAGAGAAAAGGGAAAAGATTTGTTTTTGTTTTTTTATCCTTTTCCTATACTGACAGCTAAGAGACTTAAGCAAGAAATTGGAAAAAAATCCACTTTGACATCAATAGGCATTTAATGCTGAAAATAAAAAGTCAAAGGGATAAGATTTCTGGACAATTAAAAGCTTTTGAAAACATGAAAGGAGAGTAAAAGAATAAAAGGGCAGGATCTGGAAGGGAGGAGACTGCCTGGAATTAAAAAAGAACTTACAGCAAAATCTCAACAAGATTTCCAAAAGATACATTCTAACTGAAATATCGCAACCAAAACCCCAGGGAGAGAAAGTCAAAAAAGAAATAAGAAAATATAACTCGGGACTATCTGGATTACTTGATGATTTCTGGATTCTTGGTTATTGTAATAACCAAGTGTTATTAGTGTAATAACTAGAATCAATTGGGTGGTTGTTTAAAACTGTTTAAAATAGCTCCACTTTTAGAAGAACTGAAAGTGGAACTTAAAAAGTACAAAGAAGATGCATAAGAAGGGAGAGGTTCTTTTGGCTTCGTATTTCAGTTTTTAGAAATGGAGATTTCGAATTATGAGAAACAACAAGAAATGCCTGAAGAACAAGAAGATTGCGACAAAGAAGAAGCATCTTTAATGAACAAGTAATCTTAGATGGGGGGAAACAAGGAAAGGGGGGAAAGAGAATGGAAAGTTTAAGATTGGGAAAAACAACTCCAAAAAAAATAGAGTGAAAAATAAGTATAAAATCAGAAGCAACAGAAGAGGAAAATGCAGAAGAGAGAATTAGAAGTAGAGAGACAAGAGGGTAAAAAGGAGGGGAAGAGAAGATGAGAGGGAAGAAAGATAGGAAAAGAAGTTATAAAGGAGAGAAGCAAAATATAGAGAAACAGGGCCCATTATTAGAAATAATGGGTGAAAATTTAATGGAAAAAGGGATTCTGCAAAGGTACCTAAGATAGTATGGTTATATTAGAAACAGAAATAATTTTAGAAAATATCAAACAATGTACGATTAAAATGTCTGATAAAATAGCTATCATAATTCAGTGGAATGCTTGTCAATAAATAAATGTAATAAAAGATATATTTAATGATTTATAAAACATATGTGAAGAGAAATAAGGGAAAAATTAATTATGAAGATTATATGTGTTTTTCAGGAAGTATGATATTTAATTGAAAAGAAGTGTTAAAGATGTTAAGATTTTAATAATTATTAATGATAGAACTGAACTGGAATGGAATGAGGGTTTATAATTACATATATTTACAATCTTTTTTAAAAAAAAGAATATAGTGTGTATTATAAGAATGTACCAAGCAGAATTTGATTGGGAGTTATATATTATGTATTATATTGAAGGTCATAACCCTAAGGTATATATTGAAGTTTAAATAAGAGTTGAATGAATGTAATTAAAAGATATAAAGGTGTCATACTCCAATTAGTACTACAGGAGAAAATTTGTTTAATGAGAAAAAATAATATGAAATTGAAACAGAACAGACAAAAGTATAAATATAATAATTTGAATTGAGATGAGATAATCAAAATAAAATAGAGAAAATTAAAAGAGGGGAAAAACTATATAGAAAATGTAAAATAGTATAAGATATGGAATAGAATACAAAAAGGAGCTTGAAATTGAGTTTTGTGTCTGTATAAAGAAGTTCAACGCGGGACCATGCTATTTTCAAAAAAGATGTTTTACTTGTATTTTGTATGTGTGGAAACCCAAATAAAACTTTATTAAAAATAAAGAAGAAGAACTGAAGAAGCTTCTTGGATAGGAAGCAAAACATCCTCAAGGAAAAACAAAGTACAGTTGCCTTTTGAAAAAGCAGCTTTTGGGATTTCAGAATATCCTTCTTCCTACCCATTAGCCCTATGAGGTAGACCCCATAAAAAAACCTGATTCCACAAAAAGATTAGACCTAGACTTTATTAAGATAGGCTTATGCATTAGAATCTTTCAAGACTGCCTGTGCTTTCCCTTCCTTCCATTTGATGCCCAAAAGAGTCAGGGGAAACCCACCTGAGCTAATATCCTCCTGCCTCCCTGGGCTTAATACACATATTTGTGCTTCTTGTTCTTGGATGGTTTCTCTAAGAACATTCCATAATCCTCCTGTTTTAATCATTCATTAAAAGGGTGAGTTGCACTTCTACAAATTGTAATTTTTTACCTGAATAGAATGATATCATACGCCTACATTTGAATAGTGTCATCTTAGCTCAGACTAGTGAACAACAGAAAGCAAGGGAAGGATATCAGCCCCTCCAGTTCAGGTTACTGAAGATAAAAGTAGAATGTCCTTTCGGTGAGTTCTTATCCTGCTGATTTCCTGGCAAAATTGCAGAAGAGATCTGCAGATGAGACATCCTCAAGATAGTCAACGAAGTCAAGATAAACATCACCTGTATGTGATCAAAGCCCTCCCTCTTTTTGTGTATGTGTATAAAGGGGGCATACTTCAATCACCCACTTGTGACTACTAATTTGATAGTCCCAAATGTGCTTTTCCAAAGGCAACTGGACCTTCTTTGTTTTTTGTCAAAGACGTTTCACTTCTCATCCAAGAAGCTGCTTCAGTTCTGAACTGAAGCAGCTTCTTGGGTGAAAAGCAAAACATCTTCAAGGAAAAACAAAGGAAGTCCAGTTGCTTCTTGAAAAAGCACATGTGGGACAACCATGACCTGGATGACTGAATATTTTCACAGACATTTACCAATTGTAAATGTCTGTGAAGATCATCTCCTTCCTACCTATTGAATGCTCCCATATGCTACTATCTTACGACAGGTCCAACTTTGTATAGATTTTCCAGATCATTATATTTAATTGGATCAGGGTCTAAGTAACCTTTTCCCTAACAGAGTGTGAGGCACAGTGCCTACAGGAAGGAAGGTGGTGTAATAGAATACAGTGGTGTAAGAAGCAGTAGTTTGTCAAGAGGGAACACATCCTAAGACAGTGGATGGAGAGACAAGAAACAACACAGCCCAGAGCTGGATCAGAGTCAGTCAGAGATTCAGGATTGCCACTCTCCCGGTGTGTATCCATTGGGGTTAGGGTGGTATAGATCTGCACCTAGGGTGCTGTAGAAAGTCAGCACCATTTTGTGGAATATTAAAAAGGCAGGATATTGTATTTCCTCAAAGGAGAAACGGAGCTTCCTGCATAGTAAAACAGCGTCCAGAAGATGCAAGAAGTCTTTAGAAATGGATATTAAGAAATTAAGAAATCTAGACCAATCTATTGTATTAACAGAGAGATACAATCAAGATCAAGGGAGGTACTAATACCACTCAATAAAGCCTTAGTAAGACCACACTTAGAGTACTGCATCCAGTTTTGTTCACCACATTATTAATGATGTTGAGACTCGAGAAAAAGTACAGAGAAGAACAACCTGGATGATTAGGTAACTGGAGGCTAAAACATACAATGAATGGTTGCAGGAACTGGGCTTGGCTAGTCTGGTGAAGAAAAGGACCAGGGGAGACATGATAGCGGTCTTCCAATATTTGAGGGGCTGCCACAGAGAGGAAAGGGTCAAGCTATTTTCTAAAGCACCTGTAGGCCAGACAAGGAATCAGGGATGGAAACTGAACAAGGAGAGATTTAACCTGGAAATAAGGAGAAACATTCTGACAGTGAGAACAATCAATAGATTTAACGGATAACAGATTTAACAGATGATCAGAGTTGGAAGGGACCTTGTAGGTCATCTAGTCCAACCCCCCACCCAAGCGGGAGACCCTACACCATTTCTGACAAATGGCAGTCCAATCTCTTCTTGAAAGTCTCAAGTGATGGTGCTTCCACAACTTCCAAGGGCAAGTTGATTGTTCTCACTGTCAGAAAGTTTCTCCTTATTTCCAGGTTAAATCTCTCCTTGTTCAGTTTCCATCCCTTATTTCTTGTCTGGCCTACCGACACTTTAGAAAATAATAGAATCAACCAATGGAACAGTTTGCCCTCAGAAATTGTGGGAGCGCCATCACTTGAGACCTTCAAGAAGAGATTGGACTGCCATTTGTCAGAAATGGTGTAGGGTCTCCCACTTGGGCGGGGAGTTGATTATCTTTATTATTGATAAACTCTGATTATCTGTTATCTGTTATTCATAAACAAAACATCTTCCACTCCATGGCAATGGGATTAAGAAGTACAGGACAAGACATTTTAGGACATAATAAGATTAACCCACCACCATTTAGCAAAAGACACAAGCCCCTTCAACTATTTGGTCAGCTCTTCCAGAACTGCACACTATGTTTGTGTTGATTCTGTTCACCAATAGAGCCTCTGAGGCACAGTGGTTAGAGTGTAGTAAAAATAAATAGAATCTTTCTTTCCAATCAGCCTCCATTTAATTCCTGGCTTGGAACTGGACCTAGATTTTTCTTCCAACAATATGAGCAAATGAAGAATTGAACTTTGACTGTATTGTCTATATGTCATCTGTAGGCTGGGCCTGACATAGAGTGTTGATGCAATAAATAGGGAGTGGTTATATATACTAGGTCCTTTTTCTTGTAAACCTCTTTCACATCTTCCACATATGCCCCTTTTCAGGTTTGTCCTTTATTTTTTCCACAATAGTACAGTCACTGCACAAATGTAGAAAAACGTGTTTGCTAAAGAAGTGGATTTGTGTCATAGAACTCCTGTCCCCTCCTATCCATAATGGTATCATTTGTTCTGGTATCTTAAGAGCAAAAAGCACATTGTGCAATGGAAATCAGTTCATGAGAAAGGTTGTCATAATTGTCCAAGTAAACATTTCCAAGAAATCTGCTTAAAAGTTAATAAATTGAAGGGAAGACTTACAAAGGAGCATTCAGCATTGCAATGCAATGTTACCAGCTATGCAAAATGATGGGATGGGCTGCTGCCACAAAACACATTATTGATTTTTAAATTACATTGTCTTTTTATTACTTTTTTTTGTAAATCTATCACTGTAAGGACTGACACTAAATCTAATCAAACTGTAAGGAAACCATCCATTTTATCTTGTTATTCAGATAGCCAGCAGCCAATATCAGCAATCTCTGGTCCTGTTTATAAAGTAATCTGATCAAGTGGTAGATTGCATATTGGAAGCAATATGTATCTGAATATAACACCTGTTTAGAGATATAACGAAGACCCAAAGTTAAACAAAACAACTGAATATTATTCATAGTGCAAAGCCATCCAGCTGAATGAAGGCAGGATGTCAATTCAATCCTCTTGTGCCAGTTGAACAAAACGTTCCACCGATCAAATGAAATAGCACAGAGTTTCTCCTGGGTTGGAAGTTAAAAAAAAAATACAAGGAGGAAAAATCCAGCTCAAAACAATGTAGAGAACTTTTGGCTTTAAAAAAAAAACTTCTCCTGCTTCCTTAATTACAATTTGCAATTCTTTACAGTAGCCTTTCCCATCTTCCTCAAAGCCATCCCCCTTGATTTCCTTCCACCTAGAGCACATGCCACCTATTCTCTAATGTCTGTGCCAGTTTGTCCCACTATCTGCAGAGTAGCAGGAGGTTTATCTCATCACAAGGTTAACTCTGCAGGACCTGTCCTGAGGATGACATATTTTTCCCCATCTGGAGAAAACAGAATTCTAGGATTGTTAAGCAAAGAGATCAAATCAATCGATCCTAAAGGGAATCAACCCTGACTGTTCTTTGGAAGGAAGCTGAAGCTCAAATACTTTGGCCACCAAATGAGAAGACTCATTGGAAAGGACCCTGATGCTGGGAATTATTGAAGGCAAAAGGAAGGAGACAGCAGAGGATGAGATGGTTGGTTAGTGTCATCAGCACGATGAATATTGGATTTGAGACAGTGGAGGATGGGTGGGCTGGCATGCTGTGGTCTATGGTGTTATGAAGAGTTGGACACAACTTAGCAACTGAACAACAATAGTAGTGGAGCTAGACAGAATGATCCATTCCCACCTACCTTCTGATCCCTTCCTTGGGACCTTCCCTTTTCCCTCTCTGCCTCGTAGGAGGCCTGGAACTGTTTTCTACTGCTAAACAAGAAAGTTATTGAGTTGCACCTAATTTTGCAATTTTTTTTAGGCCACAGTTGTTGAGCAGTTCACTGCAGTTGTTAAGTGAATCTGCCTTCTCTCATTCACTTTGCTTGTTGGAAGACAGCTGGGAAGATTGCATGACCCTGGGATAATGCAACTGTCATAAACTCATGCCAGTTGCCAAGTACCCAAATTTTCAACATGTGACCATGGTTGTAACAATGAAAAATGGTCATAAGTCACTTTTTTCAGTACCATTGTAACTTTGAACCCTCACTAAACAATTGGTTGTAAATTGAGGACTACCTGTACAGGAGAAATCCAAGGTTGCATCCAACAGATACACCGAGTGCTCTGTTTTCTCTGGCACCCTGTGGTTTTCAATGCAGCCCACAAATATGCTTTAGAGATTGGAAATACTGGAGGAAATTCCCATCTTTAATATTTAATGTTAAAGCCATGGTGGCCCAGTGGTTAGAATGCAGTACTGCAGGCTACTTCTACTGAGTGCCAGCTGACTGCAATTTGGCAGTTCAAATCTCACCAGGCTCAAGGTTGATTCAGCCTTCCACCCTTCTGAGATTGATAAAATGAGGACCCAGATTGTTGGGGGCAATAGGCTGACCCTGCAAACTGCTTAGAGAGGGCAGTAAAGCATTTTAAAGCATTATAAGTACTATTGCTGTTGCTATTGCTATTATATAGAAGGGAATCTTCTGTTTTTCCTTCTACATACTGTAAGTGTTTTATGTATACCAGTGGCTGAATAGACTATTGCTTGTATACCTAACACAAGAATGAAGAAGTGCCAGCTAGCTGTTCTGTTAAATTTAAAAGTTCCATAAAGGGTATATTTCCAAAGAATGTTCCTATTTTTTAATATCGGTTCAAACACTGAGTCACAAAACAAAATAACATTCAAGTGACAGATGACTCAACAACTGTCATTAAGATGTTAATTTGGATGCTGAAAGTTGATCTGACATTTGAATCAACTTATTGAAAAGAAATGTTGCATGTCATCAACAATCCAAAGTACACATTTCATTTCCACATGTCAAAACATCTGGTTTTCATTGGAAACATTTTAAATATTCATTTTTGTTTCTTGACAAGTCAACTGTTAGGGGACATTTCATGTTTATGCTTTTGATGCAATATGCCTTTGTATCAGAATGATAAGAAAGTCTGAAATGCTAAGAAGTATTTCAGCAAGGAGTAGTAATTGTAGCAGTAGTAGCAGGAGCAATTATTATCTTTGACCATAGATCTACCCCACTCTCTTCTTTTTGGAGGGACTGTATGCCTACAGAACAAATACTTACTGTCTCAAATTTCTCTTGTTAGAACCAATATCTTCATCTCACATCAGTTCAATTCCTTTCCTGCGGCTGGAGAAAGAGGTAATGAAACATCTACGAATGAACAAGGTCAAACTATGAATCAGTGTTTGAAATGGCTGGTTGGATATTTATTCTTTTTTCAGATTAATAAAATTAATCAGTTAAAATATAATCTCTCTGCTTATTTTCAGTATTTGAGTTTCCCACACATTCCATTTACTAAGTTGCTGACCCTGACTGACAACATAATGGAGGAAAAAATGTAACATTACACAAGAAATTATCAAAAACTGAGTCCAGAGAACCCTCCTTACTTGGTTTCTGAGACTTAAAAAGGTTTGATATCAGTGTGAATTCTTTTCACTCTTCATTTGTTCATATAAAAGCAGCCAAGCCAACTTCTGATACTAAGTCTCAATACAGAGATTAAGAAGTCCTGAATTTGCTGTTCTTCTAATTTGAATTTGCCCAGATCTTCTAAAGATCTTCTAAACAGGAAAGAACTACAGTACCACAAGGAACAATAAAAAGTTGATTGGCCACTAATTGCACTTTTTAAAAACTGATTTATCCCATAGTATACAGGAAGCCTAATTTAAACCACCTATATCTTGACTAAGATCTAGGATATCAAATGTTATGCTGGAGGACCAATGCTGTATCATGATTTTTAGCCTTCTGAAAGGACTACCAATTGGGACATGGTGGCTCAATGATTAAGATGCTGAGCTTGTTGAACAGAAAGGTCAGCAGTTCAGTGGTTCAAATCCCTAGCACCGCATACGGTGTAAGCTCCTGTTACATGTCTCAGCTTCTGCCAACCTAGCAGTTCGAAAGCATGTAAAAATGCAAGTAGAAAAATAGGGACCACTTTGGTGGGAAGGTAACAACATTCCGTGTGCCTTCGGCATTTAGTCATGCCAGCCACATGACCATAGAGACGTCTTCGGACAGCACTGGCTCGTCGGCTTTGTAACGGAGATGAGCACTGCCCCTTTAAACTGGAAACAACTAGCACATATGTATGAGGGGAGCCTTTATCTTTACCTTTAAAGACTACCAATATCTCTATACCAGCATTCAAGGATGAGAAATAAATATGGTAGCAATCTGCCTCTTAATCCAGGTGTGATTATGAGATCTGTCTCGAGCCATAGTCCAAGAACACTTAAACACACATATATTCCCACGAAATGTTTCATCTAAAGATTTCAAGACAGTACACGGAAATATACATTTAAAATACTTCAGGGAATTACCCACTTGATAATTAGCTTCTTTTAGAAAACAGCTTTTAGAAAACAAAATCAAACAATTTCTAATATGTATTTGTTTTGCTTGCTTGCTTGCTTTTTTTTTTCAAAATGTCAAGTTGTTTTTTATTAAGTTAAATACCACTGAGGCAGAGTGCTTCATACAAGTAAAGGAATGTTTGCAATCTGCTTACACTATTTGCAAGAACTTAAGCCCCTGTCACACTGCACCAACGGATGGAAAGAGGATGTAAAACGGACAAAAAAGCTTGCCATCCGTTGGTTAACGCGATGTATCCGTTCTGTACTCACTGCCTCCGTTTTGCTTCCTCTCTATCCATCCAGCATCCGTTTATTGAAGTTTCATCCGCTCAGAAAGTTTTGAGCTGCTCAAAACTTTTGAGCGGAAAATGTATCCAATGCGTCCATTCTGCATCCGCTAGGCATCCGCTAGGCATCCGCTAGGCATCCGCTAGGCATCCATTCTGCATACGTTACGCATCTGCTATATCCGCTAGGCATCCACTGCGCATCCGCGCAACTCGCATCTACTCAGACACAGGGAGGAAGCAGAACGGACGCGGAACAGATGCAGAACAGATGCCTAGCAGATGCAGCACGGAAACAAAGCATTTAAAATGGAAAAAACATTTGCAGAGGGGACCTATCTCGGATATTAAGGATGTCTACAGGATGCAAAGGGACACCTAGGGGAAAACCTATACTGCCTATAAAAAGGGGGAGCAACTCACCTGCATCTCACTTTCAGCCCAGCAGCCCAGCTGTGCAGACCTCTGCAGCCTTCATCTGACTCTTCCTCTTCCACAGCATCCAGTCATGTCCACCATGGATTGTAACACAGTCCTTTTCGCAGCCACCATCCTTCTGCAACAGTGCGAAGCCATCTACAGGCTCTGTGAACTGTACTACGGGAAGAAAAAGAGGCGGCCAAGAAGCGTCTGGGTCCGAAGATGGATCGGGAGAAGAGCAGAGGACGGACTGTACAACAAGCTGATGGTGGAGCTCAGGAACGAAGACACTCGTGCATTCCCGAACTTCATGAGGATGCCTCCAGCCATGTTTGACGAAGTTGTGCAGCAGCTGACACCCAGGTTGACCAAGGCAAAAACCAACTTCCGGCCCAGCCTGGAACCTGGGCTCAAGGTGGCACTCACTCTGCGCCACCTGGCCTCAGGGACCACCTACAGGAGCATGCAGTACGGCTGGAGGGTGCCACCCAACACCATCAGCATTGTGGTCAGAGAAGTGGTGCAGGCCATCATCGAAGAATACAAGGAAGAGCTCCTCCAGTGCCCCTCCACTGAAGAAGGATGGAAGAAAGTTGCAGAGCAGCGGTATCAGAAGTGGAACTTCCCCCACACCGTTGGAGCCATAGATGGGAAGCACGTGGCCTGCAAAGCACCACCCAAGTTGGGCTCCATTTATTTCAACTACAAGGGCTTCTTCAGCATTGTCCTCTTCGCCAAGGTTGATGCTGACTACAAGTTCATGGACATTGATGCTTCAGGCAACGGGTCATGTTCAGATGCCCAGGTATACAACACCAGTGACCTCAAGGAGGGGCTGGAAGGCAACCTCATCATGGGCTTCCCAGATCCAGACCCCCTGCCCAATGACACGCAAGATGTGCCCTACTTCATCATGGGGGATGACGCCTATCTCCCTCAGAACCTACCTCATGAAGCCCTACACCTCCAGACTCCTCACCCGTGAAGAGAGGATCTTCAACTACAGGCTGTCCAAGGCAAGACGGGTGGTGGAGATGTTGGGAGCTCCTTCCTCCATGCCATGTGGTGTCAGCCCCAGTACCGAGGACAGATGTACTGAGGCCGGGCTTGGCTGAGGAGTGGAGGAAGGAGCAGTGTAGTGGGGCTGTCTGGTCTGCAGCTGGGTGAGGAGTGGCGTTGGTGGCATCGGTGGCGTGGGTGGCATCGGTGGCATCAGTGGAACAGGTGGCAACGGTGTCGCCCGATGGCTCTGTGCCTAGACTGGGAAGGGCTGCTGCCTGTTCTGCTGGACCTCCTGGTAGCCGTAGCCCTGGTAGGTGAGGGCCTGTGGGAAGCCTTGGAATGGGAGGGACATCACCTGGGGTGGAGGAGCAGACCTGGACTGGGTGGGAGCAGGTTCCTCTGGATCTGGAGGGTTGTGAAGCAGCTCAGTGATCCAGTCCTTCACCACCTTGTACTGGGGTTCCACCATGTCCCTGAGAGTCTGGTTGACATAGGTGAGGAAGGGCTTGCGGTTGGAGGATGAGGAGTCGGTGTGGACCACCTGAGAGAGGAGATCTATGCTGGTCCGGATGGTGTCCCTGATCTCCAGCAGGACAGTGTGGCTCTACCCCTCCTGTTGTCTGGCTCTCTGCCTTTCTGTGGAGGTGGAGCTGGGGGGTGGTGGATGCGGGTACGGCTGTGGTGGACGCGCCGGCTCCTTTCTTCCAACGCACCAGGGAGTCCTCTGCGCGCTCCACCACGGTTACAACACCTGTCCATGGGTTCTCCGCCGTGGCAAACTCCACAGAAACCTGCCTGGAGACAGGGACTGACTCTCGGCCGGAAGAGGACTGGCTCTCTTCCACCAGCCGAGGAGCACCTCTGAAGTGTAACCCATACTCTCTGCCCTCTCTCTCCAAACAGCCTGCTTCCGCTTGGTGTCCCTGTACAGCCGGTGTCCCTTCCACCACAGATAGTCATTCTCTCTCAGCCACTCCAGCACCTCATCCTCGTGCGCCTCCTCAATATAGCATTGCCTCCTCTCCCATTGTTGCATACGCCTCTTCCTCCCTTTGGCAGGACCAGATGGGCCCTCATCAGAGGGGCTCCCAGGTAGTAGGGGCTGCTCCTCCACACCACCACCAGCAGCACCAGCACCAGCACCAGCAGGATCATCATCATCATCATCATCATCACCAGCAGCAGCATCACCAGCAGGATCAGCAGCACCAGCACCAGCACCAGCAGCACTAGCAGGATCAGCATGACCAGGATCAGCAGCAGCAGAGTAAGTACCAGCAGCGCCAGAAAGACCAGGAGCATGAGCAGGATGAGCAGGATGAGCAAGACCAGGAGCAGGAGCAGTACAAGCAGTACGAGCAAGTCAAGGAGCACGAGCAGGACGAGCAGAACTAGTAGGACGAGGAGCAACTTTAGCAGAGTAAGCACCAGCAGAAGCACCACCACCAGGAGCAGCTTCAGCAGAGTAAGCACCAGCAGAAGCACCACCGCCAGGAGCAGCTTCAGCAGAAGCTCCAGCACCAGAAGAGTGAGCCCGAGCAGCAGAAGCCCCAGCAGAAGCAGAGTCAGGGACAGGGTGTGGGAGGGTGGCCCTGCCCCTCTTGCCAGGGATGACGGCAGGTTGCTGAGGCTTTTGCTTCTTCCCCATGGTTGTGGGGTTGCTGGCTGGCAGGGAGGCTGGCAGGCACCAAGGCTGGCAGGAAGCCTGGCAGGAAGCCTGGCAGGAAGCCTGGCAGGAAGGCAGGCAGGCACCAAGGCTGGCAGGCAGACTGGCTGGCAGGGAGGCTGGAAGGCAGGCTGGCAGAAAGGCTGGCAGGCAGGCAGAGAGCAAGGCTGGCAGGGAGACTGGCCAGGAGGCTGGGAGTCAGGCTTGGAGGCAGGCTGGCAGGAAGGCTGGCAGCAAGGTTTGCAGCAAGGCTTGCAGGCAGGCATGCAGGCAGGGCAGGCAAGGCAGTCAATCCGTTCGGCAGCAGGTCTTTCCTCCGAATAGTGACCTGCTTGGGAGCTGCTTCCCTTTATATCTGTGGGGCTTACGCAATGCATCCCCCCTGCATGTGCAATTAACGCTCGGCATCCGTTCAGCTTCCGCTCTGCATCCACTTCATCCACTGTGCATCCACTAGGCTTCTGCTCTGCATCCGCTTCATCCGCTGTGCATCCGCTGTATCCATTCCACGTCTGCTTTGCTGCGGCCCCCCGGAAGCCTAGCGGATGTGCCATCCACTCCCATCCACTTCCATCCGCTGAGCTTCCGTTTCGCATCCGCTTTCCATCCGCTCTGCGTCCTCCCCGCGTCTGTTCCTTTCTGTGTTATCCGCTCTGGTTATGCAAATTTTTGCCCCTTTTGAGAGCGGATAACAACGGATGGGACATTTTGCTCATCCGTTGTGTCCTTTTTACTAACGTTTTGCATCCGTTGGGCAGTGTGACAGGGCCTTTACATGCTATTGTCCAACGGGCTTTTGGATTATGCCTGCTCTTCTTCAGGTCAGACAGTTGAAATCGAAGTTTCTTGCTTTAAACAAGCAGTAGGAAATTCATTTCTTTGCAACATCCACAATCCCCTGTCCTATCTCAATGGATTAATGTTGCAGTGAGTAGTAGTATAATTCTCTGGTTTTGTGGTTTTTTTTTTAAAGGGCTTGTTTCCTTGTATCCTGTCATTCTGTGGACACTCAATGTGAAGAGTATATATTAGTTCAAAACAAGGTCCAGAATTTATGTTAGCTCTGTTTAAGGTTGAACCCATTTATTACTGGTTCACATGTTAAATCACAAAGGAGAGTTTTAGTTTGGGTTGGATTGGTTTTGACATTATGGCTCTGTGGGGTTTCTGAAGAATTTATTTCTCCATATGCAAGGATTCTTGTCTTCCATATCTGAAAATATCTGAATTTCTCCTCTTACTAAATATGGCTAAATTTGACATCATATTTCTCTGTGAAACATGGCTCAACACATCTCCCCCTGATTCTATTACCACAGTAAGAGACTATCATGTTTACCGAACTGATCGTGAAATCCGTAGAGGAGGTGGTGTTGCTATCTTCTATAAAAAGTCCTTACATCTAAAAAAACAATCCAAATTACCCAAGAGCTTGCTCTTCCTGAGACCATTATCTGTGAACTGACCTTAAATATCACATTTTGGTTCTTACCATGTTACAGAGCCCCTGATTATGACATCAAACATGTAAACAAGATAAATACACAACTAACATGGGCAGCATCCTGCCCACCACTTTTATCTTTCTTGGTGACTTAAATCTACCTCATGTTGACTGGACCCTTAACGAATGTGCAACTGAATCCACACATGCAACCTTCTACAATTCAGTAACAAATCTGGGACTGGAACAACTAGTAACCAACAATACTAGGCTTAACAACTGCCTCAATCTCATCTTCTGCAATAGTTTGAATTCAATTTACGGAATACAAATTAAAGAACCCTTTTCCAACAGTGACCACAACATGATTGACTTTTGTCTCAACATACGTTCACACAAAAATCATCACAACGACAAAATCCCCAATTATAACTTCCAAAAAGGCAACTATGATCTTATAATCAACAATCTCTCTTCCCTTTATTGGCAATTTCTATTCATTGGATGCAATACTGTTGAAGACCATGATAACATATTCTTACTAGAAATCAAAAGAGCCATCAAACTATATGTACCACTGACAACTCCCAAAACTAGGAAAAACAAATTACCCATAACAATAAGGAAGCTTTAATCCAAAAAGAGATCACTTAGGCAAAAAAAAAATGTGGTCACATTGCCAACTCCAAAAGTTGATACAAAAATCTATGCCACCAGATAAAAATTGAATGCACTAATTATCACATTAAACAAGAGGAAAACCTTCTATGCACAAATTCTACCCATGCTTTCTACAATTTTGTAAACAACAAACTAAAAGACTCAAGGTCCATCCCACCCTTTAAAGGACCTAATGGCAAAGACTGCAACGACAACACCATCAAAGCAAACCTCTTTAACACATTCTTTGGCTCAGTATTTGGATCATGCCCAGTACTTGTGAACTATGGTCACAAGCCATGGTCATCCCCATCTTCAAAAAGGGAGATCCCAGCATAGTTGAAAATTACAGACCAATCTCATGTTGCATCACCTGTAAAGTAATGGAATCAATTATTAACCAATCCATTATCCTCCACTTACAGACAAACAACCTACTCTCTAATAAAAAATTTGGTTTCAGAAAAAAACTATCCTGTAACCTGCAACTCTTACACTGCAAAAACATATGGACTACACAACTCGATCAGGGCAAAGCAATAGACGCAATCTACATAGACTTCTGTAAAACCTTTGATTCAGTGGTACATGACCAATTATTACTAAAACTAAAATCTTACGGTATCTCTGGACACCTGCATAACTGGATAGAAGCATTCCTGTCAGACAACAAATGGGAGAAGCATTCCTGTCAGTCAAAATTGTAAGCGTCCTATCAAATTTTGTACCTGTCAACAGTGGTGTCCACAAGGCAGTGTTTTAGGACTAACTCTCTTCATACTCTACATAAATGACCTCTGTGATCATATTAAGAGCAACTGCTTTCTCTTCCCTGATGATGTAAAGCTATTCAACACCACAGACAATACTACTACCCTCCAAAAAGACCTTGACTATGTATCAGAATGGTCATTCAAATGGCAACTTCAAATCTCAACAAATAAATGCTCTGTCTTACATACTGGCAGAAAAAAAACAGAAAATAAAATACAAGCTAAAGCCCCTGTCACACAGCACCAACGGATGGAAAGAGGATGTAAAATGGAGAGAAACACTTGCCATCCATTGGTTAACACGATGCATCCGTTCTGTACTCACTGCATCCATTTTTCATACTCTCTATCCGTCCAGCATCCATCTACTGACATTTCATCTGCTCAAAAAGTTTTCAGATGCACAAAACTTTTTGAGCGGAAAATGTATCCAACCCGTCCATTCTACATCCACTACACAAAAGGGGAACATCCGTTATACATCGGTCGTCATCCATTACACGTCCGCTATATCCACTAGGCATCCACTGTGCATCCGTGAAACTCGCATCCACTCCAGCGGAAAATGGACACAGGGAGGAAGCGAAATGGATGCGGAACGGACATGCAGCATTAGTAGCACGGATGTAGAAAGGATGAAAGCGGATGCAGCTCGCATACAAAGCATTAAAACGGAAAAAATGTTCGTATAGGAGACGTATCTCGAATATTTCGGATGTCTGGAGGATGCCTGGAGGATGCAAAAGGACACCTAGCGGAAAACCTATATTTCCTATAAAAAGGGGGAGAAATCACCTGGATCTCACTTTCAGTCCAGCAGCCCTGCTGTGCAGACCTCTTCAGCTTTCATCTTGCTCTTGCTCTTCCACAGCATCCAGTCATCTCCACCATGGATCATCACACATTCCTTTTGGAAGCCGCCATCGTTCTACAACAGTGTGAAGCCATCTACAGGCTCTTTCACCAATTCTACGCGAAGAAAAGGAGGTATCCAAGAAGTGTCTGGGTCCGAAGATGGATCATGAGAAGAGCCGAGTATGGACTGTATAACAAGCTGATGGTGGAGCTGAGGAATGAAGACTCTCGTGCATTCCAGAACTTCATGAGAATGGCGCCAGCCATGTTTGACGAAGTTGTGGAGTGGCTGAGACCCAGGTTAACCAAGGCAAAAACCAACCTCTGGCCCAGCCTGGACCCTGGGCTGAAGGTGGCACTGACTCTGTGCCACCTGGCCTCCGGGACCATGTACAGGAGCATGCAATACGGCTGGAGGGTGCCACACAACACCATCAGCATTGTGGTCAGAGAGGCGGTGCAGGCTATCATCAAAGAATACCTGGAGGAGCTCCTCCAGTGCCCCTCCACTGAAGAAGGCTGGAAGAAAGTTGCAGAGCAGTGGTATCAGAAGTGGAACTTCCCCCACACCGTTGGAGCCATAGATGGGAAGCACGTGGCCTGCAAAGCTCCAGCCAAATCAGCATCCACTTATCACAACTACAAGTGCTTCTTCAGCATCATCCTCTTCGCCATGGTCGATGCTGACTACAAGTTCATGGACATCGATGCTTCAGGCAACGGGTCAGCTTCAGATGCCCAGGTATACAACGCCAGTCACCTCAAAGAGGGGCTGGAATGCAACCTCATCATGGGCTTCCCAGATCCTGACCCCCTGCCCAACGACACACAAGATGTACCCTACTTCATCGTGGGGGATGACGCCTTCTCCCTCAGAACCTACCTCATGAAGCCCTACACTTCCAGATGCCTCACCCGTGAAGAGAGGATCTTCAACTACAGGCTGTCCAGGGCAAGGCGGGTGGTGGAGAACGCCTTTGGCATCCTGGCCAACAGGTTCCAGGTACTTCTCACCACCATGCAGCATCACCCAGGGACTGTGAGGAGCATCGTGGAAGCTTGCTGCATCCTGCACAATCTCATGCGCACCTGCTACCCAGTGTTGCAGAAAAGGCTTGTGGACTGTCAACAAGGGAATGGAGACATGGAGCCTGGTGAATGGAGGCAAGGACGAAACCTGATAGACACTGAGGATGTGCAAGGCCCCAACAGAGCTTCACATGAAGGGAAGAAGCAGCTCAACCTCCTGAAACACTGGTGCAACGCCCCAGCTGGAGCAGTGGAGTGGCAAGACAGGATGGTAGATGCTTAATGGATGCTTCCTTGAACCTGTCTCATAACACTGATGAGATTGTGCCATGTATGTTGAGTGGCCCTACAATGAATAGGGCATTAATAATGAGCTTTGTTTATTTTGAAATGTGTTGATCAATGATTAAATTGTTATTGATAAAAAAGGGCCATATGTGTGGCAGCTGGAAGGGTGGACCATACAGTTTCATTATGCTTGCACTGGAGGTTTATCAATCCCACAGCTATCCTTACCCATCCCACAACTATCCTTACCAATCCCACAAATATCCTTACCCATCCCACAGCTATCCTGATTGTGTCCCTGATCTCCAAGAGGACAGTGTGGCTCTGGCCCTCCAGTTTGCCTCTCTGCCTGATTTCTGTGGAGGTGGAGCTGGGGGTGGGGGTGGGTTGGTCTCTGGCTGCTGCTTCTTCTTGCTCCATTTGAGACAGGGGATCCTCCTTGTCCTCTGGCATGGGGAGTGCAGCTGTCGGGGGGGTCTCTGCTGTGGGGCCCTCCAAAGACACCTTCCTGGACACGGTAGCTGTCTCCTGGCTGGAAGAGGACTGGCTGTCTGTGGGCTGTCTGAGGGAGAGGGTTAACAGAGGGGCTGCTCCTCGATGGGGGACCTCACCCTCCAGTAAGCTGCACTTGGCCATGATGTACCTCTCCCAGTCAGTGAGCTTGACAGCGGCCTGGCCATATTTCTTCAGGTGCAACTTGCCATACCAGGTGTGCATGTGCTTCTACCATCCCAAGAGTACATCTGCAGTGTAGCCCAGGCTCTCTGCCTTGTCTCTCCACGCTGCCTGCTTTCTCTTGGTGTCGTGATAGAGTCTGTGAGCAGCTGGAGCAGTGGAGTGGCAAGACAGGATGGTAGATGCTTAATGGATGCTTCCTTCAGCCTGTTTCATCACACCGATGAGATTGTAACATGTATGTTGAGTGGCCCTACAATGAACAGGGCATTTAAGAAAGAGTTGTTTTTATGTTGAAATGTATTGATGAATCATTAAATTGTTATTGATAATAAAGGGCCATAGGTGTGGCACCTGGGAGGGTGGACCATACAGTCCCACTATGCTTGCACTGGAGGTTTATCTATCCCACAGCTATTACCCATTCCACAGCTATTACCCATCCCACAGGTATCCCTGCCCATCCCACAGGTATCCCTGCCCATCCCACAGGTATCCCTGCCAATCCCACAGCTATTACCCATCCAACAGGTATCCCTGCCCATCCCACTGCTATCTTAACCTATCCCACAGCTATTACCCATCCCACAGGCATCCCTGCCCATCCCACTGCAATCCTTACCCATCCCACAAGCATGCAAAGGCTTAAACCATTTCTAAAAGTTTCCACCAAGACTTTATTTACTAAAATAAATGAACCAAGTGTGTAAAGCAAAGATAAATTTTATTAATAACAAACTGTAAAAGCAAAATGACCCAAGTAAAGTGTCCCAAGCAAAGATAAAGTCAACAGGTAGCCACTCAGTCTCTGGCACTCTTCTCAGTCACTCTGAGGCGTGCCCATAGTCTCAGGGGTGAAGGGTCCAGGTGCTGTGGAGGTGGCTGCTGCTGGAGTGCTGGTCTGAGGCGCCATTGGGGTGTCTGGCCCCGAGAGGACAACAGGGGATGGTGTGTGGAGGAAGCTCTCAGAGAGCTGGCTGCGTCCTGTAATGTTGAGAGCCCCTTCCTCCATGACATGGGGTGTCAGTCCCAAGACCGATGACAGATGTTCTGAGGCCGGGCTTGTCTGTGGGGTGGAGGAAGGAGCAGTGTAGTGGGGCTGTCTGGTCTGCAGGTGAGCGAGTTGAGGCATGGGTGGCATCTGTGGCGAGGGTGGCATCTGTGGCATGGGTGGCATCATTGGCGTGGGTGGCATCGGTGGCATCAGTGGAACCGGTGGCAACGGTGTCACCCGATGACTCTGTGCCTGGACTGGGAAGGGCTGCCTGTGCTGCTGGAACTCCTGGTAGCCGTAGCCTTGGTAGGTGAGGGCCTGTGGAAAGCCTTGGAAGGGCTGTGACATTACCTGGGGTGGAGGAGCAGACCTGGACTGGGTCGGAGCAGGTTCAGCTGGGCCTGGAGGGTTGTGCAGAAGACCGGTGATCCTGTCCTTTATCACCTGGTACTGTGATTTGGACATGACCATGAGGGTCTGGTTGACGTAGGTGAGGAAGGGCTTGCGGTTTGAGGATGGTATGTCAGTGTACCAGCTGAGAGAGGAGATTTATGCTGCTTTTGATGGTGTCCCTGAACTCCAGCAGGACAGTGTGGCTCTGCCCCTCCGGTCTGGCTCTCTGCCTGCTTTCTGTGGAGGTGGAGCTGGGGGTGGATGTGGGTTGGTCTCTGGTGGAAGTGCCCTTTCCTTGCTCCCACTGCGTCAGGGGGTCCTCCATGCGCTCAGCCATGGGGAGTGCAGCTGTCAGGGGGGTCTCCGTCGTGGGACTCTCCACAGATACCTGCCTGGACACAGGAGCTGACTCTTGGCCAGAAGAGGACTGGCTCTCTGTGGGCTGCCTGAGAGAGAGGGTTGTGAGAGGGGTTGCTCCTTGGTGGCAGATCTCACCCTCCAAGAAGCTGCACTTGGCCATCACGTAGGTCTCCCGTCGGTGAGCTTGACCGTGGCCTGGCCAGATTTCTGGAGGTGCAGCTTCCTGTACAAGGTGTGCATGTGCTTCCACCAGCTGAAGAGGACCTCCGAAGTGTAGCCCAGGCTCTCCGCCTTCTCTCTCCAAGCAGCCTGCTTCCTCTTGGTGTCTCGATAGAGCCTGTGTCCCTTCCGCCATAGATACTCATTCTCCCTCAGCCGTTCGAGCACCTCATCCTCATGTTCCTCTTCGATGGAGTATTGCCTCCTCTCCCATTCTCACATATGCCTCTTCCTCCCTCTGGCAGGGCCATCTGGGCCCTCATCAGAGGGGCTTCGAGGTTCTAGGGGCTGCTCCACCACACCACCAGCAGCAGCAACAACAACAGTAGCAGCAAAAGCAGGACCAGCAGGACCAGCAGCACCAGCAGCACCAGCAGCACCAGCAGCACCAGGATCAGCAGTAGCTGAGTAACCACCAGCAGCACCAGCAGGACCAGGAGCATCAACAGGACCCACAGGACCAGGAGCATCAGCAGGACCTGCAGCACCAGCAGGACCAGGAGCAGCAGCAGCAGAGTAAGCACCAGCAGAAGCACCAGCACCAGGAGCAGCACCAGCAGAGTAAGCACCAGCAGAAGCACCAGCACCAGAAGAGTCAGCCCGAGCAGAAGCAGAGTCAGGGCCAGGGGGTGGGATGGTGGCCTTGTCCTTCTTGCCAAGGCTGGCAGCAGATGGCACAGGCTTCCTCTTCTTCCCCATGGTTGTTGGCTGGAGCTGTGTCTGGAAGCAGGTTTTTCCTCTGAATGGTGACCTGCTTGCGAGCTGCATCCCTTTATATCTGCGGGGCTGACGCAATGCGTCCTCCCCGCATGCACAGTGCATGCTTTGCATCCGCTAGGCATCCGCTAGGCATCCGCTAGGCATCCGCTAGGCATCCGTGATGCATCCGCTGTATCCGCTCGGCATCCACTCGGCATCCGTTCCTTCCACTGCGCATCCACTTCGCTCTGCTCCCCCGCAAGCCCTGCGGATGTGTCATCCACTTCCATCCGCTTCCATCCACTAGGCTTCCGTGGAGCATCCACTTTACATCCTGGCTACATCCTCTACCCGTCTGTTCCTTTCTGTTGTTGTCTGCTCTGCTTATGCAGATTTGGGGCACTTTTGAGAGCAGATAACAACGGATGGAAAATTTTCTCGTCCGCTGTGTCCTTTTTACATACGTTTTGCATCCATCAGCCTATGTGACAGGCCCTTAAATAGTCAAGACGTTGTTGATGATCCAAACTTTGTCAAGGACCTTGGAGTCTCATCTCAAATGATCTAAGTGCTAGAGCCCACTGTAACTACATAGCCAAAAAGGCATTAAGTGTTGTTAATCTAATCCTACGTAGCTTCATCTCTGATAATATCACACTACTAACTTGAGCATACAAACATTTGCAATACCTATACTTGAATACAGCTCATCAGTCTGGAACCCATATCATGTACCTGATATTAACAGAACTGAAAAAGTCCAGAAATATTTCACAAGAAGAGTTCTCCACTCCTCTATTCATTGCAGAATACTTTATGCCACCAGCCTTGAAATTCTACACCAAGAAAACCTAGAACTATGCCGCCTCTGGTCCAATCTAAATATGGTATATAAAATCATAAACTGCAATGTCCTACCTGCAAATGAATACTTCACCTTCAATCATAATATTACAAGAGCACACAATAGATACAAACTCAAGGTTAATCGCACCAAACTTGATTGCAGGAAATATGACTTCAGCAACAGAGTGGTCAATGTTTGGAATATTCTACCTGACTCTGTGGTTTCTTCCCCAAACCCCAAAATCTTTAACCTTAGACTGTCTACTATTGACCTCACCCCCTTCCTAAGAGGCCTGTAGAGGGCGTGCATAAGTGCACCAATCATGCCTACCGTCCCTGTCCTATTGTTTTTTATTTTTCTTATAAGTATCTATCTCATGTATTCAAAACTATATTTATTCTTATATCTGTATCTTGTAAGCGATTCACAAATCAAATAAATACTAAAAAAAATACTAAATATCTACCAGCTAGCTAAGTTTCACATAAGCATCCCAGATTGGCACTCTATTGTTATGTGTGTGTTGTTTCTGAATTTGTGAATTTTATTACTGCTCCACTCTTGCTGCTATGTAATTTTGTAACAGGTTACAATATTTTTATTGCATCAAACTGTATTATGTAAACTAAAGGGATGGTATGGTCTCTTAAGAATTGGCCTAGAAATACCTTAAATGAATGAACTTGCTGCCCAGTAATATACAGATAAGCTTTGCTGTTGGAGGAGCTTTCCAGACCTGGCTCTCATGTTAGTCATTTGACACAATGAAGAACAAAAAACTATTCTAGTCAGAAAGATGGGAAGTTGGAAAACACAGCTCAGTCAAAGCACTCATGCAATTCATATAAAAGATTCTAGGCTTAATCAGAGGTGATATTCAACAGGTTCTGACCAGTTCTAGTGAACCAATAGGGGAAATTTTGATTAGTTTGGAGACCCAGCAAATACCACCTCTGACTGGCCCCGCCCCATCTATTCTCTGGCTCCTGAGTCCCAGCTGATCAGCTGGGTCTTCTTTTGTTGCCCAGTACAGGAGAACAGAGCTGGAAATCAAGTTAATGGGGTGGGGAGGGAATGGGATTTTGCAATAACTTCCCCTGGAGTGGGGAGGGAACGGAGATTTTACAGTATCTTTCCCCTACCATGCCCACCAAGCCACGCCCACAGAACTGATTGTTAAAAAAAATTGAATCCCATCACTGGGCTCAATTCCTGGTATGGCTTGAAAGGTCCTTTCTGAAACACTGCTGCTATTCAAGGCTGCTTATTCTTCCCAAGATTTTGGATTACAGTTCTTGCCAGCTCTTTAGTCCAGACACAGAAATCAGTGTCACGTATGTCAGGACTACCTTTATTTTAAAGCCACAGGTACAGAAGTCTGAATGCACTTCCTTCTGCCTCCCCTTTGCCTTCATGTGAACTCAGGGGTACTAACCCCCCTTATCTGACCATTGTCTTGGTAACAGTTCTTCCTCCTGATCTTCAAGGCCATTCCCTCTACCATCGATAATTTAAAATAGTCATAACCAGCATAATCAACAATCTTAGATGATGGAAATTATAATCCAAAACAATTCCAAAAGACTTGAAGGACCTACAGTCAAAGGTCTTGATGGAACAAAGGTCTGATGGGGCTTTTGTGGATTCCTTTGTCTTCATTCATTCCACTTAATGGGGAAAGCAAGATGGAGACTTTCCTCTAGTGGGTCATTTGCAGAGTAATGAATTATCCTAATGTAACTTAAACGCCATAGCATTTCTCTTCCTGAAATAAAAATGGACATACCCGCTTTGCTGGTAAGCTTGCAGCTAGCAGAAGCAGTGGAGTTGTTTTCACATTGGTCCTGATTAAGTTATATATGGCCTATAAATTCAGAAAATACATTTAAGTTTAGCATCCATCATTAAGCACTTGCTTTAGAAAAACCTCTTGTTGGAAACAATATTTAGCTATTACAGATTATATGTTTAACATAAGAATAAACAAAATAATCATGGGAACATTTTAGAAGTGAATTGCCTGCAGCAAGAATAGAAAACAATTTACTAGCCATGCATTTTTCACTGGTGATATGTGGCTGATTGGCCTTGCTAAGTTATTTCCCAAATGCAATTTGCCAAGCAAAAGAATTGGATTTTTAACATTTCTTTTATTTTCATATTTTTCTCTTTCTATATCAGCCTTGTTCCTCCACTTCTCCTCCCTACTCTTTCTGTTCAGATCAACAGACTCATCATGGGATGATACAGTCCATTGTCAGAAGCTGTTCCCAAATGGTGGTATCAGTTGACAGAAACGTGGATGATAGAGTATAGCAAACAGAAACCAAGGACTTTATAAATATATCACCAGGAGGTGCAAAGGAAAGGAGCTGAATGCAACCAGACTGTAACTATATTCCCATTCCAGAAAAATAAAAGTCTATCAGGAAAAAAAAAAACAAGGACAAAATTGGACAGGTGCCTACTATCTAGAATTTCCTTTTTTTTGGTGAGAGATTGTGGCTTCTGCTCCAAAATAATTGCACTGCCTTTAAAAGGGAAAATGGGTTTGTATATTGGTTTAAACTGTACCAGTTTATACTGGTACGAAGAATATATTCCCCTGTTTTTTTCTGACATAATGGAACTCCCCCCCCCCCTTCACCCATCCAGTCCCCCTTATATTCTTCTCTGTACAGGGCCCTGGCATATCATTATAATGGGTGATCTTATAAATAACCCAAATGAGACAGAAGAACAGTCTATCAATAGAGAATTAAATGAGCAGCAGACCCTGAAACATCCCAGGGAAATAGAATTGTCAGTGTGCTTTGAAAGAGCTATGTATATTAGCCAGTGTTGCAAATAAAATGTAAGTAGAATCAAGTGATATTAGCACAAGGATTTGTAGCATGGCATTCATGGGCACTTACATGTGCACATAAGGGGTGTGCATGTCACAATTTTTCCTGTCCTACCTGATATAATTTGGGATACTGCAAGAAATATTCACTTACTTGAAGGAGATACATACATACATAATACATGTATACATACATACATGGGGGGGATTGGTAAACAATGAAGAAAAATGCCAACTTCTATTAGTTTTGGTTAATAGGTGTGCTTAGATTTTTTTTTTTAATGTGATCCTTTCATTCCAGTGCCTTTTTTGAAGAGTGTCCAACATTTCAGAGAAACTTATAAAATAAAAATAAATTAAGCTTTTATATGCAATCGGGGCATGGGTTAGAGTGTATAGAAGAGAACAGGTTTGTCTCTTTGCTTCTTTGCACATGGTCCTATTTTGCAAGTGACACCAAAAGAGTGTCACTCTCTGGTATAAAGACATTTCATGATTATTTATGATTTCTTCTGGGAACTCAAAAAGCTGTGCAATCAAAACTGTTGGCAACGCAATATTTTTTTTAAATTGCATCATCTACAAGTTTTCCTGCTGCTGCATTTATATCTTCCGTGCCTGTGTTATTACTGCATTCCTTTTTAATGAATTCATCACTTTGTTCTTGCCTTATTTTGTCCAATTCATACCTCATATTAAGAAATGTCATTAGGAATACTTCCACATGGGTATCAACTCCATTCCTCAATCTCTCTCAAACAGTTTGGATATGGGATGTGATAATCCACACTTCTGTAATCTCCAAACACCCACAACACTGCTTTGTTTAATAAATGCCATGCACAATTTAATGCAGATCCTGGAATAGGCCAAAATATTTTCACTCCCCTATGAAAAGATACAGAATTAAACAGTTTGTTCTCTCTCTGCACCAACCATCCAGATCCTTATTTTATGTGCATTAGCATTAAGTAAAAAGATTCAGTATGGTTTCTATACTAGGAACTGAATAGCCATTAAACCAATTGCATTCTTGGAACACATGATTGGGTCAGAAGCAGGAAATGTGATGAACAAAGTATTCCTACAATAGGCAAACAGACCATCCAGAAGGTTGAGTCACAATGACTTTTACTAGGTTTTCCAATATGCCAAAGTTAGGCCAGAAATTAATTGATTCAACTTTCAAATGAAGCCAATATTATGGATTCAAAGAAATCTGGAGCTGATTTCAAAGTGGTAGAATTCTCATGTGGAAGGAGACTAGGAGTAATTCTAAGATTAAAAAAAATGGATATTTCAATATCTAGCCATCTCCACCTCTGCCTCCAGCAAGTGTCTTTTTCCCCCTCCTATAGTTCTGATTGGTTGGATGGATGGATAGTTGTTTGCTTAATTTATGATTTGAAAATCTCTCCCAGTCTCCATTCCAGTTCAATTTTTGAAATGAATGTTTCAAAATGCAATACATAAAAAGTATACCTGGAGGTGGTCAGGATTTTCTCTCTTCAGTACTAAATAGGCTTCTACTTGCTTCTGTTTCTCAGTTTTAAATGGCATTTTAGGAAGGAAAGAGAGAGGACTTGGGAAGACAGAAAAAGACAGAACATTCCCTAAAGCTGACCTGTGGGAAAAAAAAGTTGTAAAAATATCATTGTGTACTAGAGTTTTGAGTGAATCTGATTTTGAAAGAAGTCAAATAAGAACCTTCTATCAACAAATATCCTTGACCGTGTCTATCTCACCTTCAAAGGTGCCTACATAGCACCACTAGTTAAACCCAGGGTCCTATTTTTTTCTGTTTTGTAGGCAGCTCCAGCAAATTGCCTTTCAGGACACTGATACCAGCTTGTTCAGGTGCTCTGTATCTAGAAACTCAAGAGGTTAAACCTGGCAATTCCATTTAAATGTTATGGTTCAGTGCTTTTGATTGATCCATCCTTGATACCTACATTTTTTTTTGTATAACTTTATTACATTTCAGAAAAGTATAAAACACAAAGAAGAAGAAGACAGGTTTAAAGAGAAAAGGGGGACAACAAGGAAAAAGCAAAATTAAAGTAACTTCTTTCTTCGGTACAGAAAGTAGCATGAAATATAATAACCCTTTGAAATAGAGTAAATCGCAGCACTCAGTACTTCTGCCATCACAAGCAGTTCTAACCATCAAATACCAAGATTAAAATTTCATTTCTTTCGGTTTCAAGCAAAAAATCCCAAAGTGGTTTCCATGTAGAAGTGAAGGTAGAAAAAAAGTCTCTTTCAAAAAAACTAAGTCAATTTTGCCATATCTGCCAACACCATTCACTTCACCATCCATTCTTCCACTCTTTCATTCATGCATCCCACTCTTCTCCCAGTCTTCTCAACTAAACAACGTCTGAAAAGGCATTTCACAAATCCTAGCACCTGGCACCCAGCACCAGGAGGGGATCGTAATTATTCATTTCTCAGATTTACTGGCCAGCTGACAGAACTGTTCCCAGTATAAGTCACAGTAAAACAAAGGTATGCTCGGTGCAGTTGAATGGTGAAGCAATTTACTAAAATAGCTGCTAGAAGGTAAAGCTGTTTAAAATCGTGCAAACATTAGAAATGCAGCGATAAAGGGAGAGAAGACAATGGTATATCTGCGTAGCATGAATTATTGTGACAGGAGTTATCGAGAGAGTCTTCTACAGTGGGCGCTGTGAAGGATGGATGTCAGCCCTCTGAGAAAGGCAAGGTCAGGAAATAGAAGCAGTAGATATTCCAGGAATAAACTCTACTGTGGGTTAGATAACAAAAGCTCCAAAGTTAGAATTTTTCTCTACTCCGCCTTATACCAAGGTGGCCTTATTCTGACTTTCTTTCTCTTACTTTCTTTTTTCTTTGGGATTGAATAACCTTTTCTAGATCACCTATCTTGATGGCTCCATCATTCCTTTTCCCTTGCCAAGGTCAGGTCTACATTCTTTCAGAGGTCTACGACTGGCAAGGACTTTTTCCAAGAAGCCCCTCTTCCATTCACTGTTCTTCTCGATAAAGATTCCTTTCTGGGCTGAAGACTTGGCAAATCTTTGGCAATTGGCAGGGGTAGATTAATCTTTCAGGGAGCACATGTGTGTTTGTCCAAAATTGAGATTTATACCTCAAGAGAGGAAAAAATGTATGCCTTCCCAAATTCATCGCTCTCTGTCAGATTGTAAGTGATAAAAATGGCAAAAGAGATGCACACATCTGCAGCGAATCATGTGATATATATTCACCATGCTAAATGGAATCGTGATGATGAGCATTAATCCAGAGAGGCTCATAAAGGGATGAACATTGGGAGAGTTCAGGTATCTGGCTTCACAAAGATGGGAAATTAGAATTCTTATGTCTGGGTAAGAAACCAACCAAATACTTTTTGATTGAGCTTGAGGCAAAGGCAAAAGAATTTCCAACTCCAATCGGTCTATGAATATTTGAACATTCTGACCCACAACACAAGTTTCAAGGTGGACAAGTTCTCAGAGTAAGAAGTCCTGCCCACTTCCATCTCTTGGCTGCTTGGCTTTCTGTCTTTCTAAGGTGCTAAAGTCCTTTTGTCACCTTTTCACTTGCTTGTTTCAAAGGAGCAAACCTTTTCAGACGCCCTGCCATAGAAACTCATATTTGGTGTTGTTGTTGTTCCCTATCTGGAAGCCTTTCATCAGCAGGCATGAGTGATGAAAATGTTGGGATGCTTTCAAGCTCTTTGCCACCTCCGAGTCTTTTGAAGAGCCAAGTGGAGAATCAAGGAACCGAGAACCTTGTCTTTCTAGGGAAGAGCAAACCTACCCCAAACAGATTTCACTCTTCTCCTCCTTTGAGACCATTATCGAAATTAGGTAATTCAAGGGTATGTGTTGAACACACAGATATGTTTAAGGAATGAAACTACTGCAACCTTGTGCCCCCAAAGTGCAACCTGACAGTTAGCCCAGAAGGATACCATGGCATGAAACCCCAAAGAAGGCCAAGAGAACTGGGATTGCATTTCTTCCATCGAGTTTCTAATATAGATCATCCTGTCAGCCCTTCATGGTAGACCAGAGTAGGAAGCAAAAATTGTGACTGTTAATACTAGTTTTATTTTAAGGTTATAGAAATAGAAACTTTCAAAAGTCTGGATGCAGTCCCCTCATTCTCTGTATCTTCAAGAGAACTAAGGAGGGTGAAGCCTGCAACACTTTCTCAAATTACAGTTCTGCCTCAGACTTTTATTGATTTTATATGTCTTGGTTGAAGCTCATAAAGCCCCTGTCACACTGCACCAATGGATGCAAAGAGGATGTAAAACGGACAAAAAAGCTTGCCATCCATTGGTTAACGCGATGTATCCGTTCTGTACTCATTGCCTCCGTTTTGCTTCCTCTCGATCCGTCCAGCATCCGTTTATGGACGTTTCATCCGCTCAGAAAGTTCTGAGCTGCTCAAAACTTTTGCGCGGAAAATGTATTCAATTCATCTGTTCTGCATCCGCGAGGCATCCGCTAGGCATCCGTTATGCATCCGTTATGCATCCGCGATATCCGCTAGGCATCCGTTCCGCATCCGCGCAACTCGCATCTGCTCGGACGCAGGGAGGAAGCAGAACGGACGTGGAACGGATGCAGAACGGATGCCTAGCGGATGCAGCACAGAAACAAAGCATTTAAAATGGAAAAAACGTTCGCAGAGGGGACCTATCTCGGATATTAAGGATGTCTAGAGGATGCCTAGAGGATGCCTAGAGGATGCAAAGGGACACCTATACTGCCTATAAAAAGGGGGAGCAACTCATCTGCATCTCACTTTCAGACCAGCAGCCCAGCTGTGCAGACCTCTGCAGCCTTCCTCTGCCTCTTCCTCTTCCACAGCATCCAGTCATGTCAACCGTGGATCGTAACACAGTCCTTTTGGCAGCCACCATCGTTCTGCAACAGTGCGAAGCCATCTACAGGCTCTGTGAACTCTACTACGGGAAGAAAAAGAGGCGGCCAAGAAGCGTCTGGGTCCGAAGATGGATCGGGAGAAGAGCAAAGTATGGACTGTACAACAAGCTGATGGTGGAGCTCAGGAACGAAGACACTCGTGCATTCCAGAACTTCATGAGGATGCCTCCAGCCATGTTTGACGAAGTTGTGCAGCAACTGACACCCAGGTTGACCAAGACAAAAACCAACTTCCGGCCCAGCCTAGAACCTGGGCTCAAGGTGGCACTGACTCTGCGCCACCTGGCCTCAGGGACCACCTACAGGAGCATGCAGTACGGCTGGAGGGTGCCACACAACACATCAGCATTGTGGTCAGAGAAGTGGTGCAGGCCATCATCGAAGAATACATGGAGGAGCTCCTCCAGTGCCCCTCCACTGAAGAAGGATGGAAGAAAGCTGCAGAGCAGTGGTATCAGGTGGAACTTCCCCCACACCATTGGAGCCATAGACGGCAAGCACGTGGCCTGCAAAGCACCACCCAAGTCAGGCTCCACTTATTTCAACTACAAGGGCTTCTTCAGCATCGTCCTCTTCGCCATGGTCGATGCTGACTACAAGTTCATGGACATCGATGCTTCAGGCTACGGGTCATGTTCAGATGCCCAGGTATACAACACCAGTGACCTCAAGGAGGGGCTGGAAGGCAACCTCATCATGGGCTTCCCAGATCCAGACCCCCTGCCCAACGACACGCAAGATGTGCCCTACTTCATCGTGGGGGATGACGCCTTCTCCCTCAGAACCTACCTCATGAAGCCCTACGCTTCCAGACTCCTCACCCGTGAAGAGAGGATCTTCAACTACAGGCTGTCCAGGGCAAGGCGGGTGGTGGAGAACGCCTTTGGCATCCTGGCCAACAGGTTCCAGGTACTTCTCACCACCATGCAGCATCGCCCAGAGACCATGAGGAGGATCGTGGAAGCTTGCTGCATCCTGCACAATCTCATAGGCACCCGCTACCCAGTCTTGCAGAACAGGCTTGTGGACCTCCAACAAGGCAATGGGGACATGGAGCCTTGGGAATGGAGGCAAGGGCAAAACCTAATAGAAACTGAGGATGTGCAAGGCCCCAACAGAGCCTCATGTGAAGGGAAGAAGCAGCGCAACCTCCTGAAACACTGGTGCAACTCCCCAGCTGGAACAGTGGAGTGGCAAGACAGGATGGTAGATGATTAATGGGTGCTTCCTTCTGCCTGTCTCATCACACGGATGAGATTGGGCCATGTATGTTGGGTGGGCCTACAATGAACAGGGCATTTAATAAAGAGTTGTGTTTTTGACATGTGTGGGTGATTATTATATTATTATTGGTAATAAAGGGCCATAGGTGTGGCATCTGGGAGGGTGGACCATACAGTCCCACTATGCTTGCACTGGAGGTTTATCTATCCCACAGCTATTACCCATTCCAAAGGTATCCCTGCCCATCCCACTGCTATCTTAACCAATCCCACAAGCATGCAAAGGCTTAAACCATTTCTAAAAGTTTCCACCAAGACTTTATTAAAAAAAAGAAATGAAGCAAGTGTGTGAATCAAAGATAAACTTTATTGAACAACAAGCTGTAAAAGAAAAATGACCCAAGTCAAGTGTCCAAATAAAGTCCACAGGTAGCCAGCCAGCCAGTCTCTGGCACCCCTCTTGGTCACTCGGAGGTGTGCCCAGTCTCAGGGGTGAAGGGTCCAGGTGCTGTGGAGGTGGGTACTGCTGCAGTGCTGGTCTGAAGCACC
This sequence comes from Laticauda colubrina, assembly GCA_015471245.1. Classification (NCBI taxonomy): domain Eukaryota; kingdom Metazoa; phylum Chordata; class Lepidosauria; order Squamata; family Elapidae; genus Laticauda; species Laticauda colubrina. The sequence goes on along the minus strand of BLBF01000007.1, from coordinate 15,842,747 downwards.
ACTGGGGTGCCTGGCCCCAAGAGGACAACAGGTGATGGTGTGTTGAGAAAGCTCTCGGACAGCTGGCTCAGACCCATGATGCTGAGAGGTCCTTCCTCTATGCCATGGGGTGTCAGCCCCAGTTCTGATGACAGATGTACTGAGGCCGGGCTTGGCTGTGGGGTGGAGGAAGGAATAGTGTAGTGGGGCTGTCTGGTCTGCAGCTGGGTGAGGACTGGCGTGGGTGGCATCGCTGTCGTCGGTGGCATCATTGGCGTGGGTGGCATCGGTGGCATCAGTGGAACCGGTGGCAACGGTGTCACCCGATGACTCTGTGCCTGGACTGGGAAGGGCTGCTACCTGTGCTGCTGGACCTCCTGGTAGCCATAGCCCTGGAAGGTGAGGGGCTGTGGAAAGCCTTGGAATGGGAGGGACATCACCTGGGGTGGAGGAGCAGACCTGGACTGGGTGGGAGCAGGTTCCTCTGGATCTGGAGGGTTATGAAGCAGCTCAGTGATCCGGTCCTTCACCACCTGGTACTGGGGTTCCTCCATGTTCCTGAGGGTCTGGTTGACATAGGTGAGGAAGGGCTTGCGGTTGGAGGATGAGGAGTTGGTGTTGACCAGCTGAGAGAGGAGATCTCTGCTGGTGCGGATGGTGTCCCTGATCTCCAGCAGGACATTGTGGCTCTGCCCCTCCTGCTGTCTGGCTCTCTGCCTTTCTGTGGAGGTGGAGCTGGGGGGTATGGATGCGGCTACGGCTGTGGTGGACGCGCCGTCTCCTTTCTCCCACCACACCAGGGAGTCCTCCATGCACTCCCCCACGGTTACAACACCTGTCCGCGGGTTCTCCGCTGTGGCACGCTCCACAGAAACCTGCCTGGAGACAGGGACTGACTCTCGGCTGGAAGAGGACTGGCTCTCAGCAGGCTGCCGGAGAGAGAGGGTAGTGAGAGGGGCTCCTGGTGCTCCTCAGTGGCAGATCTCGCCCTCCAGGAAGCTGCACCTGGCCATGACGTAGGTCTCTCTGTCCGTCAGCTTAACCGTGGCCTGGCCAGATTTCTTCAGGTGCAGCTTCCCGTACCAGGTGTGCATGTGCTTCCACCAGCCGAGGAGCACCTCCGAAGTGTAACCAATACTCTCCGCCCTCTCTCTCCAAGCAGCCTGCTTCCTTTTGGTGTCCCTGTACAGCCGGTGTCCCTTCCGCCACAAATAGTCATTCTCTCTCAGCCACTCCTGCACCTCATCCTCGTGTTCCTCCTCAATATAGTATTGCCTCCTCTCCCGTTGTCGCATACGCCTCTTCCTCCCTTTGGCAGGACCAGATGGGCCCTCATCAGAGGGGTTCCCAGGTAGTAGGGGCTGCTCCTTCACACCACCAGCAGCAGTAGCAGCAGCAGGATCATCATCATCATCATCATCATCATCATCATCATCACCAGCAGGATCATAATCATCATCAGCAGCAGCACCAGCACCAGCACCAGCACCAGCAACACCAGCAGGACCAGGATCAGCAGCAGCAGAGTAAGCACCAGCAGCGCCAGCAAGACCAGGAGCACGAGCAGGACCAGGAGGACAAGCAGGACGAGCAGGACAAGCAAGACCAGGAGCACGAGCAGTACAAGCAGTACGAGCAAGTCCAGGAGCACGAGCAGGACCAGCAGGACCAGCAGGACCAGCAGGACGAGGAGCAGCTTCAGCAGAGTAAGCACCAGCAGAAGCACCACCGCCAGGAGCAGCTTCAGCAGAGTAAGCACCAGCAGAAGCACCACCGCCAGGAGCAGCTTCAGCAGAAGCTCCAGCACCAGAAGAGCGAGCCTGAGCAGCAGAAGCCCCAGCAGAAGCAGAGTCAGGGACCGGGGACGGGAGGGTGGCCCTGTCCCTCTTGCCAGGAATGGCGGCAGGTTGCTGAGGCTTTCGCTTCTTCCCCATGGTTGTGGGGTTGCTGGCTGGTAGGGAGGCTGGCAGGGAGGCTTGCACCAAGGCTTGCAGGAAGGCTGGCACCAAGGCTGGCAGGAAGCCTGGCAGGAAGCCTGGCAGGCACCAAGGCTGGCAGGAAGCCTGGCAGGAAGGCAGGCAGGAAGGCAGGCACCAAGGCTGGCAGGCAGACTGGCTGGAAGGCAGGCTGGCAGCAAGGCTGGCAGGCAGGCAGAGAGCAAGGCTGGCAGGGAGGCTGGCCAGGAGGCTTGGAGGCAGGGTGGCAGGAAGGCTGGCAGCAAGGCTTGCAGGCAGGCATGCAGGCAGGGCAGGCAAGGACTCGATGTATCTGGCAGCAGGTCTTTCCTCGGAATGCTGGCCACGTGCGAGCTGCTTCCCTTTATATCCACGTGGCTTATGCAATGCATCCCCCCCGCATGTGCAATTAACGCTCAGCATCAGTTCGGCTTCCGCTGTACATCCGCTAGGCTTCCGCTCTGCATCCGCTTCATCCGCTCTGCATCCGCTCTGCATCCGCTTTATCCGTTCCACATCCGCTTTGCTGAGGTCCCCTGGAAGCCTAACGAATGTGCCATCCGCTCCCATCCGCTTCCATCCGCTGGGCTTCCGTTCCGCATCCACTTTCCATCTGCCCTGCGTCCTCCCCGCGTCCGTTCCTTTCCATGTTATCCGCTCTGGTTATGCAAATTTTTGCCCCTTTTGAGAGCGGATAACAACGGATGGAACATTTTGCTCGTCCGTTGTGTCCTTTTTACATACGTTTTGCATCCGTTGGGCAGTGTGACAGGGCCTTAAGGTTGTTCCTGCAGCTGATGTTGGTATCCTATCTCAGATGAAAGCTTGATTGAAATAGAGCCAGAAAATCATCTGGTTCCATCTGGAGTTGCCAGGTCACTTAATCATTTTATCCAAGGAGGAAATATTTGAGACTGGCCTATAATGAGATCTTCAAGGTCAAAGCAGATCTTTTTAAATGACGGCCTCATCATCATCTCTTTTAAACAAACAAGTGCAAATTCCATCTTCCAAGGATGCATTATCCACTCCACTTAACCATAAGGCTAGTCCCAGCCTGAGCAATTTAATTAGCCGGGAGGACAAGGGTCAAGAAAGCAAAGGGTGGCTCTCTTCCCCCAATCTACCCTTTTCATGTCCTTGAAACCCACAAGCTGAAGGGAAACTGACAAACGATTGCTAAGGTTACCTTTCTGTGTCCTGTCCCAATCTGGTGCCTAAATCAAGAGGAATCAGACTGAGGATTGTCTCCACATAGGGATGAAAACTGCTGATAGCCAGCTTTTAATATTTTATCTTCCCACCCCCACCAAATCTTGATCTCAATGAAACCAGAGGAGTAAGCATACTTGCTTGTGGCCTTTGCCATGGGAGGAGGGAGGATTTCAGTGTGCTTGAAAGATGGTTCCATTCTGTGTTCAGTCCTCCACAATGGAGTGTCTCCATATGTTCTTCAATCCTCTGTCTGTTACCTATCAGGTGCTGATTGACCGATGTTGAAAGAAAAAAAAAAGGACATTCAGTAGAGGTAGTCAATCATTTGGTCCAACTTCATGTTCCATAGATCAGCTAAGGCTTCAGCAGCATTGCTGATAGATGAGGCAGGAAATTCTCCAAGCACATTCGGTACATCTATTCATCAGTTACTTAAGTTGGATCAGTTTAATTGATTCTTACCCTCACAGAGGTTTATAGCAATTGCCAGCTTAAAACTGACCAGAGGATAAACTGTCTGTATATTGTAGCAACAGAGTCACCAAAAAAAAAAAAAAAGCCTCCAGTCACCAGAACAGATGACCAAACTCAATGTCTACCCTACTGCATGCATAGAGTGAAATACCAATTAAGACAGTGCCATAGTTGTCTATCAGACTTCATGGTAGGCACCATACATCTCAATCCTCTATTAACATGATTATCTCCATTTTCAGGCACTTGCTTACAACTCAAATAAAGACATCTTGCTAAATAAGTCGGCTTTTTAAAAATAAGATCAAAGTCACACATATGCAAACGACCTTTCAACTTTTGGTGGTATCGAAATCCAGCCAGTATGCAATTTGTGTTAGATGCAAGTCATCATTCACATCTTCTAAAGGTGCCAATACTGTTGAACAATACCAAAATCAAGTCCAATATTATATGTCTATTCCAGGATTTAAATTCGAGATTTTTTTTTCCTATTACCTTTCTGACTCAATAGAAGTTTGGCTATTCTTGTCCCAGCCTGGAAGATCTCTGCTCAAAGTTTATGTAATAGCTGTGCTGAACTTGAGAATTGATGGTTCCTCCCTTCCCAGATACACCCCTTATACTCCATAGTGAACATGAAACCTTGTGCTGCTCCTGGCTAGTCAACCCTCATCATCGATACTGAAATCCACAAGACATGAAATCAGGGGTGGGCTTCAACAACAGGTTCTCAGGGGTGGGCTTTAGCAACAGGTTCTCTGCCCACTTGCTGGGTGGGCATGGCCATGGTGAGTGTAGCCTAGTTGGCCTCCTGCACCATGGTGAAGGGGGGCATTTTTGCCCTCCCCAGGCTCCGGAGGTTTTCCTCAAGCCTCCAGGAGAACAAAACTGACCTCCCCGAACTTCGGAGGCTCTCTGGAAGCTGGAAACGGGCCCATTTCCAGCCTTCCTGAATTTCCAGAAGGCCCATTTTTTTTCGCCCTCCCTGAGCCTCCGTGTGTGTGCATCCAAGACAGGCCACATGGGGCCTCCTGGGAGGAACTGGACAGGGATGGGATTTGGGGGTTCTTCAAACTGCACAGAATCTTAACTAGGGGCTCTCCTGAACCCCCGCGAACCCCCAGCAGCCCACCCCTGCATGAGATCCAGAGTAATCCAGATATTATGGTTCTACCAGGGAGTAGGTGGCACATGAACAGAATACTACACCATCTTGGCTGTAGAAACCTGGCAGAAAAAAAATGCAACATTTATAGAACGTTTGAAAGAGCTTCCAATCCAGGAGTTGGAATTCCTGCAGACGATGGCTTAAGTCTTAAGACACTTTCCTTGTCTGTTGTATCTCAGCAAATCCTGGCAGACAGAACTAGAAGCTATGAAATCCATGCTTTTCTTTCAGCCAGAACTTTGTATCACATGGCAGGCCAGTGCTTCCATATAAGATTAAATCCTGGATCGATGTTTTATTATTGTCTTCTTATGTTATTCTATAATATATATTTCTGCTTCAACAAGAGGTCCCACTTTCCAGGGCAGCATTTCCCTTAGCCCAGGGAGCAGAATGGTGAGCTCTTTGTGCAGAGGAGTTTCCTGGGAAAATCTTCATCAGCCTTATCCTGCAAGATAAGCCATCAGAGCAGGAATTACCTCCAGCACATTCCCCCTCCCCCACAGGTTTCTTGTGTTGAACTATTTATCAGCCATTATTTTTGCTAGCTGCAGCCTCTTTTTAACACTGCTAATACTGTACATGAAATATTAAAAGGGATGCTGCTTCTTTGATTATTTTTGTGTAAAAAAATATCTTGATCAAGCACCAATTATGCTGTATTTTGTATAGTTGCCAAAGCATTATTTTGATTGTTGATTATTTTTCTATTTTTATTGCAAATATGACATAATTTTATCCTAAGTCTCTATTTTAATTTACAAGAGGCCATTGTCTTCTTTTGATGATTTCTTGTCCTCTTGGTTTCATACCCACATTGCAATTTATAAATATATTTCCCTCTATCTGCCCATCTCTCTTGCCTTCCTAAAAACCATAGAGATGCAAAATAATTATTAGACCAATAATCTAAGTAGTTGTGAGCAGGAGTGGGATTCTCCCAGTTCAAACTGGTTTGGGAGACCCCCTAGCTCCAATGATCAGCTGGCTCCGAACCAGTTCGCTCATGTGGGCCTGCCCGCCTGCCTGCCCTCCCCGTGCCATACTCACCTATGAGTGAGCTGATTCGTATGGCAGAGCAGATTGCCGTGCTTCAGCTGTGTTACTTCCCCAAAGTAACATCGAATGGTAGTAATTTTGAAAGTTGTGCATGCATGCAAAGCATGCGATTAGCGAACTGGCTGTTACACCGGCAGCATCCCACCACTGGTTGTGAGTCAAGAATCTATTGGTTAAAATTGTATTGCTGTGATAATAAGTTTTTACTCCGAGGCTAACACATCATATCCTCAAGCTCTCAGGTTAAGAGATACTGAGCACCTTTAACCATCTCTGCTTGATGCTCTCAACAATAACTAAGATCAGACCATAGTCATTATCAACATGAAGCGGAGACCGTGATTGTTTGGAAGTAGAGACTCCAAGTTACATGAGGAAATTGCTGTGCCAGGTTTTTAAAACCTTAACAATGTTTGAATCTCATAAGGCTACTTCTGAAAGTTCTAAACCTACCTAATTAGGAAACTTTTACTTCCAAACTATGTCATTTCAATCAGATCACTGCCTGAAGAAGTTCAGAAATGGAGATGATAAAGCTTTCACATTATAATGGTGGCTACTAGGTAAACATCTGGACAATACTTTTCAGGCTACTTGCATATCAATGAGATCTTGAAGTAATACAGAGGGAAGGGCTGAAACCTCAGACACTCTGGCAGTTAAATAGCATTTTTGACTCTAAAAAAGGGAATATAATTACCTAATGGGAAGAGAGTAGTGATAAAGAAGATTTCAAGATTTCTGCTTCATCAGAACCTGAAAGATCCTAATCCAAAGTCAATTAAGTGCATCCATTTCTGTAGGTAAAGCTTACAGACCAGACCTGCTGAAATGGGTAGAAGCTTTCACTATACAGCTTTTTAATTTATTTACTATTTTGCAAAAGAAACAAAAAGTAGTTGCCTTTCAATTTGTTGTCACCCTTCTGTACTCTTATGAATGGGGATGGGGGTGGTGGGAAATCCATCTGTCTAAAGCTTTCCATAATTAAATCCTGGTGACTCATTCCTCTCTGTTTTTCATCTACTGGTGCAACTAATGGCTACGCAAATTCATACCAGCAATACTCCCTGGATGAGGAAATCTAGGAGAGCTCCCCTGGACCTTCCATTGAGGCAAGCAGTGATGTAAACATCCCTTATTACACAGAGAATCAGCAAATGTTTGCAATTTCACTTTGCAAGGCTTCCTGCTGCCTTTCCCAAACACATAACAGATGTTCTGCTAAGAGGGAGCAAACCCTTCTTTGTGTGAGCGCAGACAGCCAGACCAAGAGGGCCTTTCAGAAGATTTGCAATAGGATGCTGCCATGTCTTCAGAAATCGTGGAATGTTAATTTTGCAAGCACAAAACTTTACAAAACAACCATAGATTTGAAAACAAAAAATGAGCTCCTTTCAAGGGATGCTTCTGAGCAGAGCTCCTTGTGAAGAATTCTGTCAAACCTTTTGCTAGGAAGGTATCTGCATGGTAGCGTGTGAACTTGAATTGTCGTTTCCATTTTCAGTACTGAAAACCAAGAGCCATTGCTTAAAAACATCGATGAAATGAGAAAACTTGTTCTTCCACTTCAATTCCAGCTAGATTTTAATCCTTGGCATAGTTAAAGCAGGCCTGTTTTCCCAATTACACAATGAAAAAAATGAAAAAAAAAATCATAGCAGTAACTAGGACATTCAGAGAGAAAATGAATGTATATTAATGACAACCTTTGGCTAATGCCAAGCTCCCCCTTTCTTAAAATTCAAGCAAAAATAAATACTAGCTCTGCAAACAAACTATTGTTAAATTCTTGCCATTGTTTCAGGTTTACATATAGGAAAATAAAAGCGTGAGGAATGTAACAATATTCTTATTTTCAATAGTTTACACTTCAGGACAACTTCAGTATTATGCTTGATTGGCAGCCTCTATATCAAAGACAACCATGAATACATTGGCTTAAATGTATTCATCCATTCATTGCCTCAATTCAAGGACAGAACTGAAGCCATGGGCAGGGCACAGTTCGAAAACCCGCTACAGATGTCCTTCATATTTGTTGCTTAAGTACAAACAATACATTTTGATCTAAAGCTCCTCCATTCTTTTATCTAATCGGTGAAAAATATGACGGAAGGGTATATAAAACGTTGTATCAGTGAAATGAGCAGCATAGAAGAGAGAAAGACGGTTGTTTCAATCCCAATTTTCATGCCATTGATTGAGGCTATTATGACCTTCATCTTGATTTGACTTAGGGTGCTTTATTAATAGTATGTGCATGTGTCAAATTTAGTGAGAACCCCAATTCAGTAATTTATAAAAACAATCCATTCACTTCAGACTTATTTGGAGACACTATGGTCTGACTGGGAGTACATGGTTGAATCAGGATTTGGATCATCAAACCTGTTTATTTCCCACCAATTGTCATAAGAAATTAAAGCCCCTGTCACACAGCACCAACGGATGGAAAGAGGATGTAAAACGGAGAGAAACACTTGCCATCCGTTGGTTAACGCGATGCTTCCGTTCAGTACTCACTGCATCCATTTTTCATCCTCTCTATCCGTCCAGCATCCGTCTACTGACATTTCATCTGCTCAAAATGTTTTGAGCTGCACAAAACTTTTTGAGCGGAAAATGTATCCAACGCATCTGTTAGACATCCGCTATGCATACGGGGAACATTCGTTAGACATCCGTCATCATCTGTTACGTATCCGCTATATCTGCTAGGCATCCACTGGGCATCTGTGCAACTCGCATCTGCTCCAGTGGAAAACGGACACAGGGAGGAAGCGAAACAGACTCAGAATGGACACAAAGCATAAGTAGCATGGACGGAGAAAGGATGAAAGTGGATGCAGCTCGCATACAAAGCAATAAAACGGAAAAAACGTTCACATAGGGGATGTATCTCAGATATTTAGGATGACTGCAGGATGCCAAGAGGATGCAAAAGGACACCTAGCGGAAAACCTATATTTCCTATAAAAAGAGGGAGGAACTCACCTGGATCTCACTTTCAGTCCAGCAGCCCTGCTGTGCAGACCTCTTCAGCCTTCATCTGGCTCTTGCTCTTCCACATCATCCAGTCATCTCCACCATGGATCGTCACACACTCCTTTTGGTAGCCACCATTGTTCTACAACAGTGCGAAGCCATCTATAGGCTCTTTCACCTGTTCTACAGGAAGAAAAGGAGGCGGCCAAGAAGTGTCTGGGTCCGAAGATGGATCGCCAGAAGAGCAGAGTATGGACTGTATAACAAGCTGATGGTGCAGCTGAGGAACAAAGACCCTCATGCATTCCAGAACTTCATGAGGATGCCTCCAGCCATGTTTGACGAAGTTGTGCAGTGGCTGAGACCCAGGTTGACCAAGCAGAGCACCAACTTCCGGCCCAGCCTGGACCCTGGGCTGAAGGTGGCACTCACTCTGCGCCACCTGGCCTCAGGGACCACCTACAGGAGCATGCAGTAGGACTGGAGGGTGCCACACAACACCATCAGCATTGTGGTCAGAGAAGAGGTGCAGGCCATCATCGAAGAATACCTGGAGGAGGTCCTCCAGTGCCCCACCACTGAAGAAGGCTGGAAGAAAGTTTTAGAGCAGTGGTATCAGAGGTGGAACTTCCCCCACACCGTTGGAGCCATAGATGGGAAGCATGTGGCCTGCAAAGCTCCAGCCAGGTCAGGGTCCACTTATTTCAACTACAAGGGCTTCTTCAACATCATCCTCTTCGCCATGGTTGATGCTGACTACAAGTTCATGTACATCGTTGCTTCAGGTAACGGCTCATCTTCAGATGCCCAGGTATACAACGGCAGTCACCTCAAGGAGCGGCTGGAACACAACCTCATCATGGGCTTCCCAGATCCTGACCCCCTGCCCAATGACACACAAGATGTGTCCTACTTCATCGTGGGGGATGACGCCTTCTCCTTCAGAACCTACCTCATGAAGCCCTACACCTCCAGACTCTTCACCCATGAAGAGAGGATCTTCAACTACAGGCTGTCCAGGGCAAGACGGGTGGTGGAGAACACCTTTGGCATCCTGGCCAACAGGTTCCAGGTACTTCTCACCACCATGCAGCATCGCCCACAGACCGTGAGGAGGATCATGGAAGCTTGCTCCATCCTGCACAATCTCATGCGCACCCGCTACCCAGTGTTGCAGAACAGGCTCGTGGACCTCCAACAAGGAAATGGGGACATGGAGCCTGGTGAATGGAGGCAAGCACGAAACCTGATAGACACTGAGGATGTGCAAGGCCCCAACAGAGCTTCACGTGAAGGGAAGAAGCAGCACAACCTCCTGAAACACTGGTGCAACTCCCCAGCTGGAGCAGTGGAGTGGCAAGACAGGATGGTAGATGATTAATGGATGCTTTCTTCAGCCTGTCTCATCACACTGATGAGATTGGGCCATGTATGTTGAGTGGCCCTACAATAAACAGGGCATTTAATAAAGAGTTGTGTTTATGTTGAAATGTGTGGATTAATGATTACATTGTTATTGATAATTAAGGGCCAAAGGTGTGGCATCTGGGAGGGTGGACCATGCAGTCCCACTATGCTTGCACTGGAGGCTTATCTATCCCACAGCTATTACCCATCCCAAAGGTATCCCTGCCCATCCCACAGCTATTACCCATCCCACAGGTATCCCTGCCCCTCCTACAGCTATTACCCATCCCAAAGGTATCCCTGCCCATCCCACAACTATTACCCATCCCACAGGTATCCCTGCCCATCCCACAGCTATTACCCATCCCAAAGGTATCCCTGCCCATCCCACTGCAATCCTTACCCATCCCACAAGCATGCAAAGGCTTAAACCATTTCTAAAAGTTTCCACCAAGACTTTATTTAATAAAATAAATGAAGTGAAGCAAAGATAATCTTTATTAATAACAAGCTGTAAAAGCAAAATGACCCAAGTGTCCCAAGCAAAGATAAAGTCAACAGGTAGTCACCCAGTCTCTGGCACTCTTCTCAGTCACTCTGAGGCGTGCCCATAGTCTCAGAGGTGAAGGGTCCAGGTGCTGTGAAGGTGGCTGCTGCTGGAGTGCTGGTCTGAAGCGCCATTGGGGTGCCTGGCCCCGAGAGGACAACAGGGGATGGTGTATGGAGGAAGCTCTCAGAGAGCTGGCTCAGTCCTGTGATGTTGAGAGCCCCTTGCTCCAGGACATCGGGTGTCAGCCCCAATACCGATGATAGATGTTTGAGGCAGGGCTTGGCCGTGGGGTGGAGGAAGGAGGAGTGTAGTGGGGCTGTCTGGTCTGTAGGTGAGCGAGGTGAGGCGTGGGTGGCATCTGTGGCGAGGGTGGCATCTGTGGCATGGGTGGCATCAGTGGCATCAGTGGCACCGGTGGCATTCGATGTACCTGTGCCTGGACTGGGAAGGGCTGCCTGTGCTGCTGGAGCTCCTGGTAGCCGTAGCCTTGGTAGGTGAGGGCCTGTGGAAAGCCTTGGAAGGGCAGTGACATCACCTGGGGTGGAGGAGCAGATCTGGACTGGGTGGGAGCAGGTTCAGCTGGGTCTGGAGGGTTGTGAAGAAGACAAGTGATCCTGTCCTTTATCACCTGGTACTGTGATTCGGACATGTCCATGAGCATCTGGTTGACATAGGTGAGGAAGGGCTTGCGGTTTGAGGATGGGATGTCGGTGTGTACCAGCTGAGAGAGGAGATCTACGCTGCTTCTGATGGTGTCCCTGATCTCCAGCAGGACAGTGTGGCTCTGCCCCTCCAGTCTGCCTCTCTGCCTGCTTTCTGAGGAGGTGGAGCTGGGGGTGGTTGTGGGTTGGTCTCTGGTGGAAGTGCCCTCTCCTTGCTCCCACTGCATCAGGGGGTCCTCCACGCACTCCGCCACAGGGAGTGCAGCTGTCTGGGGGGTCTCTGTCATGGCACGCTCCACAGATACCTGCCTGGACACAGGAGCTGACTCTTGGCCAGAAGAGGACTGGCTCTCTGCAGGCTGCCTGAGAGAGAGGGTTGTCAGAGAGGCTGCTCCTCAGTGGTGGATCTCACCCTCCAAGAAGCTGCACTTGGCCATCATGTAGGTCTCTCGGTCAATCAGCTTGACCGTGGCCTGGCCAGATTTCTGGAGGTGCAGCTTCCCGTACAAGGTGTGCATGTGCTTCCACCAGCCAAGGAGCACCTCCGAAGTGTAGCCCAGGCTCTCCACCTTCTCTCTCCAAGCAGCCTGCTTCCTTTTGGTGTCTCGATAGAGCCTGTGTCCCTTCTGCCAAAGATATTCATTCTCCCTCATCCATTCCAGCACCTCATCCTCATGTTCCTCTTCGATGGATTATTGCCTCCTCTCCCATTCTCGTTCATGCGTATGCCCCTTCCTCCCTCTGGCAGGGCCATCTGGGCCCTCATCAGAGGGGCTTCGAGGTTGTAGGGGCTGCTCCACCACACCACCTCCACCACCAGCAGCAACAACAACAGTATCAGCAAAAGCAGGACCAGCAGGACCAGCAGCACCAGGAGCAGCACCTGCAGAGTAAGCACCAGCAGAAGCACCAGCACCAGGAGCAGCACCAGCAGAGTAAGCACCAGCAGAAGCACCAGCACCAGAAACAGCACCAGCAGAGTAAGCACCAGCAGAAGCCCCAGCCCCAAAAGCAGCACCAGCAGAGTAAGCACCAGCAGAAGCACCAGCACCAGGAGCAGCCCCAGCAGAGTCAGCCCGAGCAGCAGAAGCCCCAGCACCAGGAGCAGCCCCAGCAGAGTCAGCCTGAGCAGCAGAAGCCCCAGCACCAGGAGCAGCGCCAGCAGAAGCTCCAGCACCAGAATAGTCAGCCCGAGCAGCAGAAGTCCCAGCAGAAGCAGAGTCAGGGACAGGGGGTGGGATGGTGGCCCTGTCCCTCTTGCCAGGGCTGGCAGCAGATGGCAGAGGCTTTCTCTTTTTCCCCATGGTTGTTGGCTGGCTGGCTGGCTGGCTGGCTGGAGCTGTGTCTGGCAGCAGGTCTTTCCTCTGAATGGTGACCTGCTTGCGAGCTGCTTCCCTTTATATTCGCGGAGCTTACGCAATGCATCTTCCCCGCATACTCAGTGAACGTTCTGCATCCGTTAGGCATCCGCTAGGCATCCACTAGGCTTCCGCTCTGCAACCGCTTCATCCGCTCAGCATCTGCTCAGCATCCGCTCGGCATCCGTTCCTTCCGCTGCATGTCTGCTTCGCTGTGCTCCCCTGGAAGCCCTGCGGATGTGCCATCTGCTTCCATCCACTTCCATCTGCTAGGTTTCTGTGGAGCATCCGCTTTTCATCCTGGCTACGTCCTCCGCCGTCCGTTCCTTTCCGTTGTTGTCCGCTCTGGTTATGCAAATTCGGGGCACTTTTGAGAGCGGATAACAATGGATGGAACATTTTCTCGTCCGCTGTGTCCTTTTTACATACTTTTTGCATCCGTCGGCCAATGTGACAGGCCCTTAAGAAATTGCTATTGTTTTCCTACTCTGTATAGAACTAAATGAAATTCCAAGAACAACAATACCTATATGAAAATGACAAATATAGCACCCCCCCGTCTCTCTTTTTTAAAAATTTATCATCATAATTGACCTGAGAAGAGCAATTCCAACATATCTGATGGAAATATGTTTAGGAAGTATGATACAATATAATCTGTTGTCTCAGAGTTTGCATGTCCAAGGACATTTTGTTGATTCTATAAGGCACTGTCCAGGATAGGAATTGTTCTGGATCACTTCTGTCACTTCCTATTCTAGAAGATTCATTCCAGGAAATCATCCCCAGAATGGCCAATTATTCCATTTGTTAAAAAAAAAAAAAACATGGCATATTCTGACACATAGCTAGCAATAAATCTACTAAGCCTCATTTATCTTTCCTCCTCCCTGCACCAATTACTAGGAGAGGGCCCTGCACATTGTATTGTCTTGCATATCTCTCGTTCACCTCTGAAACATTGTGATTAAAGAACCCTGAGAAAAGTCACTGAGGTTACAAACTAGAATGCTTTATCATAAAAATGCTGGCTTTCCCCTATTTTTCCTCACTGATCACTTGAAGTTTTCCTTGAAGAAAAAGACAAGTAAGCAATACATACTTTTTTTGCAGAAATTATTAATTCTAAATCACTGTATTTTAGGGGGATTTCTGAAAAAGTTCTTCACCATTTCCAATTCTCCTGCAATTACCAGAATCAGCTCATTTCAGAAATAAATAGCCCAAAATTTTATCACACGTCATTCCCATCTTTTAGAGAGAGAGAAAAGCAAAAGGAAACAAAGTAACTGTGAAAGAAAATAAAATAATAAATGGATGGACAGAATTAAAATGATAAACAAGTGCTTATAAAGTTAAAAAAAAAACTAGACAGTAAAGATTCTAGGGAATTCATGGGTTGTTTACTTTTCATAGCTTTTTTTTGTAATGGATGCACAAATAGCTATTATAGGTGGAAGAACAGAGTTCCTTGCAAATTAATTGGCCCAATGCTTATTGCTTACTCATATGGAACCATGGTATTTATAGTTTCCTTCTTTCATAATTCAGAACAACTAGATAATACACATTTTATATATCTATTATCTTGCCCTACTTCCTGTTCAACCAATTCAGGACTATTGCACATAGAAAGATTTAACTTTGGTGTGTTGTTGTTGGGTGGTTTCTTTTTGTAAGGAACCTTGTGTGAATAAAGAGGATTTTTAGAAAGCTGAGTAGAAAAAGATTTCTTTCCTCACCCTACATATGGTGATTCCAATCTGATTCAGATAATCATTTCCTTACAATTTTTTTTTTTCAAAAATGAAAACTGGAACTAAAGCAGAATACATTTAACATGTCATTTGGTTTGCCAGTAAAAGTTGGCATGGATATCTCAAGTGAAATGTTCTTTCAGTCTGTTGACAAGCACTTGTATACTCTATCATCATCCTGAATAATTACATGAATCAGGGTGCAGACTTTACTAGAGCAATACATCTTTCAATTGCATTTCTCTTTCAAAATGCCCCTTTTAGGAACAGAAATATAAGACAGATAGAAAAAGGAAATCACAACTCATGAAATATCAACAAGGATCTCGAACAAGAATAATCCAATTTTTCTGGCCAAAGTTGGAATCTTATAAATTTGGAAGATTTGGGAGATAGTATTTCATCTCGAGAGCCATTTGGTCTAGTGGTTTAGGCACCAGGCCAGAAAATGGGAGAGTGTGAGTTCTAGTCCCACCTTAGCCATGAAAGCCAACTGGGTGACTTAGGGTCAGTCATTCCCTCTCAGGATTGTTGTTGTGGGGATAATAGGAGGAGGAAGGAGTATGAGGTATGTTTGCCACCATGAGTCGTTCACTAAAAATAATAAAGGCAGGATAAAAATAAATAAAAATAATCTTGCTGGGCAATAGCAGTAGCACCTAGACTTATATACCTCTTCAAAGTGCTTTCCAGCCCTCTCTAAGCAGTTTTACAGAGTCATCCTATTGCCCCAACAATCTGGGTCCATATTTTACCCACCTCAGAAGGATGGAAGGCTGAGTCAACCTTGAACCTGGTGGGATTCAAACTGCAAAATTGCAGGCAGATGGAAGTCAGTAGAAGTAGCCTGCAGTACTGCACTCTAACCACTGTGCCACCACGGCCCATAATAGCAAAAGCAATCTCGCTTAACTTTCTGTATCAAAGCATGGTTGGTTCTGAGCCTCTCATTGTTGGCCAGCCATAACAGGAACTGAGTTTGGGTTCCAACCCTGGATGCAAAATTCTAATCCCTTTGCTAGATGAGGAATTCTGGAAGTTGAAGTCCACAAATCTTAAAGTTGCCAAGGTTGGAGACCCCTGGTGTGGGACATTCACCAAACAAGGGTCAACTCTTTCCCTTGTTTCCTGCTCCATCTTCTATTTGACCCAAAAGACCAAAGATAGTTGTTCGGACATGTTTTTATAAGCCCTTCACAAGTGCTGAATACCTGCAAACTGGGGAAGGGAAGGTGTTTCCAGTGAAGGAATACAGTATCAGAGAATATCTGAAATCATTTTGTTCAGCTTCCTAGGACAACAGACTAAGTCTCTGCTGCACTTGAAGGAATGTTAGGAGAGGATGAATGACATAATTAACTGAACTTCAAAGATCAAAGACAGAAGAGAAAGAAAATTGATCCGAGAGAGAAAGTATTAAAAATATTGAGAATATCAGTCCAACCAACAGGAGCCATTTTAAGCAGAAGGATGTAAAATAAATCTTTAGGCAAGAAGATAAAAGCAGAGATGGGCTGCACATACTGTAACAACCAGTTCACCAAAAATGTGAGGTCAGGCACGGCTTCAAAAGCAAGGGGATTTCCTGTGCACGGCAGCCGTGGTGAGTCGAGCAGGCAAGGCATGGAAAGCACCTGTGGGTGGGGCGAGCAAGCCAAATATATGAGATCGGATAGCACTGGGGCGGGGGGCAGGCCCAGTTAGTGGTCATAACTACTGGTACAAGCAAGCTAGTCCAAACCAACAGCAGCCCACCACTGGATAAAAATTCAGAGTCCCTCTGTTGACTGTGGACAGACCTGTACTTCCTGCATGGCTCTTCCTCGGTATGGTCCTATCCACTGATCACTATCTGAATGCAGTAATGGAGGAGATTGTCCTCCTTCCACTCTCGACCCTTTGCAAATGCATCCTGTACCCATATTTCCCAGCTTTGATTCAAAACTGTCATCTTCCAACCTGAACTCTCATCAGCCTTTTGGGACAGACCAAGCCTTTCTGCATGGCCCATCACCAGATTGGGCCACTCACTGCTTCCTTAGTGCTGGAACAGAACGTCTCATTCTCCTTCTATGCCAACCTGTGTTTTCCAGCTTTGAATCAACTTTTCTGTTTTCCAATTCAAATTGCATTAATCACTTTAGTGCAGATGGACTCTGTCTCTGACATTTCGTTAAAATATAGTGGCAGTCCCAGCTCTAATTGGTTGGTATGTTCCACCCTTCCAGCAGCTGGTTGTTGCCTTGGTCAGCCATTTGATTCTGATGGGTTGAGTTATTATATTCTCTGATTGTGAGCACTTGCTAATTTTATAAACTTGAGGCTGATGCAATGATGGTCTGTTAAGTCAATGAACTATCCTCAAGCCTAGAGGTTCATATGCCATACAACCCTTGTACTCTTTCTGTTCCTGCCCAGTTGATGAAGCATCCTGCCATTGCTTTCCCATCTCCTGCCCACAGTACTCCTAAGCTAACATTCCCTTTGTTCATTTACTTACATATTATATCTGCAAAAAAGGAACACTGCTATTTTGTTCCTATGAAGCTGAATTCTCAATTCCTTCTTGCTGTGGAACTATAGAGGAATGTAAGAATGAAAGACTAATCTGAACCCATTTGTTTTAATTATCAGATCTATGGAAATTCTGAAAGGGAAAGAAAGAAAAAAAGAAAGAGAGGGGGAGAGAGAAGGATGGAGAAAGGGAGAAAAAGAAAGAAAGAAAGAAAGAAAGAAAGAAAGAAAGAAAGAAAGAAAGAACATATGGGGATGCAAAGGAAAGGCATGAGGGCTAATGAGATGGGAACAATCTCCAAAACAATCTCCAGGCATAAAAGACAAGTTCATATAGGATCAGCCATTGAGAGATGGCTTCCCTGTGAAGGGCAAAAAGTTGGGGAATGGACAACCAGGTCTTGCGAAGGCTACTATATGAACTGAACATCATCCACCTCTATTGCCAGCCCACTGGAATTTCTGAAGTGGCCTTATAAAAACAGCCGGGAGAGCAAGGGAGACCAATTGCTTAGATGTGGAATTGCTCTGCCTCTGCCTCTTGTCCCTTAGAGCAGGAAAGTGCCAATGGTGCAGAAGATGTAAAAGATCAACGGGTGCAAAGATGAATTCCAACCATCACCAGAACATTTCATAGTGGTAAGCAACACTGGCCAGTTGAGAAAACATTCAAGAAAAAGTCAATACTAAACCTCTTTCTTAAGGGAAAGACACTTGTATATAAACAGAGAGCAAACCCCACTCACTTCTAGCACTCATGATATTACCTAGTTGGGTAATGAAATTTCTGCAAGACAACAACCAAGTTCCAAGGACGCCACAGTTCTTCCATATTGTTGCCAAAAATACTACCTGAATTAAATCACTCAGTCCTTGAAAGGGAGTCTTTATTTTCATTGTTTGTATCCTATCAATTAAATATGGGGACACCATTGCAAGTTTGCTATGCTTAAGTCTGGCAATGTGCCAGGGGACCCCAAACAGCATCTCCATCTTTACTTCCCTTCCCAAAGTTTGATTTCAAAAAGGTTAGGTAAAGGTAAAAGTTCCCCTTGCACATGCGTGCTAGTCGTTTCCGGCTCTAGGAGGCGGTACTCATCTCTGTTACAAAGCTGAAGAGCCAATGCTGTCTGAAGATGTCTCCATGGTCATGTGGCTGGCATGACTAAGGCACAACAGAATGCTGTTACCTTCCCGCTAAAGTGGTCCCTATTTTTCTACTCACATTTTTACAACTCCTAGGTTGGCAGAAGCTGGGACAAGTAACAGGAACTCACTCCATTACATGGTGCTAGGGATTCGAACCGCCAAACTGCCGACCTTTCTGATTGACAAGCTCAGCGTCTTAGCCACTGAGCTACCACATCCCTTCAAAAAGGTTAGTAGTCGCAAAAATCATATGACATTTGTATATGACATTATGATTGTTCTCTGTGAACCCCTGTCAGTGAAGTGCCTGACAATAGAAAAGGAAGGAGAGAATCAGGCTCTCCCTTTCTTAGCAATTAGCTAGACCACTAAAAATCAACTACCATGAAGAGCTGTAACAGCAGTGATGCCTGCAGATTAAAACAAAGCTTTAAAAGCAGTTGAAAAAATATGTCCCTATAAAAGACCTCAGCTGAAACTTTGAGTCACACCTCAAATGAGGTAAATTTTTAAGTAATTGTCTCTCCTATGCACTGCAAACTATAGAGATTTTAATACCTTCTCACAAGAGTGCCAGGAAAGATGCTCTATTGTGGACCACACCCAAAAATATTCAATGTATCTGCAAGATCAAAATGGACAACATTAGCTACAGGGACAAAATAAGAGTCTTTACTGGATTAGATCTTGACTAAATTCATTATGCTTGGGTCCTCTAGAACAGGAGTCCCCACTCCCTGGTCCGTGGCCCAGTACTGGTGAGTGGCCTGTTGAGAACCAGGTCGCATAAGCAATGGGCGAGCATGCGAAGCACCATTTGTGTAAGGGGCAGGTGCGCTCACAAAATCATCCCCTTCCACTCCTGCTGGCACCATTGCTGGTCCGTGGAGCTGGAAAGGTTGAGGACCACTACTCTAGAAATCAACTTGAAAGTTAACCATCACACATCGATTTCGTTATCTGGAATACAGTATTATAATCATTTATTTGGGAGTAAACTCAAACTGACCTCTAAGTTAAATTTATGTTGTTGTATGTTGTTGTTAAATTTATGTTGTTGTTAAATTTATGTTGTAACTAAGATGATAGTTTCATAAAAGCTTTGTGTAATAAGGACAGTTGTAAGATTAGGCCTTTTTTTAGGCTGAGGGTTATGCTATAGGAGTCTATCTGTTAGCCATGGGAGAAGTGCTCTGAAAATAATTTTTCCCCATGAGACACATCAAGAAATCATTCAGGTTTCAGTTGCAAACTATAATGGGGCTGATTTAGATCGTTTTCATGGCAAGACACCGACACTCTTATTTCTTCAATTCTAGTCAAGATATAGGATTCCTTTCTTCTATTATATTAAAATGAGAAGAAGAACTGTAATCTCTACAGCTGTCTTCTGGTGCTGCAGGGAAAGACTTTGTGGCAGCAGAAAAAGCCCACAAGTGACTTTTAAACCAGCCCAGTTATCCTTTATTTCTACAGAGTACTTCCCATCAATATTTCTTTCATATTTAGAATAATAAGTTACTCCCCAGAAGCTCTGAGGTATGCAAAATAACTCTCTCTTGTGTTATTCTTCCTGCGCCACCATTAATTATATGAGTGACATAGTGGCACTTTTGTACTTATGTGGACAAAGCCCATTAATTATACACTGCCTATTTTGTCTGTGTGTGGAGGGGATGTTTATGCATGTATGTGTGTACAAAAGAACTGCATTCACAGCCACCTCAAGATTCAGATGTTCAACATTGCAACCTCCTTCTTCTGTTGTATCAATCATTTAAATTACTGATTTAATCATGTGGTACTATCCAAGAATTAGCCAAGAATGACACTGACAGGAGCTTCTGGGAGAACTACATTTATTTATTGGTAAGGTTGAAAAAGTGAATGAAAAGCTAAAACTAATCCAGAAAGGGCTGAGGTCTGCAGGTACCAGCCTATCAAGGGAAAACAAGTCCAAAATCTAATGTGGAAGATAGCAATGACAAACTACCTCTGCCCTGCTGCCTAGAAAACTTTATAGACATGGTTATTACTTTTTGATAACTTTGGGTGGCAGAGGATAAGACCCTAGCCTCTCAATTTTCTAGAGAAGGTGAAGGACTATAAATTTTCTCTCAGTATGTCTAGGGATGATGATGTGGCCTGATCAAAGGTACCACAAAGTCTAGTCACTCATGATATCAATATTAGCAGAGACGTTTCTGCCAATATTGACATCATTAGTGACTAGACTTTACAGCGATATATACATAAAACATGGAATATGAGAGATATGAATATAGGTAAACCTGAGACAGCTAAAGCAGAAATTAAATATATCAAATTGAAGTCTTGGGAAAGAGAGAAATTAATGGATTGGAATAACCTATATTTCCTCAGATGTTTGTAAGTTATACTTTTATAACTTTAGGGCATGTCACCTTAAATATAAATATAACTTTTATATAGGTAATCCTCAACTTCCTTTAGTGACCATTCAAAGTTACAACAGCAGTGAAAAAAGTGACTTATGATTCAAATAATTTAACAACCGGATCAGACTGGCTGTCGTGGGAGATGTGGCTTTTTTCTGTCCTCCAGCTCCACCACACATGTGGGATGAGCCTCTCATGACAGCCAACCTGACCCTGGGCAAATTGGTTTTTAAATTACACAAGCACACCCCACTATCAAAGTGAATTCTGAGGGATGTGCTGGAATGG
>BLBF01000007.1:15810603-15821794 GCA_015471245.1 Laticauda colubrina | reverse complement strand
AGTGGCCTTCTTCTCTCGTGCCTGCTGCTTTGTTGCCCATTTCTCCATTGCAGTGCAGCACCCAGGGTCCATTTTGATAGCGGGGGGGGGGGGAGGTATACGACTGAATCTCACCACTGCTTATGACCATTTGTCATACTTACGACTATGTTTCAGCATCCTCATGGTCATGTGATTTATATTTGGATGCTTGACAGTTGACTCACATTTATGACAGTTGCAGTGTCCCAGAGTCATGTGATCCCCTTTTACAATCTTCAGACAAGCAAGGTCTATGGGGAATCCAGATTCACTTAACAACCATGTTACTAATTTAAGAACTGCTGTGATTCACCTAAAAAATGTGGCAAGAAAAGTTGTAAAACTCACATAACAAATTTCTCATTTAGCAACATCAATTTTGGACTCAATTGTGGTCATAAATTGAGGACTATCTGCATTTAGGTCATGACATCATATCACTACTTGATAATGGAGGGCAATATACTTGTATATCACTACACCAATCCATTGAACAATTGATATCCTGTATACATCAATGTTTCAAATGCAACTGCTGAAAATATTGTCAAATTCTATAAAAAATCAAATTGTGCTAAGGTCAACCCTAACAAGTGCTTTAAGATTACTAATGGGTGATTGGAATGCCAAAGCTGAAGAAATGGAGGATTAGGTGAACAGAATATTGCAAGAGATGGGATTAATATAGCTTAAACTTACAATTTTGAAAAGGAAAAAAAAATCACTACAAATTTGATTCAGAGAAATAAATATTTTGCAACTGCATTTCCTTGGGTGAACCACACTGAAATCAAAGAGATTATCCAATACTGATCCAAAGATTAGAAATGTAATTCATTTTGTATGGACACTTCCAATGTAGGTTAGTGGAAAAGATCACGTATAATTGTTACAAATGTACAGGTCAAACTTAAAAATTAAAGAGTGTGCATGTCCCAGTGCCAGGAAAATAAGACCAGAGAACAATGAAAGATGAATGTAAGGAACATATTTAATATCCTGCTTCTTATGGAAAGAGATAACAAACACTGTAAAAACTGAAATAAGAGTGGGGAGAAAAAAGGAAAAGAGAATAGAAACCTTGAGGGATACTTGGCCACTAAACATAGACTTTCAGTGTCAAGCAAGAAAGGGCAAGGAAAGATGGTTCAAGTAAAAATGTCAACAAATGAAGAAGCAATTAAAAAAACAGAAAACGAACAATATTTTAAAGAAAATCAAATAACCACAGGAAAGTTTAGAGCTGTGGGTTATTTCTTCCATTTGGTCACGTCAGATTCTTGGAGACTACCTGGGCAAACCAGAAGTGGTTTCCTTGGGCTGAGACAAAGTGACTGGCCCAAGGTCACCCAGCTGGCTCTGTGCTTAAAATGGAAATAGAACTCATTGCCTCCCAGTTTCTAGTCCAATGCATTACACTTGTAGCTAAGTTAATAATAATCAAAAATAAACATGATAGAAATCTAGCTGAAGGAAATGAGATTAAAGGAAAATAAGAAAGGTTATACTTAGACCTTTTCTAAACATGCTTTACAAAACAATAGAAATATTTGCAGAGATAGAATGTATTCAAGAGCCATAAGGTATGATAGATAGTAGACTAGCTGTCAAATAGAAAAGCCTCAAGCCTGCATGAAATAGCCATTGAACTATTTAAAGCAGCAGAAAAAACATTGTGCTATGTCAACAAACATGGATCAAGACTATGTGGCCTGTAAATCAATGTATATGCCTAAACAGTGCTGAAGTAAGAAGTCCCAAGAGCACATACATATTATTGCATTAATTCCTCATACCAGCCAATTTTTTGCTTAAGGTGTTACAGGCAGCTGCCAAATGAACTGGCAAATTTCAGAAAAGGTAAGAGATCAGACAGCCAACTGGAAGAAGATATTACAAGAAAGAAATGGTTTATTTTTATTTCATTGATGACAGAAAAACCTCTCCTTGTAAATCATGCCAGAGTGCAGAAGATGTTTAAACTAATGAGTGTTCCACAACAGCTGTTTATTCTTCTGAGGAATCCACAATAAACAAGAAGTTATTGTAGGAACTAAAATGGAAGAACACAGTTGTGGGATCCAACCTTAGTCGCTACCAATTTGGTGGATAATTGCATGTGCATGTGTGTGCACACACCCCCTCCCAATGCACGCACCCCTAACAAGCCAATCAGCTGAGAGGATGAAGAAACAAAAAAGTAGGAGCGACCCTCCTTCCCTCTCATGCGCTTTTCAGTCTTTTATCCTCTCAGCTGATCATTGGAGGCTTTGTTTTCCTCCTCTCAGATGACTGGAGGCTTTTTTTTTTACTACCGGTTTGGCCGAACCAATCCAAACCAGTAGCATATCACCACTGGTAGAACATGATGATTTAGAATATGAAAGACAATGAGATAGAGATGTCTAGGTGATTAACATATACAGCAAATATATATATTAAAAAAAAGAATTAAAAATAGATGATGGTTGGAGTCAAAACTGGAGACCAAAACACAAATGAATTGAGGTAGACAAGTGACACAACTTAACCCCCCCCCCCAAAAAAAATGTAGAGTGTGAAATGGAAAGTGAGTTCAGTTATTACGATCCCATTATGAACTGGAAAATTAATGTTAAATATTAAGAAGGCTAATTAAGATCAATGTGCATGGCTGGCGAACTTACAACTGAGGGAAAAGAAGAGAAGATGATAGACATGTTTTGCTTTCTTGGGCTCAGGCATAGATAAAGATGGACAGAAATTACTTCTGGAGAGAAAGACAATGGGAAATTTAAACAAGAAGTGTGAGGACTTTTCAGCGATAACAAGATCAGTATAAGTTAAAGAAAAGATCTTTCCATTAGAAATTAATGACTGAAAAGTGGAAACTGAGAAGAACAAGAGAAACATAATTGTTCAGAGTACAAGAAGAATCAGTCAGTCCTGGGTCATATAAAAAATACTTCCTTGAAGTAACAATCAGAATGAGGCGTTCAAATATTTTAGGAATTTATGCGGACATTGAAGTAGAAAAAAGTATGCTTGGCAAAATGAAGTGGGAAGAAAGAGGAAGAGGAGATGACAGATATAATGAATGAACTGACTTTGGAAGAACTATGGACAGTTGGGAGCTCGGGACAGGTTGAGAAGCTAAACTTTTATACAGATAGAGTTTGGACATGACACAATGGCACCTAACTAGCCAGTTGTTTAAAGAAAGAGTGGAGGAAACGAGAACCCATTAGTACTCTGAAATCTTTGTGATCCCTCAACAAACTTTTCTCTTTCATCAACAGCAAGCAGCAAGATGAACAACTGGTAGGGCATTGTATTTGGAGTAGGGAATTTAAAATGATGCTTTTTCCCATCCATATTTACTGAGTTTGATCAGTGATGAAAGGACTGGTAGTGGAGAGAGGGGAGAGAGATGAATAGATGACTGATGGCTCCAAAGTCTACAGGCCATCAGCTCTCCAATCTCGCAAAGCTAAAGGTAGTTGCTTTGTAGTCGTGAAGATGGTCAGGGCTGATAAGACCAAGCCGGAGGCAGGAACACTGCTCTTGTTTATTCCAGTGAAATGCAGCCCTCATATATTTACAGAATCGCTTTGATATGGTTTATTTTCTCCCCTTCTCATTGTAAAACTGTAAGAGTTAAAAAGTGAGAGCTCAGTTTACCAACAATTCAGGTTTTTCTCCCCTTTCCCCAGATTTTTTTTCTTAAAGGAAATTGGAAAATCATTTAAAATGCATTCCCTTTGCAAATGTCCCAATCTCATCTTTGCCCATACAGTTCAAATCAAGGCACAACAGATCTTTCTCATTAATGCGCCCAAATAATGCAGATGTCCTTTTTCTGCCCTCTTTGAAGTGACATATGCTTCAATTTATTTTTAATCTTCTAAGTGAGGTTGTAAGAAAAGCCGCCTTGTGCAACATCTGAAGTTACTACATATATATATACACACACACACAAACACACACACACACACACACACACACAATCACATATACGCACAGAGGGAGGGAGAAGCAGAGGGAGAAAGAGAGAGAGAGATTTTTCCACGCTCTTGTTCTGGAAAACCTGGTCTCCAGCATCTCAGTCCCAAGCAAAACAATGTATGAAGGGAAAGATTACAAAAATAAAACTTTCAAAGATAATGAAACAGGACAGAAAGACGAGCAAGATATCATGGGGCACCCAATTTCATGAGCATTTTTCAGAATCTCAGAATCTTTCCTTGCTGAGATGCATGCTTTTTAATTCTTATTTTTAATTGTCCAAAGGGTTTTTTTCTATTCTTCTCAGCAGAGCAACAGTGTCATCCAGTGGTGACTGAAACAGACATCTGCTTTTCAAATCAGATGAAGATGTGGACGGATAGTCTTTCCATATTCTTCCTTTCTCTTTGCTGCTTGGGGGATCATAGTTTGACAATTCCTTAGCAAAACTTCTTGAAGCAGTATTTCAAGTGAAATAATTTCAGGGTGAATTTAATGCCTTACATATGTTGTGTCCAGGATAAGCTATCGAGTGGTTGCTTCTTGATTAGGAAAGAGAGTGGAAGTCTTGCCTTGTGTGTGCATTCCTTATTGCTCGGGGTGCGACAATACTTTAGAACTTGAACTTAATTGTACATTTGGACAACCACTTTTAAAAATTATGCATACTATTTCAAATGTAAAATATGAAATTAATTTTCTCCTGCCATTGTACACACAACTGTTACAGTACAAATGCTAAGGAAAGACAAGAACACATATATGGGGGAAAAACAGACTCAGAAGATTCTGAATGTATTTAATTTTGCATTTTTTTAACTCACTGAAGTCATAGTGCCATCCTGACTCCGTGAATAAAGTAGGAAGTTTACTCTGATGATTAAACCCTCTCAACTGGGAATAAGCACCTTTATGTTGTAGAAAAGGGTTTTATCTCTGACAGGCTTTCAAGAGTCTGCTATTATAGCTTATAACACTACCACAGCATCTCAGGAATCCTTGCAGTACCTCTTTCCTGACCTGGACTACTTTGCAGGGCTGGTATTTACCAGCATGTCAAAATGGAAACAAGGAAATTGTTTCTCGAATGCAGGAGTGTCAAACTCGTGACGTCAAGTGATGCATCGGGCCTTTTTTCTCTTTTGCTAAACCAGGCATAGGCTTGGCCAGCATGTGATCCATCCAGGCCAACAGGCCATGAGTTTGAAAGCGCTGCTCTAATGCAATCTCCTGACTCTGGATCTTGTTATTTGACTAACTGGCCTTCTTTAAAAATTTGACTGCACAAGAAGAATCCTTTCCCAAGGCAACCATGCGTTATCTGCTTTTTTAAAATGGTCCACAGTTCTTCGCAAGATTGCATACCATTTTAATTTTAGCAAATCTGTATCAACCCAACATGTACACCCTTGGCATGGCTGCCTGAAAACAAGTTACTTACTGTTCTTTATAAATAATAGTAGACTCCAAATACTTCATTCCGATTGGTTAACAAACCTAAAAGGGGATTGGTTCAATAGGGACCAATCCACGAAGCCGTCCAAGGGCGGCAAAACCAAATGCTTGTCATTGGCTACAAGCCGGCAGACAGAAACATATAAAAGGGCTGTCGTGGCTTGAGCCAATGTTCTGTTTTTCAACGATAACTGAAATAAAGACTTTGTTGTTGGAACCCGGTCTACCTCACGTTTTTCCGGACGGAACACTGGCGACGAGGATGGGATCGTCCTAAACGCGAAACAGAGCACGCGGTGACAGACAAGCCAGACAAAGAGAAATGGCCGGAAACAATGCGCCGCCCGCACCCTTCAACCCCAATGAAGAAGATTGGGAATCTTACGTAGACCGTTTCCAGATGTACCTAGAGAGCAATGAGATGGAGGAAATCTCAGACCAACGAAAAAGAGCCGTCTTCTTGACACACTGTGGGCCCGCGATTTTTAAAATGACCAAGGCTTTGGCAAAGCCCCGAGATGTCAAACAACTGACGTGGACCGAGCTCCAAAGAACATTAAAGGCCCACTATGCACCAGTGGTGTCAAACTTGATAAAGCAGCACGAGTTTTATCGGAGAGACCAGAAAGAAGGCGAAACCATCGCTGATTTTGTAGCCGCACTACACCAAATAGGGGGAGTGTGCAAGTTTCTTAACTTAGATGAAGCGATGCGGGATTGAGTGATATTGGGGTTAAGAGACTCAACCATACAGAGCAAGCTACTGAACAAACCCAACATATCAGTAGCCGAAGCTATTGCAGAAGCCTCGGCTGCTGAAGCCGCCAAAAAATCGGCAGATAAGATGAAACAAATGAATGCAAGTAACGATGAAAAAAGCCCGGCCAGAGGAAAAAAACAACCTCCCACAACCACTCATTACGAAGAACTCGAAGAGACGTCAGAATCCGGGGAGGAAGACGATGAAATCCACCGCCTATACGCTAACAAGAAAGGGCGCGAAAATAGAAATTGGCGGGAATGTGCTGGCTGCGGGGGAAGCCATCCCCAAGCCGATTGCAGATTCCTTGATGCCCTTTGCAGAGCATGCAAGAAAAGGGGGCATATCGAGAAAGTCTGCAGAAACAAAAAGAATTACAGCCCAAAGAGACGAAACGACTCCCCAGCAAAACCTGAGCCAAGACTCTCTGAGAGAAAGTGGCAGCGAAACAGGCAAGCCACTAACCGGGAGAAAGCATACCAAACTTTCACTATCAGAAGGGCTCAGACGGAAAGCGGGAAGAAAGTAAAAATAGTTGTAAAAATCGAAGACAGCCCCTGCGAGATGGAAGTTGATTCTGGATCATTCCTATCCATGGTGTCGTGGGACACCCTCAAAAAACTAATTCCTGACATTAAAATTAAGGAACTCCAGAGACAAAAACTAACCCTCAAATATTATCAGGGAAACCGAATTCCTGTAATCGGCCTGGGACATTTTCGAATCGCTTACAGGCAACATGTCGCAGTACTACCATTAACAATAGTCGACCGAGATCGACCAAGCCTCCTGGGTATCGAATGGTTCGCACCATTGGGCATCGGGATGACCGGAGTAGACCGGGTGGCCGCAACTGACTGGGAAGAAGACCTGATCCGAGAATTCCAGGACGTCTTCGACGGCTCCCTAGGCAGGTATCGGGGAACCTCCATTTCGTTAATCTAGACCCACAGATAACCCCTAAAAGACTAAAGGCCAGACGGGTTCCTTTTGCTTTAAAAGAAAAAATAGAGGAACAACTAAATAAATTGATAGATCAAGGGGTTTTAGAACCGGTCGACCACGCTAGATGGGAAACACCAATTGTGACACCAATTAAGCCAGATGGGTCGGTTCGAATCTGTGGCGACTACAAGGCTACCCTGAACCACACATTGCAACAGAGCACGTACCCGGTGCCAGTTGTGCAACACCTATTGCACTCTCTTGGGGGAGGAAAGGTTTTCGCCAAACTAGACCTGGCACAGGCGTAACAACAGTTCCCAGTAGACCCCTTAACGGGGGAAGCACAAACAATAGTGACTCACAAAGGGGCATTCAAATGTAACAGACTCCAATTTGGAGTAAGCGTAGCCCCAGGCGTTTTCCAGAGCCTCATGGAACGCCTGTTAAATGGCACAAGAGGGGTTGTGCCATACTTTGACGACGTCCTAATTTCAGCCAAATATGCAACACAACTAAAGAAAAGACTCAAAGAGGTCCTAAGTAAATTCAGAGAATCTGGCCTTAAAGTAAAGAAAGAAAAGTGCTGCCTAATGACTGATCGCGTCGAGTTCTTAGGATATTTAATTGATGGAGAGGGCATACACCCCACCGAAAAAAAAGTAAGAGCTATAAAAGACGCACCAGAACCAAAGAATAAAACTGAGCTGCAGGCATTTTGGGGACTGATAAACTTTTACAATGTGTTTCTACCCCAAAAAGCCACAATAGCGGAACCATTGCATCGATTACTGGACAAGAAAACAATTTGGACATGGGGGTTTAGAGAAAAAAAAGCTTTCCAAGGAATAAAAGACTTATTAACATCAAACACCGTTCTTATCCAGTTTAGCAATACACTGCCATTGACGGTGACCTGTGACGCCTCGCCATTCGGAGTCGGTGCCATCCTGAGCCACCAATTGCCTGATGGGAGAGAGGCACCCGTCGCATACTATTCTAAGACCCTGTCCAAAGCTGAGCATAATTACAACCAGTTGGACAGAGAAGCTCTAGCAATTGTCGCCGGAGTGAAACGCTTCCACGAGTACCTATATGGAAGAACTTTTCAAATCGTAACAGACCACAAACCGCTACTAGGAATTCTGGCGGGAAACAAGCCCACACCGAATATTCTGTCCCCACGAATGACTAGATGGTCAGAGTTCCTAGCAGCCTATTCCTATACTCTGACACATCACCCAGGGAAACAAATTTCCCATGCAGACGCTTTGAGCAGAGCACCATTGCCATCAACAGAGGAAGACCCGGCACCAACAATGACAGCATTGCAGATAGAGACTTGCCCCGATCTACCCATATCTGTGAATGATGTCGCCAGAGCCACCGCAAAAGACCCATTGACTGCCCACGTACTTAACTGGGTAGGTAAAGGCTGGCCGGAAAACCAAAAAACTGAGAACTTTAAACCTTTCCGGACCAGACAAACTGAACTCTCAATCCAAAAAGGGTGTTTATTGTGGGGTGATCGGGTAATTATTCCTAACAAATTACAAACCAAGGTACTGGGTATGCTTCACGAAGGCCACCCGGGAATAGTTAAAATGAAAAGCCTTGCTAGAAGCTACGTTTGGTGGCTGGGTATAGATAGGGACATCGAATACTGGGTAAACTCGTGCAATAAATGCCAAAGAATCAGGCCGTCCCCGCCAAAAGCACCCATAAGAGACTGGGAAACCCCAAGAGGCCCCTGGTCAGGAATCCACATCGATTTTGCGGGTCCTACCAAGGGGCATACGTTTCTGATTGTCATGGATGCATACTCTAATTGGCTGGAGGTAAAAATTATGCCATCTACGACAACAGAAACCGTTATAAAACAACTTGACAAACTGTTTGCAACCCATGGCCTACCGGACGTCCTAGTGTCCGATAACAGGCCACAATTAACCAGTCTCCAATTCGAGCAATACCTAGCCTCCCTAGGTATAAGACATGCCCTAACCGCGCCGGCCCACCCAGCTGCAAAAGGTAGGGCAGAGAGAATGGTCAGGTTTACCAAGGAGGGTTTAGAAAAAATGGACACTGGGGATGTCCAAAATAAAATAAATCGATGACTCACCCTCCAACATATCACACCCAGTACTACAACCAACAAAACCCCAGCAGAATTACTGATGGGAAGGAAGCTAAGGTCGCATCTAGATAGATTGCACCCAAATTTCACACCAGAACCACCACCACCGACTCCACCACCCGATGCAGGACTTTTGCAATAGGCGACTTAGTTTATGCTAAAAATTTTACTGGAGACCCATTATGACTACCCGGACAAATTACACAAATAACAGGCCCCAAATCCTACCGACTAATGGTAGACGATGGCAGGGAATGGAAGCGGCACATAGACCAGCTTCGCTCCCGAAACATAGAACGAAATGCAAACACACAACCACACATAGAAAAACATGACAAAATTCAAACCAAGGGGGGGGGGGGAAATGCGAGAAATCAATAAAGAACCGTTTAAATTAACCATTTAAATGCGAGAAATCAATAAAGAACCGTTTAAATTAAACTCCGAAAACAATAACAATCAAAAAGAGCAAATAAAAGACTCACTGTTTGAAGAAAGTTGCGAGAAGAGTCCATTCGAAGAGGCCAGCCAGGCCAGCTCGACCTGCCCAGAGGAAATGGGAGGGAGCGGCAAAACCGCCGGCCTAAGAAACTCAGGCGGCAATAAAATGGCTGACTCACCCTTCCAGACGGTTCCATGGAGAAAGACTGGAGAAACAGCAACCCCATCTGAACCGGTCGAAGTCTCCGACAGAAATGAACCACGCAAGTCCAGTCGAATCAAAAGAAGCCCCACCTACCTGTGCGACTACATCACTACATAGGACTGAACTAAGAGGGGAGGGGTGTTCTGTATAAATAATAGTAGACTCCAAATACTTCATTCTGATTGGTTAACAAACCTAAAAGGGGATTGGTTCAATAGGGACCAATCCACGAAGCCGTCCAAGGGTGGCAAAACCAAATGCTTGTCATTGGCTACAAGCTGGCAGATAGAAAAGTATAAAAGGGCTGTCGCGGCTTGAGCCAATGTTCCGTTTTTCAACTATAACTGAAATAAAGACTTAGTTGTTGGAACCTGGTCTACCTCGCGTTTTTCCGGACAGAACACTTACAATTGTGATACCATAATTGTAGCCACCCAGATTGCCTTGAATTGATCT
Organism: Laticauda colubrina; assembly: GCA_015471245.1. Taxonomy (NCBI): domain Eukaryota; kingdom Metazoa; phylum Chordata; class Lepidosauria; order Squamata; family Elapidae; genus Laticauda; species Laticauda colubrina. The sequence continues at coordinate 15,811,393 of BLBF01000007.1, read as the reverse complement.
GTGGTTTGTTGCCAAACAAATTATTATTATTATTATTTTAAAAAAAATCATTTCGAAGGGTTTTTTCCCCCTCTGTTTTTATTCCCTGAAAGCAATTTGAAGATGATATGGAATCATTTGCTCATTGTCAACCTCCCAATGCTAAGCCATGTTTTGCACCTTCTCTCTGTATGCAAAATAATCCTCGCAATTCCACTGAGTGGTCAGTATGAAAACAAAACTGTGAGCCAGAAGTATCAATGTTGAAGCAAAAGTTCTTGGAAAAATAGAGAAATGGACTGCCACAAGCCACAGAAACAAAACTGCTTTTTTTTTTCCTTTTAGCCATTTGAAATCTATCACAGCTGAGCTAGAAATCAACTGGCTCAGTTTTCATTCCTAGAACCAACACCATGGGATCACAGAGGTTCAGATTTGCTTTTGAACTGGGATAGTCATCCGGTGGAAATATGTTCTCCTCTCTCCACCCTTTCCCATGGAAACTCTAGTGACGTTTTTTAGGAGGAAATCTGTTTTGAAAATATGGATTCGTTTTCCTGAGGGAAAAAAATGAACCTTGGTGGTGATCCTTCTTCAGCAACATCTGGTTACAACGTTATGAACCACAACCTGAGAAGTCATCAAGTGTTTCTAGACACTACTTATTAATTCTTCATCCACATTTGTGCAGTTTCTCCCTGCAAGAATATGGATAATGCTGCCATCTACTGACACACATAGAACAAAGGGAATGGACTCAGGAAACATATATACATATATACATATATACATATATACATATATACATATA
>BLBF01000007.1:15786557-15810593 GCA_015471245.1 Laticauda colubrina | reverse complement strand
ACATATATACATATATACATATATACATATATACATATATACATATATACATATAATCTGATAGGTAAAAGTTTTGTAGAAAAATAATATAATCCTTGCTCACTCACAGCTTCCTGGTAAGGAAAAAAAAATCCTCCAGAACATCTATCCTTCATTAGATGATGGAAACCATGAAAAGTCTTGGGTCAATGATACAGTCCAATGAACCTTTTGCAAATAAACACTGAGATGGTTTGTACTGACAGATATTGCCAGTAAATCTAATTGTCTCCCTCAGAAAAGTGAGGGAACCTTCCATTTGGTAGAAGTGGGGAAATAGAAAGGGGCAGTTTGATCAGTCACATGACACAACATTCAATAGAACAAATCTTTTTTACTTTTTTAAATAAAAATGTCAACATATCCTCAGCCAAACCCCCTTCACAGGGTTGTTGTTCTGGGGAAAATAAGAGGAGGAGGAAGTATTAGATGTGTTTGCAGCCTTGAGTTATTTTTAAAAATGCTAAAAGTGGGTTAAAAAATATAAAATAAAAATCAACTGAGAGAGAAAGAAAAAACCCCACTGTGGATAAAGCAAACGTCTTTGGCCAATTTTGTGACAGCATCTTTTGTCAATCTGGGCAGATTTTAATTTTGAAGAAGAGGAGAGAAAGGCAGTGTCAGCATCAAGTTCCTTCATAGTAACCTGAGCAGGAAAGGTCCAGTAAATGTATCACTATGTGTGTGTGTGTGTGTGTGTGTGTATTTTGTCTTTAATGGCAGGAAAGGAGTCGTCTTCTTTGTTTACACAGTCTTCAGGACTATGTAAATAGAGTAGGGGTACCCCAGCTCCTGCTCCCCTAGCCAGGGCAGTCACCCTCCTAGGGTATCACAAACATCAGCCAGGTGCTACCCATATGTCTGTTGATCTTAGGGCTCCTGAGCCACAAACTTGATCGTTCTTTTTAGGGTCTCTGGAAAAAAAAGGAGAGGGAAAGGAAGGCGTTGTTTTCATGAGGAAATCAGAAAGAGCCAGAATTCATATTAAGAGAAGATGCTTCTAGGCAGAAGTGAATTTTCTTCCTCTCTGACCGTAGGGAAAGCAGGAAACTAACAATGGGCTATTCACTTAGTGTTCTTGAAGTCAAAGAAGTCCCTTCTGAGAAAGGGATTATAACAAGAACTGCAGCAAATCAATGCTTGGGGGAAAGATGAAAGGGTGCCTCATAGTTATGGTGATCATATTTTCTTGCTGGACCCAAACCTGAAAGGGGGAATATCGAAAAGACATTTACGAGGATAAAAGATGAAAATGTTTATGTTTATAACTTTGGTTTGTCAAGGAAAAACCAACAGTAATAAGAAAAGCTTTATAAAAATGCATATTCTAATTTTAAAAAATCTCAAAAGCATCAAAAGCTATGAGCATTGTAAAAGTTAAATGATCAAAATAAAAGACAAAATGAAGTTTTGAAAAATAAATCAGTGTAAAAGGCAGATTTCTGAAATAAAGGGCTGGCCTTTATAATAAAGGATGTATGGACACTGCAATCCATTGTTCAAGAATAGGAAATAGTTTTTTCCTAAATTGTCTGGATCCTCCATTGAAGGGATGACAACCTCTCCCTCTCGGCTGAATTCATCATCATGTCTTCGGTAGGTTTCCTATTCGTTTGTTTTCTTTTCTTTCACTGTGTTTTGGGGGACACTCAACAAACTATAGTACATGGCAAAGGCAACTGCAGTTCTGCACACATAAGCTCTAAAATTTATACTTTATTTGGGCCTAGAGACATAGAGGTACCTGGCAATGTCATTCAATTTCTCCAGTATTATGGACAGAAGACTCAGCAATCCCAATGACATGTAGCACAGCAGCAGGTGTCTATCCTTGTTTAAAATTACCTTTGGTAGGTTGCTGTTAGGGATAACATTGTTTACCCTAACTGGTTTAGGTGAAATAATAACTATGAATCATAGTTAGTGTATGTTAGAGTGTATGCAGCTTTAACTGTGAAATAGCAATTAAAGGAGTGGTTATGAAAACAATATAAAAGTAGCAAGATTACAGCTTGCTCTCTCTCTCTGGCTTTGATGATCCCTGATTACTGCTTGGAATCAAGACTGCATTGCTCGAACGGGAGAGACAACTAAGGACTGATTTGTAAGTGAACTGACATAGGATATTCTACATGGACTTTGCTAACTGAATATCCCTGAATGGACTGACTACATGATAAATGACTTATTGGACTGTTATTTGACTATGCCATATACTTATACTGAAATAAAATATATTCTTGATAGCACAAGCGTATCTGTTATTTTTACTGTATGTTAATAAACATACAAGCTTAGCTCACTCATTTATCTGTGTGCCTATCTGACTAACGCTGCACATTCTGTTTAGCTTGTCTACCTAACCCTGGTTGGGGAACCCAGGCTTAACAGTTGCCTTCAGATACGGGAGGAAGGAAGAAAAGAAGGAAGGAAGGAAGGAAGGAAGGAAGGAAGGAAGGAAGGAAGGAAGGAAGGAAGGAAGGAAGGAAGGTTTTCCCTGCTTTCTGTCAGCTTCCCAGAAGGAAATTCAGTGGTTCCTCACTATCTGTCAATTTGTTCCTCTTGTCTTTGAAGAGATGCCCCCAAAAGGCACTGGTAGGACCTAAAGATCATATTCATTTAGTAGGACCTAAAGATCATATTCATTCTCCAATCATTTTTCCCTGGTGTCTCTACCAAGGAAAGATAATATTTCTGAACATGTAAGTTCATAAGCTGCCATTGCTAAATTCATTCTCACCCTGGCATTTAATGATGCATCAAAGGAGGTGTTTTACTTACTCTTACAAGTGAGAAAAATATTATATAAGTGTATTGTTATTATTATTGTTGTTGTTGTTATGTATTTACACATTTGAAGACTTGTTATGTATTTACACATTTGAAGACTGCTGATACCTCCTGTAGTAGCTGTGAATCCAGAAGCCATTGCTTGCTTTTCAGGCTGAGATAGAGTGAGTAGTCCAAGATCATTCAGCTAGCTTTGTGCCAAGGGTGGGACTAGAACTCACTGTCTCCCGGTTTCTAGCCTGATCCTATAACTGGTACACCAAATAAGTGAGAAACTACAGATGCTTCTGCCATCAAATAGTCCAGATTTTGGGAGTCCCAAATATTGTATCCCTACCTATCCCTATCTTTATAAATCCACACACATATGGCACCCAGCGTTCTGGGATACCAAATATGTCCTGCTGCAGAAACTTTCCATTTTCCTTTCTCTACCCACCATGTTTCTCCCTTTCTTTAAGAAAATGTCATCCAGAACTGGGTTATTACACTAGTTAATCTTTTTAACCAGAGGCATATTTACTGAAAACAGAAATCCGGTTTGGAATGTTGCTAGCTGCATTCAAGGGCTGACTGAGAAGCCATACTTTTGCAACAGGCTTCCTTGGCAAAACACATGCACATCCTGATGCCTTCAGATGTGTTTGATTATAGCTCCCATCATCCCCACTGGGTGCCTCAGGTAGAGATTTTATGAAGATAAAATCATGAAGCCATAACACAAAGTAAGAGATGAGCGGAGTATGTTCACACCATATAGTAAGTAGTTCAATGCAAATAGAGAGGAATGTAATTATTCCATTGTTCCGAGTTGTTCCAACTCTACTGAGTGGCAATACTACAACTCCTTTCTTGGCCCTTATGGGACTGATGTTATTGTGCTTTGTTGTAGTAGGAGCTGCTTTTCATTTTGCTTTTTTGTTTCTGACAATTCTGACATTTTGGGATGAATGCCTTGAAGCAAGAGAGAAGTCTCTTTATCATATGGTTAAGGCTGTTCAAAGAAAATTATTTTGCAAAAGGAAGTAGCTGTTTTAAGTAGCAGTTAGCTGTTTAAGGAGAATAAATAATGTATTCTTTCTGATTATAATCTTATCATTTGCCTGCCCTGTACAGAAAAGCAGAAATACCATTTTAGAAAATTACACCCCAGAAACATGCATTTTTAAATGTCCTCCTTTAGACTTCTATTTGGTCCTCAGCCAAATAGATGAAATTCTGGCCAATTGCCATATTATTTGCATAGATCCAGTATGATGCTATTAATAGCAGTCCCTGCATTCTCCTAGGAAGACCTGGCTGAATTAATAATTAATTTTAATTAATATTTTTTATTTGTGATTCATCATGTTCTTAAGGTAATTAAATTTTAATTAAATGGTGCAGTCACACCAAGTGGAAAGGTGGCACCCCCAGCTTCCAAATAGCCCAAGTAACTTAAGCACTACTTGACAACTGGAAGGTGAAACCCTCCCGCCTTGGGGAGCTGGGAAAACAATGGAACTCTGCACTTTAAAAAAATAATAATAATAATACTAAGGGGAAGAAATAGGAAATGATTCAGAAAGGGGGGAAATGAAGCATTATTACCCTCCCAGGCTGGGAAACTATATGCAGTTAGTGCTATCTAAAATGGAACATGAAGCTGCAGGAAAATGAAAGAATATGGAGAGACAAACTACATTAAATTCCACAGAAATTATGCAAAGATATTCCAATTTCTTTCTTTTTTTAAAAAAAAATCTGAGTCCTTCCCCTGTTTTTGTTTTTTTCATTTTCCCCAGGATGAAATTGACAGAAAAACCAGACAATTAATTATTAGGGGACAATACAATTGTTAAAACAAGAAGTGTAGGGTTTTGGGGTTTTGGTGGGATTCATTACTTCAGCCAAGTGTTTGGTTGTAGTTTCTGTCTGATTTGCTTACTTCCAGCACTTTCTGAAATTCTCAGGATCGTGGGCAAAGGCAATTTGACAAGACCTGATCCAGTCTCTTTCACCTCGGATTGTGGCTACTGTATTGAAACACATACACACACAAACCTACACCTCCCTTACTAGGCTAAAAAGGGACAGTATGGGAAGAATCCTACATAAAACGATAACAAAAGAGAACTAGCATACAACTCTATTATTTATATAAAAGTAGAAAAATCAAAATTCAAATTAAAGAAAATAAAAAAAAATCTTTTTTTTTAAAGAAAAGAACATTGGGGATAGCATGTGTCTGCTGTGTGAAGTGGCATGATGGCCTAGAAGTGGATCTCTCACCTCATGATCTGGAGGCTGTGAGCTCAATCCTAGCTGGCAGTAGATATTTCTCCCTCTGAGGAAAGAACATATTTGCTGTGAGCTTGCCTAGGCCCCAGGATGGTCATCAGCCAGTAAATGCTCAGCTCCATTCAGTCGCCTCAATTCCACCCCAATGCATTCATTCATTAAAAGAAATGAATGAATGAAAAGAAAAAAAAATGTGTCCATTGTGAAAAGAAGGATAAGGCCAGGATAAAGCCCCTGTCACACTGCACCAACGGATGGAAACAGGATGTAAAATGGAGAAAAAACACTTGCCATCCATTAGTTAACGCGATGCTTCCGTTCTGTACTCACTGCCTCCGTTTTGCTTCCTCTCTATCCGTCCAGCATCCGTCTATTGACATTTCATCCGCTCAAAAGGTTTTGAGCTGCTGAAAACTTTCTGAGTGGAAAATGTATCCAACGCGTCCATTCTGCATCCACTAGGCATACGGGGGACATCCGTTCTGCATCCTTCGGCATCCGTTATGCATCCGCTACATCCGCTAGGCATCTGCTGTGCATCCGCGCAACTCAAATCCACTCCAGCAGAAAGCGAACAAAGGGAGGAAGCAAAACGGACGCGGAACAGACGCGCAGCGTTAGTAGCACGGACGGAGAAAGGATGAAAGAGGATGCAGCACACAAAGAAAGCATTTAAAATGGAAAAACGTTTGCAGAGGGGACCTATCTCGGATATTAAGGATGTCGAGAGGATGCCTAGAGGATGCAAGAGGACACATAGGGCAAAACCTATATTGCCTATAAAAAGGGGGAGCAACTCACCTGGATCTCACTTTCAGTCCAGCAGCCCTGCTGTGCAGATCTCTGCAGCCTTCATCTACCTCTTGCTCTTCCATAGCATCCAGTCATGTCCACCTTGGATCGTAACACAGTCCTTTTGGTAGCCACCATTGTTCTGCAACAGTGCGAAGCCATCTACAGGCTCTGTGAACTCTACTACGGGAAGAAAAGGAGGCGGCCAAGAAGCGTCTGGGTCTGAAAATGGATCAGGAGAAGAGCAGAGTATGGACTGTACAACAAGATGATGGTGGAGCTCAGGAACAAAGACCCTCGTGCATTCCAGAACTTCATGAGGATGCCTCCAGCCATGTTGACGAAGTTGTGCAGCAGCTGACACCCAGGTTGACCAAGCAGAGCACCAACTTCCGGCCCAGCCTGGACCCTGGGCTCAAGGTGGCACTCACTCTGCGCCACCTGGCCTCAGGGACCACCTACAGGAGCATGCAGTACAGCTGGAGGGTGCCACACAACACCATCAGCATTGTGGTCAGAGAAGTGGTGCAGGCCATCATCGAAGAATACATGGAGGAACTCCTCCAGTGCCCCTCAACTGAAGAAGGATGGAAGAAAGTTGCAGAGCACTGGTATCAGAGGTGGAACTTCCCACACACCGTTGGAGCCATAGATGGGAAGCACGTGGCCTGCAAAACGCCAGCCAAGTCGGGGTCCACTTATTTCAATGACAAGGGCTTCTTCAGCATCGTCCTCTTCGCCATGGTCGATGCTGACTATAAGTTCATGTACATCGATGCTTCAGGCAACTGCTCACCTTCAGATGCCCAGGTATACAACGCCAGTCATCTCAAGGAGGGGTTGGAACGCAACCTCATCGTGGGCTTCCCAGATCCAGACCCCCTGCCCAATGACACGCAAGATGTGCCCTACTTCATCGTGGGGGATGACGCCTTCTCCCTCACAACCTACCTCATGAAGCCCTACACCTCCAGATGCCTCACCCGTAAAGAGAGGATCTTCAACTACAGGCTTTCCAGGGCAAGGCGGGTGGTGGAGAACGCCTTTGGCATCCTGGCCAACAGGTTCCAGGTACTTCTCACCACCATGCAACATTGCCCAGAGACCGTGAGGAGGATCGTGGAAGCTTGCTGCATCCTGCACAATCTCCTGCGCACCCACTACCCAGTGTTGCAGAACAGGCTCGTGGACCTCCAACAAGGCAATGGGGACATGGAGCCTGGGGAATGGAGGCAAGGGCAAAACCTGATAGACACTCAGGATGTGCAAGACCCCAACAGAGTCTCACGTGAAGGGAAGAAGCAACGCAACCTCCTGAAACACTGGTGCAACTCCCCAGCTGGAGCAGTGGAGTGGCAAGACAGGATGGTAGATGATTAATGGATGCTTCCTTCAGCCTGTCTCATCACATGGATGAGATTGGGCCATGTATGTTGGGTGGGCCTACAATGTACAGTGCATTTAATAAAGAGTTGTGTTTATGTTGACATGTGTGGATCCATGATTACATTAGTATTGATAATGAAGGGCCAAAGGTGTGGCACCTGGGAGGGTGGACCATACAGTCCCACTATGCTTGCACTGGAGGTTTATCTATGCCCACAGCTATCTCAACCCATCCCACAGCTATCTTAACCCATCCCAAAGGTATCCCTGCCCATCCCACAGCTATCTTAACCCATCCCACAGATATCCTAACCCATTCCACAGGTATCCCTGCCCATCCCACAGCTATTATCCATCCCAAAGGTATCCCTGCCCATCCCACTGCTATCCTTACCTATCCCACAAGCATTCAAAGGCTTAAACCATTTCTAAAAGTTTCAACCAAGACTTTATTTAATAAAATAAATGAGGCAAGTGTGTGAAGCAAAGATAATCTTTATTAATAACAAGCATTAAAAGAAAAATGACCCAAGTCAAGTGTCCAAATAAAGTCTACAGGTAGCCACCCAGTCTCTGGCACTCTTCTCTGTCACTCAGAGGTGTGCCCAGTCTCAGGGGTGAAGGGTCCAGGTGCTGTGGAGGTGGCTGCTGCTGGAGTGCTGGTCTGAAGCACCACTGGGGTGCCTGGCCCCGAGAGGACAACAGGTGACGGTGTGTTGAGGAAGCTCTCAGACAGCTGGCTTAGCCCCGTGATGTTGAGAGCTCCTTCCTCCATGCCATGGGGTGTCAGTCCCAGTACCGGCGACAGATGTACTGAGGCCAGGCTTGGCTGTGGGGTGGAGGAAGGAGCAGTGTAGTGGGGCTGTCTGGTATGCAGCTGTTTTAGGACTGGGAGGGTGGCATCGGTGACATGGGTGGCATCATTGGCGTGGGTGGCATCAGTGGCGTGGGTGGCATCAGTGGCGTGGGTGGCATCGGTGGCATCGGTGGCATCAGTGGAACTGGTGGCAACGGTGGTGTCCGATGAGCCTGTGCCTGGACTGGGAAAGGCTGCTGCCTGTGCTGCTGGACCTCCAGGTAGCTGTAGCCCTGGAAGGTGAGGGCCTGTGGAAAGCCTTGGAATGGGAGTGACATCACCTGGGGTGGAGGAGCAGACCTGGACTGGGTGGGAGCAGGTTCCTCTGGATCTGGAGGGTTCTGAAGCAGATCGGTGATCCTGTTCTTCACCACCTGGTACTGGGGTTCCGCCATGTCCGTGAGGGTCTGGTTGACATAGGTGAGGAAGGGCTTGCGGTTGGAGGATGAGGAGTCGGTGTGGACCAGCTGAGAGAGGAGATCTATGCTGGTCCGGATGATGTCCCTGATCTCCAGCAGGACAGTGTGGCTCTGCCCCTCCTGTCTGGCTCTCTGCCTTTCTGTGCAGGTGGAGCTGGGGGTGGATGCGGGTAGGACTGTGGTGGAAGTGCCGTCTCCTTTCTCCCACTGCGCCAGGGAGTCCTCCACGTGCTCCACCACGGTGAAAACAACTGCCCACAGGTTCTCCATTGTGGGACGCTCCACAGAAACATGCCTGGAGACAGGACCTGATTCTTGGCCGGAAGAGGACTGGCTCTCAGCAGGCTGCCGGAGAGAGAGGGTTGTGAGAGGGGCTGCTCCTCGGTGGCGGATCTCACCCTCCCGGAAGCTGCACCTGGCCATCATGTAGGAGTCTCTCTGTCTGTCAGCTTGACAGTGGCCTTGCCAGATTTCTTGAGGTGCAGCTTCCCATACCAGGTGTGCATATGTTTCCACCAGCCGAGGAGCACCTCCGATGTGTAGCCCAGACTCTCCGCCTTCTCTCTCCAAGCAGCCTGCTTCCTTTTGGTGTCCCTGTAGAGCCTGTGTCCCTTCCACCATAGATACTCATTCTCTCTCAGCCACTCCAGCACCTCATCCTCGTGTTCCTCCTCAATGGAGTATTGCCTCCTCTCCCGTTCTTGCACATGCCTCTTCCTCCCTTTGGCAGGACCAGATGGGCCCTCATCAAAGGGGCTTCCAGGTTGTAGGGGCTGCTTCTCCACACCACCACCAGCAGCAGCAGCACCAGCAGGACCAGGATCAGCAGCAGCACCAGCAGCACCAGCAGCACCAGCAGGACCAGGATCAGCTACAGCAGAGTAAGCACCAGCAGAAGCACCGCCAGAAGCAGCAGCATCAGCTCCTCCAGAAGCAGCATCAGTAGAAGCACCACAGCCAGAAGCAGCATCAGCAGAGTAAGCACCAGCAGAAGCACCACCGCCAGAAGCAGCATCAGCAGAGTAAGCACCAGCAGAAGCACCACCGCCAGAAGCATCCTCATCAGCTCCTCCAGAAGCAGAAGCAGCAGAAGCCCCAGCCGCAGAAGAGCGAGCCCGTGCTACAGAAGCCCCAGCAGAAGCAGAGTGAGGGCCAGGGGGTGGGAGGGTGGCCCTGTCCCTCTTGCCAGGGCTGGCAGCAGATGGCTGAGGCTTCCTCTTCTTCCCCATGGTTGTGGGGTTGCTGGCTGGCAGCAAGGCTGGCAGGCAGGCAAGCAGGCTGGCAGGAAGGCAGGCAGCAAAGCTGGCAGGCAGGCTGGCAGGAAGGCTGGCAGGTACCAAGGCTGGCAGGAAGGCTGGCACCAAGGCTGGCAGGCAGGCTGGCAGGCAGGCTGGCAGGGAGGCTGACAGGCAGGCTGGCAGGGAGGCTGACAGGATGGCAGGCAGCAAGGCTGGCAGCAAGGCTTGCAGCAAGGCTGGCAGGCAGGCATGCAGGGCAGGCTGGCAAGGCACTCGATGTGTCTGGAAGCAGGTCTTTCCTCTGAATGGTGACCTGCTTGGGAGCTGCTTCCCTTTATATCCGCGGGGCTGACGCAATGCATCCTCCCCGCATGCACAGTGAACACTAGGCATCCACTAGGCATCCGCTAGGCATCCGCTGTGCATTTGCTTCATCCGCTAGGCATCTGCTGTGCATCCGCTTCATCCGCCCTGCGTCCTCCCCCGTCCGTTCCTTTCCGTGTTATCCGCTCTGGTTATGCAAATTTTTGCCCCTTTTGAGAGCGGATAACAATGGATGGAACATTTTTCTCGTCCGCTGTGTCCTTTTTACTAACAGTCTGCATCCGTCGGCCAGTGTGACAGGGCCTTTAGATAGGACATTAAGGGAAACAAAAATATAAAATGGAATAAATAAATTAGCTGAATGAAGATTAGGTTGGACTGAGTCAGGTGAAAATCGGAATAAGGTTGACAAATAAATATTATAGATTTATTCAGAAGAGAAAGCATCATCACTAGTCTGAATCAATTGGGACAGTCAAGGGCTACTCAATTATATAATGGACACTGAGCTTACAGAGATTTTTGAATCAGGAGAGGTTAAATAGATATCCTGCCTTGACTTAAATATCATCCAAATTGTCCTTTTACACAAATACTGTTGTATTTTAGGTTACTTTATTTTTGCTTATTTTACTTTTCTTAGATTAGGACTGGTTTTAGGTTCCTGAGCTCAGTGAAATCCTCAAAGCAAGATGACTTTCATCTTGGGAATAGAATTCACACCTCTTTAGAATACCATGTAAAAGAAAGTAACAGAAGTTATGAAGAAACCCAAGGAGGTTCTACATTAAAATATAGTCATCTCAATCAAGGAATTTGGCTGGATGTATTCCCAGCTGAGCCACAAGTACCACAGGATGATATTTGACAGATTGGCAGGTCCTGAATTTATGTGAAGCTATGCGACCATTTCATTTGTGTGAAAGGTGTGAGATTTGTGTGGGATTGTATCTGCCCAGTAAGAAAAAAGAAAGAAACAACCCTTTGCGCTTCAAGTAAAAGCAATACAACGTAGGGCAGGGACAATGCTCAAAAATTATTTGATGACCTTCTATTGCTAAGGGTAAACTGGTCTGGTCATTTCAGCTACTTGGATGGGAAGCATAGATATGGAGCGTGTGAAAGCAACAGAGCGTAGATAGCTCTGAGCAGCTTGGCACTAGAGGAGACCATAAATGTGATGGATGCAAGAGGAAAAAAAGAGCTGCAGAGCACTGCAAGCATTACTTGTCAGCTGCGATGGTTGAAGGTCTGAAATAATGATGCTGTAGGTTTGATTTGCCACTGGGCCCCTTTTTTTACAGTGTTTCTTTCACCGTGTTCTGAAACTACAGCGAAGAAATGATAGAGCAATCAGTTTCCATCCAGGATACACCTTCTCTGCATGTCATTTAACTGCACAGATAAAATACAGGGAGACCTTGACTCATGACCACAATTGAACCCAAAATTTATGTTGCTAAGTGAGAGAGTTAACTGAGTTTTACATCATTTGATGAGTTTTCCTGCCACTGGTGTTAAGTGAATCAGTGAAGTTCTTAAGTTAATAATGTGGTTGTTACGTGGCCTCAGCCGGTCTTCTGAAAGCTCGCAGATTTGCACACAAACCACCATACAACAGCAGAAATCAGGTTTCAAGGTGTTTAATGTCAAACAACATCCTTCCCATCCAGCAAGAATGGCATACAATCTGGTCTCGGTTAGCAATGGACGCTTCTGCCTTCCAATGCTATTTTAAGGTATAAAAACACCCACCTGAACGCTCCTATCTCCTGTACTTACCCCAATTAGCCCCTTAATTACCCTCTAGGTCACCATCCAGTTATACCTAATATGTCCATTGTTTCCTATCTCTGCAAGCTATCTTTCGCCTATGAACCCTACCTACTCGCAAGTAAACTATATAACCAGATTCTCCCCCCCCCCCCCATTATCCATTGCAGCACTACAGTGAATTCCAAAAACGGCAAAAGGATGGGGGGGTTCCCGGATTCTCCCTCTCGTCACCATCGACCATTCCACTCTGCCGACGATGCATCTGACGCAACTAAATAATCCAGGAAATATATAGTTTCAGGCTTCAGCAGCTCTTGAAAACATGCTGATGGGCTCAGTTTATCTATCAGCACCAACAGAGCCTGACACATGGCTCTGGCTTCTCCATTGACTTTGCTTGTCAGCAAAAGGGGATCACATGACTCCCAGACATGGCAACCTTCATAAATATGAGCCGGTTGCCAAGCGGCTGAATTTTGGTCACATGACCATGGAGGATGCTGCAAAGGTTGTAAGTATGAAAATCAGTCATCAGTTGCTTTTTATAGTGCGATTATAACTTTGAATGGTTATTAAATGAACTGTTGTAAGTTGAGGGCCACCTGTAGAAGTCTCTTCTTTTGGCTATGGAATGGCTGCAGATACTGATAGAGCTCCCAAACTGGTTAAACCTATGTTGTCTTTCTCACTTTGACAAAACTGAGTTATATTAGCGACGTTCTTCAAAAAGGATTGAATATGGGAAGCTACGTGCATCAAAATTCTAAGTGTGTTCGAATTCAGGGACCCAATCAAATCCTTTACCCAAGCTTTTTTATTCTGGGACTTAATGTCAGCTGAAGAATATCTTTAGCCGGGCACACAAATCACATCAAAAAATGACATTGAATGCATATTGCATTAACACATTTGCAGTAAAATGATCTAATGCATGTTAAGCTGCATTAATGAAGAACTGCAAGAGTAAGATTTTGGAGATGCTCCCAATTTTGAAACCATATCTAATCTATAGCTGTGTGATGCCCTTCAAATAAATGCCAAACATCCTAGCCTGTATGCACGCAAGATATAAATCATGATGTTGCACACAAGCATACACATACACAATGATGAGAGGTCCTCTCAAAGTGGAAGATCACCTCCAGGGCAATGTAAAGAGGGAAGCATGCAGACCATAATTCAATAGACTTGCAGGTTACAGGCTGTTATATAAGAACAAAATTCAATTTCCCAAGAAGCTTATGTTTATATAACCAGCTTTTACCCCTTATGGCTGTAAGCACATGCTATAAAATAAATATATTTGTGATTCTAACCCAGGGATGAAAATTCACGTGTCCACACCCACCAAAACACTATTGGTGACCTTTTGTCACATAGAAATTGTGGTGAAATTTAGTAGCAAAGTTTCAAGTGGCATTTTACTTTCAGAATGAAAGATGGAAAAGGAAACATTGGGGTTTCATTAATTTTAAATTTTAAAACTTCTAATATTAATTTTTTATTTTAAATCTTGTCAGGTGTGTAAAGTTGCAAATTATAAGTAAGGTGGTCTATAATTTTGATTAATAAATAACATAAAATAAATTGCTTTTTTCAGGCTGATTTTGGAGTCTCATTCTCTTTTGCTCCCCCCCCCCCCCAATTCCAAAGATAGAAATAGGAGTGGAAGGCCTCTGGCACAGCAAACCATACCCACTTTTTAAAATGTCCCAAACTGTTTATGATTGGTAGTTAGAAATGGAATAAGCTTGGGACGGGCGGGTTTTGCTCCTGGCTTCTATTCCTACTTCTATCCCGTGTGGGGGTACATGGTTAGGCTGACTTTGCCCACTGCCAGGAGTTCAATCCTAACTGACTCATGGTTGACTCAGCCTTCCATTCTTCCAAGATCCATAAAATCAGGACCTATATTGTTGGAGGCAATATGCTGACTCTGTAAACCACTCAGAAATTGCTGTAAAGCACTGCGTAGTGGTATATAAGTCTAATACTCTAAGTGCTAATAAGTCTAATAGTCTAAATGCTATTGATATTAATGTAAACCACCAGTTATTTGGTTAAAAAGTTTATTTCTGATCTTCCAGCAATTTGCATCCCTGGGTGGTCTCTTGTAGTTCTTCCCACCTCTTTTATAAATCACAGAATTAAAACAATTTCCCCAGGTAGTGTAGAAAAGAGGATCCAAGGCAAGAACAGGGATTTCATTAGCACAGTGAGATCTAAAGCAAAACAGCTACTTCTATTATCCAGCACATGTTATCTCCATTTGGTTTCCTTTAAGACAGGGGTGTCAAACTCGATTTCATTGAGGGCCACATTAGGGTTGTGTTTGACCTAAGGGGGTGGAGGCCAGGATGGTTATGGCCAACTCAACATCACTCGTGTTGGGGGCGCCTGTGGTGGCCTGAGCACTCTGCCAGCGAAAATGGGCTCCTGAGCTCCATTTTTGGCTGTAAAGGCCTCCTGCAGCCCTCCCGAGCTCTGTTTTCACTGGCAGAGGCACCACAGACCAGTCCTTTGCTGTTTCCAGGATGGCACATGAGCCAGATCTAAGCACCTTGCAGGCTGGATCCAGCCCCCAGGCCTTGAGTTTGACACCCCTGCTTTAAGGTAACTGTATACTGATGTTAAATCTCACACCCTATTATACAAGCAGAGTAGAGATCCTTCATGCCAAGAAATAGACATCTTCCAGTGCCGAAAGGCAGATGGTAGGTCAAAGTACGTAGGTCTCACTTCTGGATGTCTCAGGATGCTTCTGGGGATGGCCACAATAGCAGAAGCAACAACAATGCAATAAAAAAAATAGTAACAAATAAATGAACTGAATGTCAACACTCATCAAATTAATAATTCATGAAATTTAGTCTATTAGCAGATGATATGCTCCCCAGTGGATCAATGTTTTTTTCTGCAAGAAAACACACACACACAACAAACCTATAAAGAGATTGCTACATTGCAGTGTGTAATTTTATATAAGCATTGATGACTTTTTACATGAATAAGCAAACATGACTTTGTTGCTACTTCCATTCATCTCCCTTTCATGCATTTGAGCTCATGTGCCCAAATGTCTCCAGCAAATGGAGACCAAGTTAAATATGAGAAATATTTTCCCAAAATAGTTCCTGTCAGATTCGCTTTTAATGAAGCACTAGCATTTTTCTCCAGATTTTTTTTTAAATACCCCTGCCAAAAAATAAAACAACTAAAGACTATCTGGTATACAGAATTGGCTTCATTTTCACATGCTTCTATATTAAGTTATAAGCCCTGAACTTTCCATGAACCATTTTAAAGCAGTGACTGAAATTTAATGTGCTGTAAATTATGTGTTTCCTGTTTAACTAACAGTGAGAGTGATTTGTTCTCTTATTTGAATAAGTTTTAAAGTCAGAACTAATTCATCCCTTCGTTAATGCAGATGCTAATTTATGCTAAGAACATCCCTCTCTTCCATCCAGATCTTTGGAAGAAAAATCATGGATCTGCACCTCTGAGTTAAATAAAACCAAAGTTTCTTGGAGTAGAAACACAGGCTGGGCTGGAATGGGAGAATGCCTCTTAAAACTTTCCCATAAGAAACTATGGTCAGCTGTAGTTAGAAAGCAGAGGTGGGTATTCAGCAGGTTCTGACCAGTTCTGGAGAACCGGTAGCAGAAATTTTGAGTAGTTCAGAGAACCGGCAATCCTACCTCTGACTGGCCCCATCCCAATTTCCTGAGTCCCAGCTGATCGGCTGGGTCTTCTTTGGTTGCCCTGCACAGGAGAACGGAGCTGGAAAGCAGGTCAATGGGGTGGGGTGGGGAGGGAATGGGGATTTTGCAGTATCCTTCCCCTGCCACGCCCACCAAGCCATACCATGCCCACCAATCCACGTCCACAGAACTGGTAGCAAAAAAATAAAAATGAATCCCATCACTGTCAGAAAGGTATTTATGTATTTAGGCTTTTTATGCCAATGTGTACTAAAAAATTTTGGCAGTTGATGGCACAAATAAAAAAAAAAACAAGAATATTAAACCTGATTGTTTCTAAACACCTCATTAGAGCTTGTTTAAAAGTCAAAAAAGCTTCACCCAGGAACACATTTCCAAGATTAAGAATGGCTAGAGAAGGCTCAACCAGGAATCCCCATGGGATAAAACCTGCAAGTCAAATTCTTCATTTGATTTTGGTATTGTAATTTTGTAACTTTCATTATTGCAGAATTTATTCATCTGATTTCAGTAATGTGGTAACTTTCCTTCTTGCAGTGTATCTAACTTCTTTATTTTTTGGTACATGTGCATTCCCACATTGTTACGAAGCAGGGAGCCAGGTGTTCAACTTTCAGATGCTTGTTTGTTTTTGTTTGTTTGTTTATACAACTTGAGTGGACCCTAGCCAGTATTGTTTCATGTAATTCAGTATATGAAAACCATTATCTGGCTATATTGTTGCCCATTTTGTGAAGTGGGACTTGTGTCCACTGCCCTTTTGTAATCGCTTCACAGGGGAAGCAGCTCAACTAATGACTACTTTTGCTAAGACACAAAAGTCCTGTGTATGTCATGGATGTGCCACACATTTAAATAAAACCTGCCTTTGTTTAGATTTTCAAGCATGTGCAATTAATTGCTTTTTGATTCTTGATTCTCACCCTGGTTTGTTAATAGACTTAGGCTTCTCAGCATAACAGCCTGTTTCCTTCTTCTTTTAACCATGATTCTTCTGCCTTTCCAAAAGATACCAGCTTAAGTCCAAACAAACATTTGTTCTTTAGCATCAACGTCTGTGGGCCCATCAGGTATCACAGGAGACAAAGCAATAAACACTTCGATGTCCAATGCCATATTCAGGAACCTGCTTACAGAAGAACCTTTACTGATGTGGCACTGCTAAAATAAGTTGTGTTATTGTAGATCAGAAAGATTATGTATGAGGAAAAGATCGACATCTGGTAGAACCCAGAAATCAAGACATATAAATATAGCTGTTATAAATTCTGGGCTCTTGGCCCCCACTTTTTTCAAGTCAACTGAATGTGTGTTGTTTCCCCAACCTTGAGAGTCAGGGACATACTCTTTTTTTGTTTACATGACAGTTCTAGGGAATCCTCGGTGCTGTCTGAGCTTGTTGTTTGAGCATTGATGCTTTTGAATATAGGTGTTAGAGAAGCCTCTTGAGAAGACCATAGGTAACCAAGAAGACAAACAAATGGATCATCAAAGAAATCAACTCAAGACTTTTCAGTTGAGGCACAACTGACCAGGCTCAGATTATTCTACTTCAGATACATTATGTGAACAAAGACCTAGCTGTCTGGAGTAAACTGTAGTGCTGGTAAGAGTGGATAGAAAGAGAAGATGATGATCCACAGTGGCAATCGGTGCACCACTGGGACACTTGAAGGCAGAGGTGGGCTTCACATAATTTAACAATTGGTTCGCCTAGTACAGAACCAAAAATGTGAGCGCGTGCAAACACATGTATTTCACATGTGCACGACTTCAAACATGGCAATTTCATGCACGCAACTTCCAGCACACCTTCGTGGGCAGCCACGGTGAGTAGATCAGGCAAGGCGTGGAAATCAGCTGACCTGCATGGGCGGAGCAAGTGAGCCAGAGAGTCAGATAGCACTGGGGTGGGTGGGTGGGCCCAGCCGGTGGTCGGAACTACCAGTACAGGCAAACCGGTCCATACCGGCAGCATCCCACCTCTGCTTGAAGGCTACATTAGGGATAGATTGTAGCAGAGAAAATAGTGTCATTAAAAGTCAATACTGATTTCATATCACAATGTTAAGTCAGCCGATCAATCTCTCAGGCAAGCAAGCAGGCAATCTGAACTACCAAGCTGCCAGCAAGCTTTAGGTCCTTTCACATCACATCTTTCAAAGAATAAAATGGCAACCCATTTGTAGTTTTTTACACCAGAACAAAATTCTAGGTCAAGAAAGAACAAATTCCTAGCCAGAGAGAAAGAAAACTCTTCCAGGATTAAATTATTATGGAGCACACGCATTTTCCTTAATGAACCAATCTGGTTAAAAAAAATGCTTTAAGGCATTCACAAATACTTTAAAAACAGCAGATCCTCTGGTATATAGCTCGATGCAGTCAACAGAGACATTTGATTGTCCATTGGGAGGCAGAATAATTTGCCACACCCCTTATTATTATACTAGTATAAGCAAAACCTATTAAAATAAAATACATCAGAGACCCAGAGCTTTTTATATCAGTGTCACATGAATGGACCTGCTACTATATAGTTTAAGAGTTCCAAGGATCTTTATTTCTCCAGGCTGAAATTTTTAAAAATAGAAACAGAACCAGTTGATTATGGGAATGGAGAAGAAAGGGCTGCTACAGAAGTCTTTAAATGAGAATTCAGTAAAAGATAAAAGATTTCCACATATAAACCAACAGGTCTATTAACTATTACCCATTCCTATGAAAATTTGAATATAGCCTGCATATATGCCAATGAAAAGCTAGGTGTTTGAAACAGACATAGGTCCCCTACAGCAATGTGCATATATCTGCACAGTGTAATTTGTATGTAGAGATGCAAATGAAGGCCAACTTTGAAATGGCAGGGAGAAACTAAAATCTCATCTTCCTTTTTCAGAATTTGTATTTTAACTTTTAAAATAAAATATTTGTGTGTGTTGATATTTCATAGTGACATTTAGGCAACTCACCTGATTTTTTTTCCATGTTCACATCTCTGATTATGCCTCTTCCTTTCTTTTTAGTCAAATGTCTTTTGCACGTGAGATTAAGGGTCATATCTGGCTTTAGACTAACATGCCAGCATAAAACCAACATTTGTTAAGAAATTAAATACAGTGTTTAAATTATCTTTCTCACATGATTACAATTTGGTTGCACTTGTGCTAATTGGGGAGGCATAGGCACTGGGAAATGTTGTTTGAATACATCCAGACGGCTCTATATTGAAGATGACCGTTAAAGGGGATTTTCATTCCTATCCAACAATATAAAGATGCTCTTGTAAGCTCAATTTCTGATGATTTGTAGACACAATTATGCCATTTTGCAAGCAGTGGTGTCTAGGTATTTGGTCACTTTCTATGAGGATATTTTAACCTCCTAATCCTAGCATAAAATTTTCAATAATTTCTGGTGGTCTCCCATTCCAGTACTAACCAACCTTGCTTAGTTTCTGACCCCAGACAAGATGGTTAAGACTTGAGGCAGAACATACCTGAGAAGCAGGAAGGATCCAAAGAGCAATTACTTTGGACCAATCCGGTGAATTTTCTCTCATCGAAAAGAAGAACTAATCAAATGAGCAATTCTGTCTGAGAGGAAGACCTCTTTTCTTTGCACACCCCAGAAATTGAGGAAAGGTACAGGCCACAAATTGGGGCATGGTAATCTTAAGGAATCTCAGACAACAGAGGCTTCTGGAACAAAACTCCTGAAGGTTCCAGTAGCTTTAAGATCTTACCAGTCAAAGGTGGTCTTCAAATGGTTTCACCCACTTCGGGTATCTTTTTTGGCCCTCAACTTGTTATGATCTCCCCTCCAAGCAAAAATTAGATTCTTAAAGTGTAACTTTGTGCAAATGAAAGAAAGAAAAAATCAGGAAAAAGATGGTTGGTAAGGTCTTGCTGGAGAGTGTTTGATCATAAAATGTAATGGAATGTGTGGATGACCTGGATAGTTTCAAAAGCCAAAAAAATGGTTGTCATATAAAGTTAAAGGCCACATACCTCTCAATTCCAGTTCCCAGAAAATGTAGGTGGAAGGGCACTAATGCACTTATATCTACTGCTAAAGGATAATATTTGTAGTTCAGGGTTGAAATTAGAGCTCCTTGGTACTCTCTGAACCTGCAAGAAAACAACTAAGTTCAGAGAGTCTGCACGTATGCCTTTTTGATAGGCTTCTAGGAGGCTGACCACAATAGGACCAGATTGCTGGACCAGCTCAGCTTTAATGTTGTCATTAATTATCAGCATTAATACTGAAAAGTGTATACCATCCCAAATTCAGATATTTTAGATTGGAGGATCTGTCTATTTACAATTAAATACCTACAGTATTTATTTCCAGAGCTGAGTGAAGGCCTTGGCAAATGACTTTCTATCGCTACAGCCAACTGTAAACTACAAAGACTTCTGCTGACTGTGAGACCACCAAACCTTAACCATTACCATTGTTCAAGTCATTGGAATGTATGATTTATTTAAAAAAATGTTGACCAAAAAAAAATCTTTCAAGAGTGTGCATGATGTTCTGAAAGTGGTACAAGCCTCAAAAAAGAACACGGTGGCTGTAATTATTTCCAGTAAGTATTTTGCATTTTTTTTGTTTACTAATTATAATTATGTGACCTTTGAGCAAAACAGACTAAAAGGACATGCTTTCAGGTCAGAGCATTTCATTTTGGAAATCTGGCACAGAATAAGCCGAAGCTTCTCAGCCAAGCATATTTCTTTGAGGGGAAATCTTCCCAGAATTGTGCCAGGCTCATCATCCTGTTTGGTAGCATGACCCAGAATCCTACAGTGAATCTGATATTTCTGATACATCCGAACTCTTTAACTCTTGTCATTTACCCTCCAAAGGGAGGGCAAAAAATATTTGTCAGAAAGCAGTTACCTGAATTATAAATCCTGAGATGTCTAGTTCTCACCTGCCCTCTAGTGGGCTTAACTGCAAATTTATATAAATTCAAAGATAACCTTTCACATGTACATCACCCCCTCCCTTATGTTCTACACTGAAGCTAATTTATGAATTGTGACAGCCATTTCCATACCACAGGACCAATTCCATCAAGAACTGCAAAGCTTAGAACTGAAATTGGATTGTGATGTCAATTCTATATATGACCATTCAAAAAAGTGCAGATACAACCACAATTGGCATTGGCAACATAGTTATCAAGATAAATGAAACTGCAACCGTGTTTGTGATTCATTTGCTTTACATACCTGTTAAGTCATAAATGCAAGGACTGATTGTAAAGTTATTTTTCCATCACTGTGATATCTGCAAATAGTCACTAAACAAAGACTATCTTTAATTCCCATTGAGTCTACAAGCTCAATGTAAAATATAGGGTTGTTATGTTAATTACCTTGTTAACAATACAGCACAACTGTTAACCTTGTTCATTTATAAACTCTGGAATGTTTATAGTGGAAACTGATTAAAGGGCCACTGGTGGTCTGAGTTTGCTCTATTAGAAGAAACCATCCAAGATACAGGTGCCATCAGTAGAATCCCTCTATAATGTATTCCAAACACCTACTTTTATTATCTTTCCCGCACAAAAGGCATTTATATTCTACCACTCTTTTAAATAGGGTAACATGCCTCCACTTGTGGCCCTTCTGTTTCTGTTTAGGTTTCTTAAATCTCTGAAACAATGACCCAACAGCCCACAGGTTATCTAGTAATAATCAATCCTCTTATTTGAAACTGAAATCACACATCTTTACAGTACACAAGAACTGATTTGAAACGTTGCACAGCTATTCCTCCACACATATTCTTCCTTTTAAAATGTGAACCTCCTTTTGTTTCTCCTTCCTGCAGTGTGAAGCATTTTCAACAAATATAGCAAGAAAATGGAAGGATGCAAAAGGACTCCTAGACATCATTTATTTTTCACTTCAATTCAGAACTTTATCTCTAGTGATCATGTTCAAGTCCTTAATTATTCTACCTTTTGATAAGCCCACCTCATTAAAGACTTACTATAATTTGTCTATGTGATACTGACACTAAGTTAATTCAGACAAGGGGAATATTTTGGAAAATCTACACAAATTTAGTGCCAATACAATCTAAGTTTATATCATGAATGTGCATGTACATATTTTGCATTCCTGTCGCAGTAGTACATTTCAGTATGATTACATATTTAAATATTAGCTTTTCCATATGAAAGACTATTTATTGTCTTATACGCCTTAGGTTTCTCACTTGTTCAGAAAATATTAACACCCGTTTTCCTTGGGAAATTTTTAGTCCGACAGTTATTGACAACAGTGTATATACACAAAGCTATTAGAAATGACAGTGATTTTTAATCAAATGTAGAGCAGCTTTGACAACACCTTCTTTCGGAGGATTGGCATCAAGGATATGACATGTTGGATTTTCCATTCTTCTGTAAGACTCTTCAACTCTATTTTAAAAAATACATAGCATCACCAAATGTACAAAAACTTTGCATTCACACTAAGAACCAACCGCAAAACTTTCAGTGTAGTATATACTTCAGAAGTTATGAATTGTGATTTAAATACTGCACTGGAAGGATTCAGATAGCCATTATTCTAAAATTAAGCAAACTGATATGTTATCCCAGGTTGTCTGAAAAGGATTTTTAATAGGGCTTGCAAAGCTTTAATTTGAAGCTTTGATCTGAAAGTGAGGCTCCTCAGAACTGAACATATCAGTTAACTTCAAATCAATTCAAAGATTTCATGAAGTTTTATACATATGCATAGACACAATTATTAAAAAGAATCTGAATCAGAGCTTGGCTTAGTTTTTTTTATTTCCTGTCTTTGGATAGGTTATGGAGTCCAGCTACTGGACTGTAGTCCAGCTTCAATTACTATGGAGCACAATTGCATCTAAAAATACAGAGGCTTATGACTGAAGTGGTTACTATTTGCAGCTAGTCTATCTTGGTATTTCACCCAAGGCAGAAGACCCTGCAAAGTGCGATGTCACATACGTACATCATCCTTCTAAAGGTTTTTTTGTTCACCAAAACCAGTACACAACTATCTTCCTAAGATATATATATTTACCATAATTATCAACCCGATAGACTTTTTCCTTATCATAAAAAGAGCAGGATTTTCATGGTTTGCTAAGAAGGAATATAGTGGCACCTTGTTTTGCATTTTAGTACATACTTTTGACGGAAGACATCATTCGCTTCCAAATCAACCTCCTCTCTTGTTTTCTCAATCCCACGCCCCTGTAGCCTCCGGACTCTTTCTTCAGGGCTAACAGTCAAAAGGAGGACAATGTCTGGACTCAGAAGATCATCAGGCCAGTGATACACCAGGTGATGAGCTGGAGGAAGATTTTGCACATTCCCTGTTATTTCAGTTGCAATTGCGTATGCTGCAGTGCTGTGCCAGTATCTGTCCAAACAAAGACATCAGTGTGACTTTCACATGAAGATTGTCTATCATTCTTTGCTTCTAGAACCAATCAGGTTTTACATATGAAATGAACTTTGAAGACAACTCTGCCTCCCTCAAAATAGTCATGGGGAAAGGTGGGCTCTCTCTGGGATCCTTCTCTTGTCGAATGTCATCTTCAGGGATCAGGCCTTCTCAGCTGCAGCCACACTTCTCTGGAACATCATTCCAAAGACTAGAATTCACACTACTCGCTTTTCTGAAAGCTAATAAAACTAACTTTTCTGAAGTCCTTTGAGAGCAAAATTGCAACAAGGGGGAAGCCTCCTGTTGTGTTGTGACTGTAATGTGGGATATTGGTATTTTAATGTTGCACTTTTGTAAGCTACCTTGAGTCTTGTTGGATGATCAGTATGTACATTTTATTTATATGTATGTATATATATATATGTGTGTGTGTGTGCTGTTCAGCTTCCTTCGGGTATTATCCCATGTCATTGTAGTGCTTTTAAAGTTGTAGCAACGTTTCAGCAGAATCTCATCTGCCATCATCAGGCTTCTGTATAGAGTTTGTATGTGGGTCAGAGTCTCAAACTCTATAAGAAGCCTGATGATGGCAGATGAGATTCTGCTGAAACTTTGCTACAACTTTAAAAGCACTAAAATGACGTGGGATAATACCCGAAGGAAGCTAACAGCACACATGTAAGTACCAGCGAAAACTTAAAAAAACAAACAAACAAACAAACAAACAAACAAACAAATATATATATATATATATATATATATTTTCTGAGGTTTTCGCGGGTATTTGTATGTGGATCTTTGGTTATTCGGGTTTTCTCCCGCGTAGAATTGGAAGTATCTAGGCAACGTTTCGATGAAGTCTCATTCATCATCTTCAGGCTTGTTTCTTCAGCTCTGTGCTTCTCAGAGTAATGTGAGCTTGCAGCTGCTTCTTCCTTTTAACTGCTAGTGGGGGTGTGACTTGATTGG
>BLBF01000007.1:15761800-15786157 GCA_015471245.1 Laticauda colubrina | reverse complement strand
TGCTGTTCAGCTTCCTTCGGGTATTATCCCATGTCATTGTAGTTGTGCTTTTAAAGTTGTAGCAACATTTAGGCAGAATCTCATCTGCCATCATCAGGCTTCTGTATTGAGTTCGTCTGTGAGTCAGGCTATCTGAAACAGCTGTGATAGCCTGACTCACAGACGAACTCAATACAGAAGCCTGATGATGGCAGATGAGATTCTATCTAAATGTTGCTACAACTTTAAAAGCACAACTGCAATGACATGGGATAATATCCGAAGGAAGCTGAACAGCATGCATACATGCATGCATACATACATACATACATTTGATCTGAATGGTTTTAAGGAACACTCACTTTCTCTTCACAAGGATCTTGTCATACAGACCCAAGCAAAGTGATTTTCTCAAAACACAAACTAAGCTCTGTGAAGACATGAGTTACCTTGCAGTACCATCAGCTTTCCCTTACAACTTTGTTAGAAAAGAACAGACTCAGTATACAGGTACTTTTCTTCAGACTGCAGTATGAACACCAGCCCCAAATTCAATGTGAGGCAAGAATACAATCCATAAATATGGGGGGGGGGGGGTTTCTTAAAAAGTTCATTTTCTGAAATTTTAAAAAATAAAATTTTCTTCTCATAAGTTACTTGAATGTAATATGGTGTGTGTGTGAGAGAGAGAGAGGGAGAGGGAGAGAGAGAGAGAGAGAGAGAAATTACATAAAGATCAGAATTAAGTTATTCTGAGTGAACAAGACTGAAAAAGAATAAATGGCTTTAAGTCCTCTAGTACCTCTGTTTCTGTATTTATCTCTCCAGGCAGCTGATAAATAAATGCCACATTAAAACACTTTGTTATAATTCACAATTTTTTGTTTTATTTTGTCAGCTTAAAGAATGTGTCATTCTGTGGTTCATTAAGTTTGGGAAATTAAAGTATTGAAAAATCAGGCAAAATATTTTTTCATTTTACTTATTTATTTAGAAAATTTATATTGTCCCCTATACCCACATGGCGACTCAAGGTGTATCTGTATTTTGACCTATTTGTATCTTCGTCATATGGATGCCAACGTAATACTGTACCAAACTATACATACTGTATATAGTTATCTTTTCATGATTGATGAAAAAAAAATAATTTGGATGGCTGATATATTTTAGAAATAAACTGACTACTGTATTCTCAAATAAGGTCTAGAAATTTACTTTAAAAATAGTTTGAAATTTTTAAGACTCCAAAGGAGCCAAATTCAAGGTATGAGCTCAAGAACCATTATATCCCAATACATTTGTGTAGCAAGATATGGTAGTCACATTATCCATTATATCACTGGTTGCTTTGGAAGCTCCTCAGCTTCATTCAATACAGATGGGAGCACAAATTAAAAGCACAAATACAAGTCCTATTCAGCAATCAGAAAAGTCCATAGTTGTTTTGATCCCATTAAATGAAAATTAAGAGTGATACTTTTCTGCTATTGCTATCATAAGATCATCCTCATGCTATCATCTAGCCTTTTTTTGGGGGGGGGGGATTACTTTTGACCCCAGAGAACTGCCTAGACCAGTCCCTACAGCTTTCTTGGCAAGGTTTTTCAGAAGTGGTTTGCCATTTTTTTTCTAGCATATATATAGCCACTGACTATTCCGAAAATTCAGAACTGTAATGGAGTAAAATAACTACAGGCAATGGATAATTATAATGCATGATAACTTCCTATTTCAACCTTTCATAAAATACTAGAAACACAACTTGTACAATTAACAAGGCGGCACATTTTTCAAAGAAGGTACTTTTTTTTTGTTGAGTCCTTGATGCTTTCTGAGCTTGGTTGTTTTTTGCAGATATCTTATTAATCAACTATGTAACATAATTTGTACAGGTAAATGTGGGATTTACTCCGTTTATATGGAGTAGCTTGTCCAGCCAGTTTTGAAACATCTGCAAGGAAACAACCAAGCTCAAGGACACCACGGTTCATCTCTGAGCTACATTTTCTTCCACTGGAAACACTTTATTTTTGCAAACCTGTCCAGAATCACTGGTGACTTAGAGGATGCTTCAGCTATTTCAGAAGCCATAATGTAGTTAGTCAGTGCATAGAATGCTCTCCGTATGAGCGGTGGTTCATCATCAAAAATCTTCCGCCATTGGCTAACACAAGATGGAGGAGTCCTCAAGAGCACAGCATTCAATAAGTCTTTCAAAAAATGAGTCACTGTTGTTTTGCCTACATGTGGTACAGGAAGAAAAGTTGCCCTTAGTTATAACACAGCACGTGAATTGATCAAGTTTGCAAGAATTTAGATTAGATCACTGATATCAAAGAGAATAGTCCACTGTGTTTGGATTTCTCTGTCCTATCTGCAGATAAAGCACAGTTTTGCAGAGAACTACCCATCTTAGTAGGGTAGGACTGTATGACTTAGGACTGTATGACTGTAACTTTGTTGCTTGTAATCTAACAATTTTTTTGAACTGTTTCCAAGTAGGATTGATTGCCTATTGTACCCTATAACTATAAAGTGTTATACTTTATAATTCTTGATGAATGTATCTTTTATTTTATTTAAGGCCATGTCACACTGCCCAACGGATGCAAAACGGACACAACAGACGAAAAAATGTTCCATCCGTTGTTATCCGCTCTCAAAAGGGGCAAAAATTTGCATAACCGGAGCGGATAACACGGACGCGGGGAGGACGCAGGGCGGATGCAAAGCGGATGCGGAATGGAAGCCCAGCGGATGGAAGCGGATGGCGCATCCGCAGGGCTTCTGTGGGGCCGCAGGGAAGCGGACGTGGAACGGATACAGCGGATGCAGAACGGACGTGGAACGGATGAAGCGGATGCACAGCAGATGAAGCGGATGCAGAGCGGAAGCCTAATGGATGCCTGGCGTTAATTGCGCATGCGGGGAGGATGCATTGCGTCAGCCCCGCGGATATAACGGAAGCAGCTCGGAAGCAGGTCGCCATTCAGAGGAAAGACCTGCTGCCGGAAGGATTGGCTGCCTTGCCTGCCCTGCATGTCTGCCTGCCAGCCTTGCTGCCAGCCTCCCTGCCAGCTGGTCTGCCTGCCAGCCTTGGTGCCTGCCTGCCTGCCAGCCTTCCTGCCAGCCTTGGTGCCTGCCTCCCTGCAAGCCTTGGTGCCAACCTTCCTGCCAGCCTTGGTGCATGCCAAGACTGCCAGCCTTGCTGTCTGCCTGCCTGCCAGCCTTGGTTCCTGCCAGCCTCCCTGCCAGCCAGCAACCCCACAACCATGCGGAAGCACAGCAAGCCTCAGCCATCTTCTGCCAGCCCTGGCAAGAGGGACAGGGCTACCACCCTGCCCCCTGGCCCTCACTCTGGTTCTGCTGGGGCTTCTGCAGCACGGGCTCGCTCTTCTAGGGCTGGGGCTTCTGCTGCTTCTGGAGGAGCTGATGACAAGCACTCCAGCACCAGCCACCTCCACAGCACCTGGACCCTCCACCCCTGAGACTGAGCGACCAAGAGGAGTGCCAGAGACTCATTTTTGTTTTATACCTTGTTGTTAATAAAGTCTGTTTATGATTCACACATTTGCTTCATTATTTTTTTAATAAAGTCTTGGTGGAAACTTTTAGAAGTGGTTTAAGCCTTTGCATGCTTGTGGGATGGTTTAAGATAGCTGTGGGATGGGCAGGGATACCTGTGGGAGGGGCAGGGATACCTTTGGGATGGGTAATAGCTGTGGGATAGATAAACCTCCAGTGCAAGCATAGTGGGACTGTATGGTCCACCCTCCCAGGTGCCACACCTATGACCCTTTATTATCAATAACAATGTAATAATTATCCACACATGTCAACATAAACACAACTCTTTATTAAACGCCCTGTTCATTGTAGGCCAACCAAACATACATGGCCCAATCTCATCCGAGTGATGGGACAGGCTGAAGGAAGCATCCATTAAGCATCTACCATCCTGTCTTGCCACTCCACTGCTCCAGCTGGGGAGTTGCACCAGTGTTTCAGGAGGTTGCGCTGCTTCTTCCCTTCATGTGAGGCTCTGTTGGGGCCTTGCACTTCCTCAATGTCGATCAGATTTCGCCCTTGCCTCCATTCCCCAGGCTCCATGTTCCCATTGCCTTGCTGGAGGTCCACGAGCCTGTTCTGCAAGACTGGGTAGCGGGTGCGCATGAGATTGTGCAGGATGCAGCAAGCTTCCACGATGTTCCTCACGGTCTCTGGGCGATGTTGCATGGTGGTTAGAAGTACCTGGAACCTGCTGACCAGGATGCCAAAGGCGTTCTCCACCACCCGCCTTGCCCTGGACAGCCTGTAGTTGAAGATCCTCTCTTCACGGGTGAGGCATCTGGAGGTGTAGGGCTTCATGAGGTAGGTTCTGAGGGAGAAGGCGTCATCCCCCACAATGAAGTAGGGCACATCTTTCTTGTCATTGGGCAGGGGTTCTGGATCTGGTAAAGCCACGATGAGGTTGCCTTCCAGCTCCTTCTTGAGGTGACTGTTGTTGTATACCTGGGCATCTGAAGATGAGCCGTTGCCTGAAGCATCGATGTACATGAACTTGTAGTCAGCATCGACCATGACGAAGAGGATGATGCTGAAGAAGCCCTTGGAGTTGAAATAAGTGGACCCCGACTTGGCTGGAGCCTTGCAGGCCACGTGCTTCCCATCGATGGCTCCAACGGTGTGTGGGAAGTTCCACCTCTGATACCACTGCTCTGCAACTTTCTTCCATCCTTCTTCAGTGGAGGGGCACTGGAGGAGCTCCTCCTTGTATTCTTCGATGATGGCCTGCACCACTTCTCTGACCACAATGCTGATGGTGTTGTGTGGCACCTTCCAGCCGTACTGCATGCTCGTGTAGGTGGTCCCTAAGGCCAGGTGGTGCAGAGTGAGTGCCACCTTGAGCCCAGGTTCCAGGCCCGGAAGTTGGTGTTTGCCTTGGTCAACCTGGTTCTCAGCCGCTCCACAACTTCGTCAAACATGGCTGGAGGCTTCCTCATGAAGTTCTGGAATGCCCGAGGGTCTTCGTTCCTGAGCTCCACCATCAGCTTGTTGTACAGTCCGTCCTCTGCTCTTCTGGTGAATCATCTTCGGATCCTGACTCTTTTGGGGTGGCTCCTTTTCTTCTCGCAGTAGACTTCACAGACCCTGCAGATGGCTTCGCACTACTGCAGAACGATGGTGGCTGCCGAAAGGACTTTGTTACAATCCACGGTGGACAAGACTGGGTGCTGTGGAAGAGTAAGAGTAAGATGAAGGCTGCAGAGGTCTGCACCGCTTGCGCTGCTGGTCTGAAAGTGAGATGCAGATGAGTTCCACCCCTTTTTATAGGCAATATAGGTTTTCCGCTAGGCATCCTCTAGGCATCCTGTAGGCATCCTCTAGACATCCTTAATATCCGAGATAGGTCCCCTCTGCGAACGTTTTTTCTGTTTTAAACACTTTGTTTCCGTTCTGCATCCGCTAGGCATCCGTTCTGCATCCGTTCCGTGTCCGTTCCGCTTCCTCCCTGCGTCCAGGCGGATGGAGCTGCGCGGATGCGTCGCGGATGCCTAGCGGATATCATGGATGCGTCGCGGATGCGTCGCGGATGCGTAGCGGATGCGGAACGGATGAACTGGATACATTTTCCGCGCAAAAGTTTTGGGTAGCCCAAAACTTTTGGAGCGGATGAAACGTCCATAAACGGATGCTGGACGGATAGAGAGGAAGTAAAACGGAGGCAGTGAGGACATCGCGTTTTCGAACAGATGGCAAGATTTTTTGTCCATTTTACATCCTCTTTGCATCCCTTGGTTCACTGTGACATGGGCTTTATAGAGAGCACGTGCACCAAGATAAAGTCCTTGTATGTCAAATCACACTTCACCAATAAAGAATTCTATGCTATACTATGCTATGCTATTCAATTCTAATCAGCTATTCTCTTGGCAGAGCCATGGTGGCACAGTGGTTAGAATGCAGTATTGCAGGCTAATTCTGCCAATTGCCAGCAGTTCAATCCTGACTGGCTCAAGATTGACTTGGCCTTCCCTTCCCTTTCGAGGTCAGTAAAATGAATACCCAGATGGTTACTCAATAGGCTGATTCTGTAAACTACTTAGAGAGGGCTATAAAGCACTGTGAGGCAGTATGTAAGTCTAAGTGCCATTGCTATTGCTAGTTGCTATGACTTGAAGGAAGAAGAGTTGAAGATGGAATTCCCTTAAGGCTAGGTCACACTGGCTGACGGATGCAAAACGTATGCAGAAAGGACACAGCGGACGAGCAAAATTTAGGGGGTGGTTCCATCCGTTGTTATCCGCTCTCAAAAGTGCCCCAAATTTGCATAAACAGAACAGAAAACAATGGAAAGAAATGGACGGGGGTAGTACATAGTGAGGATGGTAAGTGGATGTTCGTAGGAAGCCTAGCGGATGGAAGCGGATGACACATCTGAAGGGCTTCCGGGGGAGAATAGTGAAGCGGACGAGCAGCAGAAGGAGCGGATGCGTAACGGATGACGCGGATGCATCACGGACGCCTATAGAATGCATAACGGATGCATAGCGGATGCAAAGCGTTTACTGCGCATGCTGGATGAATTGCGTCAGCTCCGCGGATATAAAAGGATGCAGCTTGCAGTCACCATTCAGAGGAAAGACCTGCTGCCAGAGACATCTTGAAAGAACACCATGGGGAAGAAGAAGAAGAAGCCTGTGCCTACTCCTGCCAGCCCTGGCAAGAAGGAGAGAACCACCATCCCACCCCCTGGCGCCGACTCTGAAGCTGCTGGTGCTTCTGCTGTTGCTGCTGCTGCTGGTGGTGCTGCTGGTGTTGCTGGTGCTGGTGCTTCTCCTGCTGCTGCTGCTGCAACTGCTGCTGCTGTGGTGGACCAGCCCCAAAGCCCTCAAAGCCCTGCTGCTGAAGGTCCTGAAGCCCCTGCCAGAGGGAGGAAGAGGCAAGGCAAGGAGAAGGACAGGAAACAGTACTCCATTTCCGAGGACCATTAGAAGGAGATGCTGGAATGGCTGAGGGAGAACGAGTACTTGTGGAGAAAGGGCCACAGACTCTATCATGACACCAAGAGAAAGCAGGCAGCATGGAGAGACAAGGCAGAGAGCCTGGGCTACACTGCAGAAGCACATGAACACCTGGTATGGCAAGCTGCACCTGAAGAAATCTGAGCAGGCCGCTGTCAAGTTCACTGACCGGAAGATGTACGTCATGGCCAAGTGCAGCTTCCTGGAGGGTGAGGTCTGCCACCCAGGGGCAGCCCCTCTGTCAACCCTCTCTCTCAAACAGCCCACAGACAGCCAGTCCTCTTACAGCCAGGAGACAGCTACCGTTTCCAGGCAGGTGTCTTTGGAGGGCCCCACAGCAGAGACCCCCCTGACAGCTGCACTCCCCATGCCAGAGGACATGGAGGATCCCGTCTCAAATGGAGCAAGAAGAAGCAGCAGCCAGAGACCAATCCACCCCCACCCTCAGTTCCACCTCCACAGAAAGCAGGCAGAGAGGCAGACTGGAGGGCCAGAGCCACGCTGTCCTCTTGGAGATCAAGGACACAATCAGGATAGCTATGGGATGGGTAAGGATAGTTGTGGGATGGGTAAAGACAGCTGTGGGATAGATAAACCTCCAGTGCAAGCATAGTGGGACTGTATGGTCGACCCTCCCAGCTGCCACACATATGGCCCTTTTTTACCAATAATAATTTAATCATTGATCAACACATTTCAAAATAAACAAAGCTCTTTATTAATGCCCTATTCATTGTAGGGCCACTCAACATACATGGCACAATCTCATCAGTGCTATGCGACAGGCTCAAGGAAGCATCCATTAAGCATCTATCATCCTGTCTTGCCACTCCACTGCTCCAGCTGGGGAGTTGCACCAGTGTTTCAGGAGGTTGCGCTGCTTCTTCCCTTCAAGTGAAGCTCTGTTGGGGCCTTGCACATCCACAGCGTCTATCAGGTTTCGTCCTTGCCTCCATTCACCAGGCTCCATGTCCCCATTCCCTTGTTGACAGTCCACAAGCCTTTTCTGCAATACTGGGTAGAGGGTGCGCATGAGATTGTGCAGGATGCAGCAAGCTTCCACGATGCTCCTCACGGTCTGTGGGCGATGCTGCATGGTGGTGAGAAGTACCTGGAACCTGTTGCCAGGATGCCGAAAGCGTTCTCCACCACCCGCCTTGCCCTGGACAGCCTGTAGTTGAAGATCCTCTCTTCACGGGTGAGGTATCTGGAACTATAGAGCTTCATGAGGTAGGTTGTGAGGGAGAAGGCGTCATCACCCATGATGAAATAAGGCACATCTTGTGTGTCATTGGGTAGGGGGTCTGGATCTGGAAAACCCATGATGAGGTTGCGTTCCAGCCCCTCGAGGTGACTGGTGTTGTATACTTGGCTATCTGAAGCTGACCCGTTGCCTGAAACATCGATGTACATGAACTTGTAGTCAGCATCAACCATGGCAAAGAGGATGATACTGAAGAAGCCCTTGTAGTTGTGATAAGAGGACCCTGAGTTGGCTGGAGCTTTGCAGGCCACGTGCTTCCCATCTATGGCTCCAATGGTGTGGGGAAAGTTCCACCTCTGATACCACTGTTCTGCAACTTTCCTCCAGCCTTCTTCAGTGGAGGGGCACTGGAGGAGCTCCTCCACGTATTCTTCAATGGTGGCCTGCACCACTTCCCTGACCACTTTGCTGATGCTGTTGTGTGGCACCCTCCATGCATACTGCATGTTTCTGTATGTGGTTCCAGAGGCCAGGTAGCGCAGAGTCAGTGCCACCTTCAGTCCAGGGTCCAGGCTGGGACGGAAGTTGGTGCTCGGCTTGGTCAACCTGGGTCTCAGACGCTCAATAAGTTCGTCAAACATGGCTGGTGACATCCTCATGAAGTGCTGGAATGCACGAGTGTCTTCATTCCTCAGCTCCACCATCAGCTTGTCATAAAGTCCAAACTCCACTCTTCTCCCGATCCATCGTCGGACCCACACAGCTCTTGGACGTCTCCTTCTTCTCCTTGCGTAGAAAAGGTGAAACAGTCTGAACAGGGCTTGGTTCTGATGTTGAATGATCGCAGCTACCATAAGGAGTGTGTGATGATCCATGGTGGAGATCAATGGATGATGTGGAAGAGCAAGACCAAGGGTGAAGAGGTCTGTACACCACGGCTGCTGGACTGATAGTGAGATCTAGGTGATTTCCTCCCCCTTTTTATAGGAAATATCAGTTTTCCGCTAGGTGTCCTTCCACATAATCTAGGCATACTCCAGACATCCTAAATATCCGAGATACGTCCCATATACAAACGTTTTGTCCGTTTTAATGCTTTCTATACGATGCATCCGCTTTCATCCTTTCTATGTCCGTGCTACTAACGCTGTGTGGACGTTCTGCGTCCGTTTCACTTCCTCCCTCTTTCCGTTTTCCGCTGGAGCGGATGCAAGTTGCGCGGATGCGCAGCGGATGCCAAGAGGATACAGCGGACGTGTAACGGATGACAACGGACGTAGAACGTTTGTTGCCCGTATGTGTTGCGGATGTATATCGTACGCGGCAGAAAGTTCATCCGCTCAAAAAGTTTTGTGCAGTTCAAAACTTTTTGAGCGGATGAAAGCAGTAGATGGATGTTTGATGGATAGAGCATATGAAACACGTACGCAGTGAGTACATAATGGATGCATCGCGTTTTCCAATGGATGGCAAGCTTTTTTGTCCGTTTTATATCCTCTTTGCATCCATTGGTGCAGTGGGACATGGGCTTTACTTCCTTTAGTGCCTCATAACTGCCACCAATCCTGCTGTGAAGAGATGTCACAAAGGCAAGAAGCAACTTTCTTGTACCTGCATTAAATGAACTGGGATTAAGATAGCACAGGACCTAAGCTTCACAACAGGGCTAAATCCACTATTTGCATGAATTTACCAGCCTCATTCACAAATCATATTCTGCTACGCCATAAAATGATCTGTTTGGTTTAATATGCAGTGTGCATCCAATTGTGGCTTTTAACAAATTATAATTATGTTCAAATTCAGTTAGTTGGGCATTATTCAATAAACCATTATCAAATATTATGGAATACTACTATGTAGGAGTAGAATGCCATTACCTAGATATTGTTTTAAACAGCAAGCATGAGATAAATGACTGAACAAGGGGAAAAATAATGCTTATTCACCTGACATTATCTTATGAACTAAAACAGATTAATGTATGTCAGCCTTCCTCACTCTGTGCCCTTATGCTATGTTGGCCTACAATTCCTATGATACTCACAAGAATGTCAAGGGAACTCTTGAGGGAGGTAGAAAGATGGATTTGCAGGCTATATTTGATCCATACACTGTCAGCTACACACCTTTCATATGACAAAGATTTCTGTTTTCTACTAACCTTAACATCTGTTCACTAATCTTCAAATTACCATCAAACATACTTCACTTTTATTTAATTGTTGCCATTTTATTTTCTTGCTAATTTGGACACACTAATGACCTCCAAAAACATCACCTGCAAACAATTCTGGGCAGTATGTCACTTGCATGCCTTATTTGTTCACTACTGTGATGCAACTACAATTTATAAAAAAAAAAGAATCCATAATTCTCAAGGCTGGTGAAAATGTTTGAAGGGCAGTGATGAAAAAGTAAACAATAACATATAGTACCTATTAATTCTTCCCATTTCAATGGGAAGAATTAATTTTTAAGCAAGTTAATCCAATGTATTCTATTTAGAAATTGAGATTCTATTCATCAGCATCTGCAACAAATTAGGATTGCATGCCAGATTTCAATCCACATCCCCATTAAACAGATATATTGTTGGTTACACAAAAAGGGAGATACTCCAGTCCCTCCCCTCTGCTGGACAGAGAAAATTAGTCTTTTAAGACAAAGGGGAGAACTCTAATGGTCTGTTGATTGAACTTGGAAAAAGCATGGGGCTACCATCCTTTTCCCAGCTTTTGATTGTCAAGAGGCTTCTGAGTACAATTTAAAGTAATTGTACTAAATATCATGGACTGTGTGAATGATCTCGAAGAAAGAGGAGAAGAGATGCTGCCTAGGAAACAATCAGACAAGAAAACATATTAATATACTCACTTGTCTGCTGGTAACTGAGAGAAAAGTATATTACTTTTTTATAATAGGATTTTATGTAGTTTAAGTATGGTTAAGCTAAACTCTTTCTGTTAGCTTCCTCTTTACTCTTTCTGCTACATATAAAACCCCCACCCTAAAACCTAAAATGTGTTCAGTTACAAGTATATGATGAATTGTTACAATCTTCTTGGAAAACAGGAAGATCTGCCCAAGGCTAGACAATAAGTAAATAAGGTAAGGGACACCCTCCCAAGGTAAAGTCCAGCAGTGAAACAAGACAAGACACAGAGGCACAGAAAACGACGTCATGTTGATCCTTAAACCTATAATTTAGCTTATCTTAGAATGCAAGAAAATAAGGATGTGTGGGGAGGGTCTCTTAGGCATGGTGTGTTCTATGTAGGGGTATAAATGTATTGTTTGAATATGGAATTTTGCTCTCCTTGTACTCAATCCACTTGGGAAGAGTCTTGGAGGCTACACTTGCAACTGCTTTTTCTTTTCTTCAACAAACCTTTGAAATTGCGCACCAGACTTGTCTTCGTATTGTGAGTATAAATTTATTGGGGGTCTTATATTTCACATAGCCCTGATTTTTTTTATAGTTTTAAGATGTTGCACAAACCCTAACCTGTTTGCTTTCTAATGCAAAAGTAACTTAAAGTAAGTTAATTTGATACTATATGAAATGTGTCTCTCAAATGAAAGCTTATGGGGTGGGTGTGTATGTGTAATATTTTCTTACCTGTTCCATCTAGCCCTTCAGTAACGATTACAGGAAAATTTCCTTTCTTTGGATGTTTAGGACACTTATCCACTAGTTCTAAAATCAGTCTGGATTCAGGAATTATTGTAGTGCACTATAACAAGAAGATACATTGATTATGAAGGATTAGCAGCAGTACCTAAGGAACAATGCTTGTGATGGCCACTTGAAATGCCAGATAAGACTGAAGAATATGGCTCCTGAATCC
The DNA here is from genome assembly GCA_015471245.1 of Laticauda colubrina. NCBI lineage: Eukaryota > Metazoa > Chordata > Lepidosauria > Squamata > Elapidae > Laticauda > Laticauda colubrina. Next base: position 15,774,095 of record BLBF01000007.1, on the reverse strand, counting down.
TGAGCAACAGTTCTGTCACCTGAAAGAAATTCAGCTGACATTCACAAGAGACAGATACCAAAATCTCTGTTTTCCACATAGGAGCTATACCTTGGCTGTTCAAAGGATCATAGGAAAATAATACTTAATAGACTTAAGTATGATTGGCCTAATTTAAAAGATATTGTGCAATTAAACAAGCACATTTTACAAGGTTCTTTGGAATATGTATCCATGTCCCCCTTATCCATCCATATTTTCTTCAAGAAAATACACACAATCCCTGTTCAAGATACTGCAGAGTACAAACAGAATGCAGACACTGAAAAACTAAGTTTGAACATCATGTGTTGCATAATGATACACAATTTACATTTTCCACCAGGATTTTTCATACATTTTCCCTTCAAATAAACTTTTTATTGTTCAAAAACAAAAATCAAAAGGCTTTGGTAAAGTTTCTATTCTAATTGCTTTAATAACAAAAAAACATGACAATTATCATAGTCTGGCTCAAATGAAGCTTTTGAGAAGATATGTTTACAGAATAAAAGTTTTCTATAGCAATAGGGAACCCCTCAATAAAGAAGACACACAGCAATGAGTAAGTGAGAAGTTGCAAGTGTTTTTATTAATTATTAAATTTTTCCTGGGCATTAAAGATGTTAGACTTTCAGCAATTCAGTATTACGCTAATTTTGAGAACTTAATAATTAATAATACAGAACAAATAAAGAGAACAATCTCAAAATTGTATAGGTTAGTTACCCTTGAAGTTTGAAACAAGGCAGCCACTTCGTGCTCTTCAACGAAGGAAGCTTCATTTTAGTAAACTCATTCAGGAGATAAATTGGCAGGCATTATAGAAATCAGGTTGATTCACCACAGCTTTAATGCAAGAAATTATGTGGGAGATTTTATATCATTGGCACTTGATTCTAGGCAGATTGGTAACTGTACATACTATTATTCCAAATATTGGATAAGTTGTCTTTACTAGTTGTCTTTAGTAATGCAACAAAGTTATATATCAGTTAGTAAAAATTTGGGGGAGACAAAATCATTATTTAAAAAGAATTGAATACAACTCAGTTACCCAGAGTTACTGAATTTATTTTGAGACTAAATAAAAATGAGAAATGTATGCTACTTAATTTTAACAGCTAAAACTATTGCCCAATATTGGAAAAAATAGATAACTAAATAATTAAGGTATGGATTAAGAAGACCTCTTTAATTGCCATGTTAGAAAAGATTATACAGTGAAAATACACCAGACACAGGAACTATAATTCTACCAAATTTGAAGAATTTTATATTTAATTTCAGTTGCAAAAGAAATACCGTTGGTAAAGCTTGAGATATATATTAACTATCAACTATCTTATTAGCAGATTTTTAAATAAGCTTATACATAAAAACACATATCCATGTGCATATATATATATATGACAAATTTATGTCAGTTACTTGATAATTCAATAATTAAAAACAAAAACCTTCCTGAAATATAAACAAGCATCATTAAGAGTCATGTGTTAATAACATATTTTCATATATGGCATTCTAAATGGGCCATGGAAAAGTAGTTCCTGCATGTAATTTAGTCATAGAGATTTTTCTTGAAACAGTCATCATAAAGCAACTACCATGGTTGTTAAACAACAAAAAATTAAGCAAACACATTGTTCGCTGTGGGGCATTTATGTGTAAAACTGAAGTGAAAAATGGTTTCTTGTAAAAATATTATAAATCACAGTCATGTGATTGCAAGACTTTGCAAATAATTTTAAATGTAGATCAGTTAACTGTGTGGCCCTTCAGAACTGAGTCATAAGTACTCCAGGGGAGGGCCTTTGTAATTCTGAATGGTTGCTAAGCAACCAGTCATAAGTTGAGGCCTGCTTATATGCTCCAGATGTGAAGGCCCAAGATTTGAAAAGCTTCTTGGAGAAAACCATGACAACTTTTGACCCAGTTAGTGTGATTGCCACTACCATTGCCACCATTAAGGCAGTTTAACTGGGTTATGCCTCTTGTAGAAGATACATCTCGGTCACAAGGTCTATTTAACACAAGGCCTCAAATCCTTTCCTTTATCAACCTCTTCATGAATGTCAGATGGTTCATTGGGTCACAACATAGGTAAATAATTCAACACGTTTACCAGTAAATACTATGAATAATATTGACTCTTGATTATTGATAATGTATTGACCAGTTTGGGGAGGACTCTTGATTTATCACATGATGCAGCCTGAAGAATTCTGGGAGTTGAAGTTGTAACCTTCATTGTAAACTTAACCAAGTTTATGAAATGCTTAGTCCTAGATGATCTTGAGTCTACTTTTTTTCAATTTATAATTTATCTAACTTATTTAAAAAGAGTAAATGTTGTGGCTGCAACATCAAGTCTACTTTATCATCATTCCCCCCCCAACACCCAAATTCTGTTGGTGCCGTTATTGATTAGACCAGGAGTATCCAACTTTGGCAACTTTTTAAGACTTCAATTCCCAGAATTCCCTAGTCAGTGATGCTGATGGAAGAACTCTGGGAGTTGAAGTCCACAGGTCTTCAAGTTGTCAAGGTTGGACACTCCTCGTTTAGACCCAGCAAATGTTTCCCCTGTACAATCTCTTAAACCCTATCAAACCTCCATCACTCTTATCCATGGAAGCCACCTGGTCACTATCTGGCTTTTGCTTGGCCAGTCATCCTCCCTCCCTCCCTCTGTATACAGGTAGTCCTCAACTTACAACTCAAAGTTTTTCTGCTAAGCAAGGTAGTTGCTGAGTGACTTTTGCCCTATTTTACAACCTTTCCTGTTGTTAAGTGAATCACTGCAGAATGGTTGCAAAGCAAATATGACTTCCCCAGTGACTTTGTCAGAAGATTGCCAAAAGCAGTCAAGTGAACTCAGACCACTGCAACTGTCATAAATGTGAACCAGTCGCCAAGCGTCGGAATTCACGTGGTGAGGATGTTGCAACGGTTGTAAGTGTGAAACACATGGTCCTAAGTCACTTTTTCAGTACCGTTTTGCTTTGAACGGTCACTAAATGAACTGCTGTAAGTCGAGGACTACCTGTGCTTCAGCTACGGCCTGAAAAGGAGGCCTGGTTCTGCGGTGTTCCTCTTTATCCTAAGCACTTACTTCTTCCAGCACTTGTCGGGCAGCTTCCCGAGACCTGAACACAGCGTTGCCCAGAAGGTGACCCACGGCAGGGTGGGATTGCGGTTCTTCCGCGGCCACCACATTAGCCCTGCCCAGCAGCTCGCTCTCCTTTCCTGGCCCTTCACAGCCCCACAAGGCGCAGCCGAACCGGCCGCTCTCGCCTGGCTCGTACACCCAAAGGTGGGCCGGCGCTGGGAGCAGGGCCCCCAAGAGCGCTTCCAAAAAGGCCCGCGTTTCTGGTAGGCCCTGCTCGTCCTGAACCAAGAAGCCCTTCTCGAGCAGAGCTCCGCCACGCCCGTAGCAGAGGAGCGGCAGGACTCGGCCCCGATCGCCCCAAGGCGCCTCCTGCTCCAGCCGGCGTTGCAAAGTCCACTGCAGCCGGGCAGCTCGGACGCCCTCCTGCGGGGTTGAAGCCGCGGGGACGCCGAAGGAATAGCATCTGCCCGGAGGAGGCAGAAAACACCGGGGCCTCGCGGGGTTGCCTGGCTGCCCGTCGGCGCCGCTGAGGGAGAAATAGGCCACCTCGGCCTTTGACGATTCGGCTACGAAGGAGCGCTCGAGCCAGCCCGCTTGGTTCGCAGAGAGCAGCTTATCCATGGTTAATCGTAGCAGACGGAGAGACCCAACGGCGCTGCCGGGCAGCATGAGGAAAAACGAAACCAGGAGTGGCTTAAGAAACCGCCCAGGCCCCAGCCCATTGGCGAACGGGGAAACCGAAACCGACCGCGGTTATCGCTTGGAGGAAGGGAAAGACCCGCGGAGAAACGAAAGCGAACCATCCTTTCCCTTTTGCGACCTTGCACAACGAAACAACTCGGGAGGAAGTTAAGAATCAAGAATCCGTGACCAAAAAGTGGTCGGGGAAACTTGTGACACCCCCCCCAAAAAAAAAAAAAAGGAAACTGAGACGATTTGGCAAATGAAGCCGATACTTCATGAAACTGAAAGCGAACCGAGAGATCTGAGTATTAGCGAGCAAGCGACCACTTCTGATAAATTTGCCTTTCGTTTGTTTTGAAGTGTGTGCGCGCATCGGATGAACATGAGCATCTTCTGGGAAAACGTTAATATACAACATAAAAAGTGTCCCCGTTATTTTTATAAAGGGTATTTATTTGAATTAGTGCCCAACTGCCATAGACACTGATGTGCAAGATAAACATCATTCCTCTTCACAGCATCGGTAACTACATTGGCCCAAAAGGCAATCTTAGTTTTGCTACAGAAATTGGCCAGTATGGACAGGAAAAAGGAACACCAGGGAACTTGATTTCTAACCAATTTCTGCTTAATTGGGATCAGGTGGATTTCCAACTTGATAGTTAAACTCTGGCATGTTGAGTTGTTAGTTGATTGGTTGCCAACCCTTACTAGCACTTATATTTTTAAAAACAATTTCCTAGAACAACTTTTCATCTGGTATATAATGAGGGTGGTTTGTTCTGCAAATATATTGCACAGCCTCAATAAAATGAAAGACTCCAATATGTTTAAAAAGCAGGGGTGGGCAAACTGGATCCCAGGAACACAGCAGCTCTCCAGCTGGCCTCTCGAGCCCTCCTCACTAGAGATATTGTTAAGCTGAGATCATATAGTAGATGAAGTGTAGCAAAGAAACCAAGACTAACACCAAATATCCAAATCCGCAGTTGTGGGATAAACTCCTATTCATTTGATATTCCCAAACTGAATATTTGCTTTGCACAAACATATTTGTACTCCATGTCTATTCTCAAGAATTATAGTAACACCGGAGTGTTAAAGATCATGTATCAACACATGAAATATTGGTTCAGTCCTGCTATGGATTTAGCACTGTGGTAAATCTCTGATCCTCCAGATGTTGCAAAACAACTTTCTTGGCATCCCTAATATCAGCCATGCTAATTAGCTACCTGAGAGTTGTTCAGTGACATCTCAAAAGCCGCAGATTCCCTACGTCTGCTTTGTTTCTCGGCCAATTCTGACTTTTTGGAATCTGATGGACATGTCATCAGAATTGTCAATGAGTAACTGCACCCTTGGCTTCTTGTAAAGTCCAGTGGTGTTATCAGAAAGCATCTAGCCACCTTTTAATTAACCATCCTCCTTTTTTCCCCCAAGTGTCTTCCCGCTCCTCTTCGATGGCTCTTGCCTTCACATTACAGATATAGTATTTTTTTATTCATTTAATATTTTTGACCCAGTTTTCACAGCTATGAAAACCATGGCCTTCACAATGCAGCTTGGTTAGCTAGTATCATTGACAAGCACTATGGTAATAAAAAACAGTGCGGGGAAAAAATCATTTTCCAACTAATGCAGGCATTTATAACCAATTTCCTGACCTCGCAAAAACCTTCCCAGTGAAACTGATTAAAGGTCTGGTGAGTTTCAAGCAGCAGCTGGCAGAGTTGTTCTAATCAACCAATTAAAAGTCGGGGAACTGAGCTGGTTAACTTGCCCTTTGAGTTGGAGAGAAAAACAGCTCAGGAAGAGACAGCTTGTTGAAGTAGTATGTCTGCTCTGCAAGGGAGCCAAAAAAAGAAAAAAATAGGGGAGAAATGGATCAGGCCAAGGATTGCAAAAGCAAATTTTATCTGAGTGAGACCACAGCAGCTACCAATGACCTACACAGCAGAACAATCACAGCAACTGTAAACATGGAAAAAAAACTGGCAGAGGAGAGCTGATTTAGGAGAACAGAAGATTGTTCAGTTAGTTCTTGACTTACGACCACAACTGAACCCAAAATTTCTGTTGCTAAGCAAGACAGTTGTTAAGTGAGTTTAGACCCATTGTACAACCTTTCTTGCCACAGTGAAATGAATCACGGCTGTTAAATTCGTAACGTGGTTTTAAAGTGAATCTGCCTTCCCCATTGACTTGGCTTGTCAGAAGGTTGCGAAAGGTGGTTATGTCATCTTGGGATGCCACAGACGTCATAGATATGAGCCATTTGCCAAGCATCTGAATAATTGATCACATTACCATGGGGATGCTGCAATGGCCATGTGGAAAAATGGTCATAAGTCACTTTTTTATAATGCCGTTGTAACTTCAAATGGCTCCTAAACAAATGGTTGTAAGTCAAGGATTATGCAATGACCCAGGGCATGGCACAAAGGCAACACAGTCAGATAATAAGAGTCCGTTTATTAGCTCCAACTTTGCCCCCAATGTCCAGGTTACCTTCTGGCTGGAGAAGAACTCTCCCAGGAACAGCCTTTAACTGCAGGGAATCAAGTCCAAAACATGGTCAACAAAAACTGTTACTTTTAAGTCCAATTAAGCCAAACTGAGATAATTAATTAGGCAGGGCAGGAGCAAGAATTCCATACATGGCAAAACTCACATGGTTGGGAAGACGCCAGGAACACAGATAAACAATGACAACACAGGATAAAGTCACGTTTGCTCCCAAACAGCTGCCACCGTCAGCCTTCAGTACTTACAAACTTTCATCCCAGGTGTGGCTAATGAAGGGAATTAGGGCCCTTTCCTCGCCGTAAGCCACGCGATCCATGTTGCTCTCTTCTCCATTCCTCCCTGCATGCCCTAGGATGAAGAGGGGGTAGGCCTGGGTCTTCCTCTGAACTCCCTCTCCCTTGTTCTATCTCTCACTGCTCTGCCCAGCCGGACTTTGCCCTTCCCCAACCTCCTCCATAGCCAATGGACCCACACTCCCATTCCCTGTCAGCTGTTCATCTTCCTCCTCAGATTCAGACTGTGACAGGGACATGACAGATTACCTGTACAGTACCTTCTATATTCAAAACAAGTGGAAAATATACTAGGATTTATGACTGGTGAGAAAGCATTCTGTACAAGTCCAGAGGCTGTGACAAAAACTGGAAATAAATCCAGTGTTTATTAGTAGTATTATAGTACTAAACAAATATAGCAGGTATAAATAAAAGGAATGAATAAAAATGGTAAAATGCCTAATGCTACTGTAACAACCGGCAGATTATTCTGTACCTATATATTGCAAGGATTATCATATACACACCTAGGTAGGTCAAGGCATTCCCCAAATTCGGTATTTGAACGCTGCAGGTGTGTTTTGATTGTAGGCGTAGTCCTCAACCTACGACCACAATTGAGTCCAAAATATATGTTACTAAGTGAGACATTTGTAAAGTAAATTTTGCCCCACTTTTCTTGCCATGATTGTTGAGTGAATTATAGCAGTTGTTCAGTTAGTAACAGAGTTATTAAGTGAGTCAGGCTTCCCCATTGACTTGGCTTGTCAGAAGATTGCAAAAGCTGATCCTGTGATCCTGGGACACTATAACCGTCATAAATTGGAGTCAGTTGCCAAGGGTCTAAATTTTGATCGCATGGCTATGGGGATGCTGCAATGGTGTGCACAAGTCACTGTTTTTCGTGCCATTATAACTTGGAAGAGTCATTAAATAAACTTTCAAATTGTGGAGGTTAATCCCAAGTTTTTATACTGGAGAAAGGAACAGAGTATACAGCCCGGCTAAAATAGTTACTTTATGAAAAAAGTTACTTATGACCATTTTTCACACTACTGTCATGTGATCAAAATTTAGATGCTTGACATCTGGTTCATATTTATGACCATGGCTCTGTCCCAGGGCCATGTGATCCCCTTTTGCGACCCAAAAAGCAAAGTCAATGAGGAAGCCAGGTTCACTTGGCTTAACACACAACTTATGTTACTAATTTAGCAATCGCAATGATTTACTTAATAACAGTGGCAAGAAAAGTCATAAAATGGGACAAAACTCAACAAATGTTTCACTTCGCAATGTAAATTTTGGGCTCAGTTGTGGTCGTAAGTTGAGGACTCCCGGTACACATACATATATTGATTTTGTGTGTAAAATATACTCAGTGACTAGAAGTGCCAAATTAATATTGTAACTGGAAGAAATAAAATTAACATAAGGTTTGGGGTGTAAAAATGTTAAGTTCTGATTAATACAAGAAAGAAACGTAAGGGGATCTATGTTATTTACAAAAAAGATTATCACAACAGGAAAATAAAAATGCAATTTCACTTTTATACCGACACTTTAACAAATAGTACAGATTTAACACTGAGGAATCAGCTACAAAATAGAGGTATCAGGTCTGCAGAAGCAAACTTCTCACTCTTCCATCCTGCCTAGCCTAGCTTGAGTTGATTCCCCAGGGGGAGAAGACAGCCAGATCCTCCCGGTGGAAAATCTTCCTAAGAAGGAACAAAGGGGGAGAGAGCCAGCACCCAACTAATGAGTTGCTTGTATGTCTACAGTTAAGGCTAGAAAGCTGATTGAGACTCTACTAAGAGTCTAGGACAGCAGAAGCCAAACTCTTGAATGTTGAATTGTCAATGTTGCCTTGAGTTCTCAAGTTTGTATTGCCTAGGCTCAAAAATGTCTACTTTCATTTTCAAACCCTACCCTTGACTGTTCACCAGAGAATAAGATTCAGCAAACATTTGGCTAGTTCAGTGTTTGCTTCCACTTAGTCACCACCAGTCACTTTTCAACTTTGATTTATTTTTCTCCAAATAACACACCTTATGACTTTGCCATCTGATTCTTGTGGCTTCTTTCATTTGGTAGGGTAATTAGGCCTGGTAGTACTTACTTTATCCATATTGCTAATTTCGCTTCACCAAAAGTCAAAGCTCTTTGCAAAGAGGCTGGAAATGTTTTTACTACTGCCATCTATTTGAATCCAGTATGGCTAGTCTAATATTTGTGATGATCTGTTGTACTTGGGCCAGGAGACAACAAAAAGAGAGCAACATATCATACAGTAAATGCTGTTTTCCATTAACCTAGCGTGTTTCTCATATAATAAGGCTGGGTCTTATTTTTCTTTGAGCCCCGAAAAAATGGCTAGGCCGTCTTTTCGGGGGTGACTTAATTTCCCCCCCCTTGCATCTTCGGGTGGGTGGGCGGCAACGGCTTGGATATTGACCTCGGCATTGATGGGGCACTTCGTATCGGGGTCAACGCAGGCAGCACCATATCCGGGTGTAACAAAAATACTTCTTAACAACAAGCCCCCCCCCCCCATTCCTCCCCATTTCGCATGTTTTAATATTGGCCTTAATTTGGGGGGAGGGGCTTAATTTCATTTCATGCCTATAAAACATGCTGGGACTTCCTATTGGGGGAGGCCATATTGTTGGAGAAACACAGTTTACATGTTACATGTGGAACTGTTTTAAGCATATGCCAAGAATGACAGTATCTGATAGTCATGATAGAAACTTCTGTGTGATGCTAGAGGGACAACTTTCCACTGTCCATGATAACATCCTCATCCCACCCTGCCTGGATTTTGCATATGAGAGCTGTAGCCAACCATATCTGGAGGGCACCTTGTTCAGAATAGTATAAAAATAACTGATAAACAAAGAATATTGATATTTGCATGTTAGAGAAAGAGAGCTCTGGTGTTTTGTTATCTACTCATGCATAAATGAAGTATGAGCTTTAGGATGGGAAAAGAATGGAATAGTTTCTTCTCTTGATCCCATCTTCACAATCTATAACAGATCTCCAAACTTGGCAACTTTAAGACTTGTGGACTTCAAATTCCAGAATTCTCCAACCAACATAGTTTTAAAGTTGCCAAGTTTGGGGACCCCTGATATATAAGCTCTCTAAAAGTGTTCTCATTCCATCTGAGAAAAAGTTTTATTTGTATAATACCTATCACAAACAGTTATAAGCCAAAGGCCTACTTATGGGAATGCAATGGGAGCTTTAAAAAAAACCCAATCTACAGTGTAGCTCCTGATTTCTGGGAGGAATTACCAACGCTTTGGAACAAGGGTCTTCAAACTTGGCAAGTTTAAGACTTGTGGACTTCAACACCCAGAATTTCTGAGCTAACATGACTGGAAGAGGAATGTTGAGAGTTGAAGTCCACAAGTCTAAAGCTGACAAGTTTGAAGACCCCTGCTTTGGAAGATAGACTCAAGATTCAGAAGGATCTTGACTTGGCAGACTTGAATTCTGGGCCCTATCGAACAAGATGTAGTTCAGTGGTGAGAAAAGTAAGGTCCTGCATTTAGGCAAGAAAAACCAGATGGACAGGTACAGGATAGGCTGTACCTGGCTCAACAGTAGTGCCTATGAGAGGGATCTCAGGTGTCCTGGTGGGCCATCTCTTAAGTATAGGTCAGAAGTGCTGCAGCTGCCAGAAAGAATTCGAGGCTGTCCTGGGCCACATCAACAGTGGGTTAGCATCATGATCACAGGAAGTGATAGTACTGCTCTATGCTTTGCTAGTGAGGTCACACTTGGACTATTACATAACTTGGAATACTGGATCCAATTCTGGTCACCATGACACAAAACAGATGCCGAGACCCTCGAAAGAGTCCAAAGAAGAACAGCAACTGTGAAAAAGGGCCTGGAGGCTAAGTCATCCCATGTTCAATTCAAGGAACCAAGTATGTTCAGCCTAGCTAAAAGGAAGGCTTGGGGAGGACATGTCTTCTGATACTTGAAGGGCTGTTCATGGCGAACAGGCATCTATTTATTCTCCATAGCATCTGAAGGCAGGACAGAAAGCAATGGATAGAAGATCATCCAGAGGGGAAATCCAACCTGGAACTAAGGAGTAATTTTCTGATGGTATGAACAACTAAGCAAGCAATGGAACAACTTGCCTCCTGGACTTGTGGTGCTCCATTCTACAACACCTTAACACAAACTACCGCTTAGATTGATCCAATGCGCTAGCTGGAAATGTGGTTGGCCAGCAAGCAAGGCTGCCCTCCTCATCCTTCTGGAAGTCAAGGATGCACAAGGAGGGCTACCATAAGCAAAAGGGCCATTCTCCAAAGGGAAGAGGGGAGAGAGAGGAAGGAGCAGGAATCTCCGTTGTGAAACGGATACCTGTCGGGTTTGCAGAGGCCAGGTCTATTCTCTGCCACCCGCACCAAACTGTTGAGCCCATCTCCCTGACAGAAACGCGTTCCTTTCCCGCGCGCGTCCGAACTCTTTTGGAGCAGGCAAAGACCAGGATGGGGTGCGAGAATCGGCAACGCGTCCGCTCTCCTCGTCCTCCGCCTTGCAAAATACCTCGGGCCGTCTCGCCTCGGCCCTTCGAGGAACCCATCCGCTCCGCCGTCTTACTTCGGAGGAGAAGCATTGCGGGGAGGGGTGGGGGGGGGGGGGAGAGTCGCAGCGCGCGAAACCTGGGTGAAAAATCGCCACGCCGCATCCACTTTCCTTTGAAGCACCCACTTCGCAACCCCGTTCACCCTGCCAAGAAGCACTTTGCCGGAGCGACAGTCTGACCCAAGTCGTTCCCCCCCCCCCCCTTCCTCCCCCCCCCCCCCCAAAACAAACAAAAAAACAAAACCGCTGCCACCCATCCCAAAGGCGCCGCCAGTTTTGAACGACGCCGTGCAATTTCTCCGTAAAGGAAACCGAAACTTGGGTCAGTCCGGCGGGGATGACATGCGCGGCGCGATCTGTCCGTTCAAAAGCCGCCCTCTCGTCCCGGGCGCCGCAATCCCGAAGCAGAAGCCGAAGCGCGAAGCAAGCGCAGGCACCATGCGTCTGCCTCCCCGCCAGCTCCTCCGTCTCCTGCTCCAAGTTCTGGCGGCTCTCTGCAGCCGGCTGGCCCTCCTCTGCCTTCGGGGGCCGGTCCGCCGCAAAGTCCTCTCCCCGAGCTCAGCTCCGAAACCGGGCGCCGTTCCCCCGCCGGTGCCGCTCAGCGTCAACTACCACTTCACCCGCCGGTGCAACTACGCGTGCGGCTTCTGCTTCCACACCGCCAAGACTTCTTTCGTCCTTCCGCTGCAAGAGGCGAAGAGGGGGCTCCGGTTGCTCCAAGAGGCCGGTAAGCGGCCCTTTTCCCCTTGCCGGCTCCGGGAAGCGACGGAGGGGCTCTGCGGTTAAACGAGTGGCCGAAGGGGTCCGGCTCTTCTCGGTGGGGATCGCTTCGCGTCCGGCCATCTGAAATATCGTGGGAGGGGCGCCAAGATCGCCTCGATCTTGGCTTCGCGCTTCTGGGGTACCAAACTGCTGGATGAAAGTTTAAGATGCATTTTTTTTTATTTTCTTGGCGGCTCCTTCTTCTTCTTCTTCTTCTTCTTCTTCTTCTTCTTCTTCTTCTTCTTCTTCTTCTTCTTCTTCTTCTTCTTCTTCTTCTTCTTCTTCTTCTTCTTCT
>BLBF01000007.1:15642049-15756800 GCA_015471245.1 Laticauda colubrina | reverse complement strand
TCTTCTTCTTCTTCTTCTTCTTCTTCTTCTTCTTCTTCTTCTTCTTCCCCTCCTTCTTCTCCTTTTCCTCCTCCTCCTCCTCCTCTTCTCCTCCTCCTTCTCTTTTTCCTCCTCTTCCGCCTCCTTTCCAATGATGTTATTGCTGCCTTTTGAATATTTTTTTTTCAATATTCAGTGAATATTTGTATATTTGTTTATTTATTAGATTTTTTTTATTTTGCCTGTATTATTTTTGTGAATAACTCAAGGTGAGGAACTTATCCAACACCACCCAAAGGTGCTTTTTCCAAGAGGCAACTGGGCTTTCTGGTTTTTCTTTGAAGATGTTTCGCTACTTATCCAAGAAGCTTCTTCAGCTCTTATTGGATAGAGCTGAAGAAGCTTCTTGAATGAGAAGCTAAATGTCCTCAGAGAAAAAAAAGTCCCATTGCCTCTTGAAAAAGCACCTTTGGGACCTCTATGACCTGGATGATGGAGAATCTCCATAGACACACCTTTTCCACATTCCTATTTTCCACACGAACACCTGAGTAAGGTAAGTTAGGCTGAGAAAAAGTGACTGTCAGTCACCCAGAAAGTCACCCAGTCACAAAGTCACCCAGTCAGCTTTCATGCCTAAGGTGGGACTAGAATTAATCAGAATAAAAATAAATAAAAATAAAACAGAATAAAACAGTCTCCCTAGGGATTGCTTATTAATCAATTGGTTAATGAGACCAGTTAGCCATAATTCAGTTTTTAAAACCCTGGGGGTACAGAACAATTCTGAAAAATGTAAGCCATGTAAAATAAATGCCGAAATGCAAGCATTTTACACCCCTGGCCCACAGCTGTGGTGCTGGATTTGCAAGATTTCCTTCAGAGTATTACAGAGGACCAGTGCAGAGAGTCTCTGAAATACTTACCATGCTGGGTCAGTTTAATAAAGAATAGCGGCAATTTTTGCTGCAAAAACAAAAGAGATTTTGCTTGGACTATATTTGCTAAATTTTGAAGGTTCACCAGACCTTTTGTTGCTTTTCTAGTATTAAAATAGCCTGGGCTGGGATATGACTGCTTCTGCATTTCACACAATTCTTAACAGGCATAAACAACTGTGAAACAGAAAACCTTACTTAACTATTGGACACCCAGATTTGATTTACTGTACTGAATAACTACAGAATTCTCATTAGTCCACCACTTAGCTGACCCTGATTGATGTGCAAAGTAAATAAAATCAGTCAATCAATCAATCAATGAAATTTGGTTGATTTGCAAAATGAATGAATTAAACCCTAAGGATTGTCTTATAATTGGCAGCAGATCACCAGGATATTTTAAAGCTATAGGCTTCAGTCAGGGAGTCAGATAGCAGAAGAAAAGCAGCGGCAAACTTAGTCCACCCTACTTCACAGGATGGTCGTTGTAGAGAAAATCAGAACTAGGAATATTAAGTATGTTTGCTGCATTGAACTTACACACACACACACATATAAAGGCAGGACAAAAGTATAGAAATAATTATGATCTTGGACTCAATCAGAATTAAAAGCCCTACACAGAAAGACAAGTGACAATGAGTCATGCCCTTCATCCACTCAGCAACGTTCACAGAGTTTACTTACCAAGGAAACTAGGCTGGTGTGGAAGGTTGTAAGTACACCTGAAGAAGAAGGGAAAAGAAGAAGGGAAGAAGGGAAAAGAAGCATTACTGGTAGAAGAAGATCTAAAGGAGAGTGAAAAAGATGCCCTGAAGCTAGTATTCTATGGAGTACTGGAGGTACTGGAAAGACAAAACTGGCCTACAAGAAAGACCAAATGAAGAATAGAAAAGAGACATGGCAAGGCAAAGTATTACATAGTCAATATATAAAAAAGTAGTAGGCAAAGCAGATAAGAACAAAGAATAGCTAAGAGCAGAAAAAATTGAAGAATCAGACTGAGGAGTTAATTCTGGCTGTGCAAGGTCAAGCCTTAAGAGCAAATGCATGCAAAACTGGAATTGTGAAGACAGCAAGGAAGACAGCAAATGCTGCCTCTGCAAAGAAGCTGAAGAGAGAGCAGACCATCTGGTAAGCTGTTGTAAGAAGGTAGCACAGACAACAGCATGACAAAGTAGTGACAATGGTGTATTGGAAGATCTGCAGGAAATACCTTTGTCTGCAAGCAAGAACTGGTGGGACCACAAAAATAGATAAAATAGAAATGAAAAAGGCTAAAATGCTCTGGGAGTTTAGAATTCAAACATAAAAGCATCTGTTTCATTTCTGATAAGAAAATAAGAAAAAATCATTCATTTTTGATAAGAAAAACCAAGTCTGGATAATGGCTTTGCAGTACATAGAGACAGCAGAATAGAAGAGAAAGATCTGGAGAAAAATCACAAAATACAAAGATCTGCAAATAGAAATAATACAACTTAGGCAAAAGAAAGCAAAGGTGGCACCAACAGGGTACAATCCCAAAAACAACTGGCGCACCACTTGCTCCAGTTTGACTGCTCCAGCTGTCAGCATTAACAAAATTACCACCGGTCAATTGCAAAAAGCAACTTCACTTTGAACAGCTTACATCCTGCAGTAATACAGTGAACACTTTTAAACATCTAACTATCCCATGTCCTAGGGGAGGACTTAATAAATGGACAAAAATGCCAAACCAGTTGTAAACATTGGGCTGACTGCAACGAACCATAATAATGCCATCCAAATTGTAATCAAGAAAAGTACCTGAGAATGCTCTTACGACAACCAATTTGATGTAGTGGTTAAGGCACCAGGGTAGAAACTAGTAGTCCATGAATTGTAAACTCCATGTGGGCACAAATTAGCTGGGTGATCTGGGCCAGTCACTCCCACTCAGCCTTAGAAATGAGGAAATGTCAAACTACTTCTGGAAAACCAAATCAAGAAAACTGCAGGAACTAGTCCAAGCAGTGCTAGAAGTCAATAATGACTTGAAGGTGCAACACACATGCGCGTACACAGACACACACACATACCAAAAATTGGACACACCCTAAAATATGCATTTAAGCCATATGTATGCATATTTTAGGGTGTGTCCAATTTTTTATCTTTCAATTTCCAAACATTAAGAGTGCTTAAAAGTTGTAACATGCCTTAAGGATTGTAAAGATATTTTGCTTACTTTAATATAACTTAGATCTGCTTGATATTTATGATATGATACATAAATATCATAACTTTTTAACATTTTGTTTGTTTCATTAAGTCATGAGGAATTGACTCAAGGAAGTCTTTGCTTTTATTTGTTCTCTGTAGCTACTGAAAATAAAGCTCCACATAATTTAATGGCTATTTTTACATATACTTTGCGCCTTTTGATCCTCTGGAATTTTTAACAACTGTGATCTACTGGATTTTGTGTTTATGTTCCAGATTCTATTGAATTTTTCTTCTTCCCATTGTGTGTCGTGATACATTTGGGAGCCAGGAGACATTGATATCATTCAGAAAAAATGGACAGTCTTTAAGGCAGCAAGAGATAAGCTCACTGATGGGACACACACTTGGCATGCCAGTGGCTTCACCCTCTAATGTCTGGGATCTTTTGGTTGAGTTGAAAAAATGCCCCATTTAAACTCTACATCACTGGTTCTCAACCTGTGATTCATGGAGCCCTGGGGGACAATGATGTTGTCACAGGGGTCCATGAAGGCTTGAAAAAAATGTTATGATTTAAATTTTGAGTTAAGTCTTGGGGAAGGTCCGTGGCCACGGTTCATGGCCACAAAAGATATTTAAAAGGGGTTTGTGATGAGGAAAACAGCATATTAATGTTACTGAGCTATGTAAACCATCCAATTTGACATTGTATGTTGATGTGTAAGAGAAAAATAGTTTATACAATCTCATTGATTTTTTTAAATTACTGTTTATAATTACTCTTGCAGTAGGTGCACTTCTTGAATGTTCCTATCACTTTCTTCTCTCTGGCACATCCCAGGTATGGAGAAAATAAACTTCTCAGGCGGTGAACCATTTCTGCATCAGCGAGGCGAGTTTGTTGGGAAGCTGGTCCAATTTTGCAAGGAGGAGCTAAAGTTGCCAAGTGTTAGCATTGTGACTAATGGTAGTATGGTTAAGGAGAGATGGTTCAAATATTATGGTAAGAACAGTGGTGCGATTCAAATTTTTTTACTACCGGTTCTGTGAGCGTGGTTTGGTGGGTGTGGCAGGGAAAGGATACTGTAAAATCTCCAGTCAGAGGTGGTATTTGCTGGTTCTCCAAACTTCTCAAAATTTCTGCCACCGGTTCTTTAGAACTGGTCAGAACCTGCTGAATACCACTTCTGGATAAGATAAATTATAATCAGCTCTTCTACATAATAACAATAGTGCTTAGATTTGTATACAACTTCACAGTGCTTTATAGCCCTCTCTAAGCAATTTACAGCATATTTCCCCCAACAATCTGGATCCTCATTTAACCAACTTCAGTAGAGTGGAAGGTTGAGTCAACCTTGAGCTGGTGAGACTCGAACTGATGAACTTCTAGTGGCCGGTAGTCAACAGAAATAGCCTGCAGTACTGCATTCAAACCACTGTGCCACCATGGCTCATGATACATCTGTTGTGCTGGTTAACTGGAGGAAAGAATAAAAGGAATGTAGCCATCAAAAAGAGAATGATTGTCGGGAACTTCAGGTTGCACGGCTTCGGCGGTGCCAGGAATCCGCGATCGTGCATGGTTCCTGCTGCGCTCGCTGCCGAGATACCCCCAATCCAGCTGGATTTAGAGGTTATGGTTACCCCGTAGAGGTAACTGAAGACAGGGGAGATCCGGGCAGGGGTCTGGGGGAATTGCAATCCCCCTCCTCAGCCAGTTTAACTCCCTTTTCCCAAGGCAGTAGAGCAGCGGTCAGCAATGGCCACCACAAAGAACCTTTCAACCAGATAAGATTGTGCAGGAGAAAGTTTGAAGAAGTGAAAGTTTTTGGCTGAACCGGGACAATAAGCTACATCTTTATTCTGGAGGTTCAACTTTTTAAAAGATGCATTGTTTCCTAACAAGACTGTTAAAAGCGGCGGAGAAAAGTTAAAGGGAAAGGTTTTTTTTCTTCTCACACTCCTTCCCTATGGAAATAACAAATGGAAATCAGAAAAACCTGCTTTGGCATAGAAGGTAATTAAATCTGAAAATTGAAGCCAAGGGGATATTAAGATTTCTGAACATTGGAACTAAAAACCAAAAATTTTCTTTTCTTTTTTCTATAAGTGGGAAGGGAGAGGCAAAGAAAATATGTTAAGATTTTGTTGAAGGAGATGGCTTGGAACTTTTAAGATCAGAGATCACAGCAATAAGACTTTTTAAAAATTACTTTGGAACTGTGTAATTAAATTTCATGCCAGGAAAAGATAGTACAAAAAGAAGAAAGTGCTAAATGAAACAGTTTGTGCTGATTTGGATTGCTTTGTGACTTTGGGACTCTTGGAAAATATTTTTTGAAAGACTAAAATCATTTGAGTTGTTTTAAAAAACTATATCTTACGATGGCATTATCTGTTGAAGAATTGAAAATAGAATATAAAAAGTTAAAAGAAGAGGAACAAGAAGGCAAGGGCTCTTCTGGATCTGTTTTCCACTCCTGAGAAATGGCGATTTCTACCTATCAGAAATTACAACAACAAGAAAGCTGGGAAGAAGAAGAAGAAGAAGCCATCTTTAATGGACAAATAATTTTAGTTGAGGAAGAAAAGGGAAAGAGAAAGAAAATGGAGAATTCAAGATTTAAAAAAACAACCAAGAAAGGTAAAAATAAGGTGAAAAATCGATACAATGTCAGGAAGCAACAGAAAAGAGGAATACAACAGAGAGGGGAGACCAAGAGGGTGGAGATTGAGAGATGGGTGGACAAAAAGACTAGACTGGATAAGAGAGGAAGGGAAAAAGGGAAGAGAAGTTATAAAGGCTTAAAACAAGATGTTAAAAAACGGGTTTTTTTTAGAGACAAAGGGTAAAATGGAATTAAAGAAGAGATTCTGCAAAAGTGCACAGGATTGCATTCTAGTATTTGTATTTGAAATAGAGTTAGAAAATTGGAATATTATATGAGTTAACAATATATTAAAGGGAATGTGTAAAATGTCTAATAGAGTTTAATTAGCTATGGAACATTGTTTTTACTATACTATATGCTGACTATTTTTTCTCTTTTATTACTTTAAAATGTACTATGTAGAATGCACTAAGCAGAATCAGTATGGAAATTTTATTTTAAGTGTTAAATCGAGGGGAAATATAAAAAGTCATTATACTTCATACTTTATGTTTAACATACTTTATGTTTTCATGTTTAGTGTTTTTGTTAAGTTAGCTTATTAAGAATTAATAAAATTTTGGAAGAACGTTAGAAGAGAATAATGAAATTGTAAACAAGACAGATGAAAGTATAAGTACAATGAATAAAGAGATATAGAAATTTAGGTAAAAGGAGAAGTTGGAAAAAGAATAAATAAGATATGCGTATGTGATAATCTGGAACTATGTTGTATTCAAACAAGATGTTTTATTTGTTTTGTTAAAATTTAATAAGCAGTTTTTAGAAAATAGATTTTATGTTATTAGTTTTATGTTTTGTTTGTTTGTGTATTGTCTTTAAAAACTAATGAAATTTGTTGTTTTTTTAAAAAAGAGAATGATTGTCCAAAACCTCATAAAATAGTAAGAAACAAACTTCATTATTCACCCATCCCCTTGTTATCGTATATGGTAGAAGAGTATGTTATCTGCAAAAGACAGATATCAGTGGCCGTGGTAAAATCTAAAGTGTTAATGAGAATGTTAAAAAAAAATTACAAGTAGGATATTCCCAACCAACCCA
Source organism: Laticauda colubrina (assembly GCA_015471245.1). Classification (NCBI taxonomy): domain Eukaryota; kingdom Metazoa; phylum Chordata; class Lepidosauria; order Squamata; family Elapidae; genus Laticauda; species Laticauda colubrina. The sequence continues at coordinate 15,749,971 of BLBF01000007.1, read as the reverse complement.
ATTTAACAAGCAAAGAGATTTCTCTGTCTGATGTGAAAGAGTGGATGAAACATTGAATGGAATATCCTGGTAGGAGCACAGCTCACTGGCTGGCATTTTGAATTGGTACACTGTGTGGTTCCAATAAAATGCTCTGGGTTGGACTTGGCAGGTGAGCAAAAATCTTTCCAGTAGGGGTGGTAAAATGATTGTTTTAGTTTTTGAAATTTGTCCATCCCTAGAAAAATCAATAACAAAATGAGGCTCTTAAAACAGTTGCTTTTCGTCTGGTTTTCATTCTGCTTAATGTACAGTGCTTAATATAAGTGTTATTGCTAGCAATATGGGGAAAAGATAATAGCTCAGAGACACGATATTTGTTTCGTAAGAGAGCCCAGGTTAGGTCAGCCAAAAAAAGCATTTTCTTGTCCCTGGAAAATCTGAGGTTCCAAAATTGGGAGAGCTCTTTTCAGTTACTACAATCACTATTGTACTGAGCTTAACAGACCAACTGTATGATTTGGAATTAGGCAGCTTCCCAAGAAATTTCTAAAAGTTTGTTTGTTCATTCATCGCTCACTACTTTCACAAAGACACTGACTACCAGGAAGCATCACATGGCCAGTTTTATTCTGTTAAAAAATGGGCAAACATTAGTAGCCAGAAATTATTATGTCGGGTTCAAACCCTCTACTAAAATCTGAACTCCGAGACCTTTGCACTTTAGATGATTATATTTAAGACATTGGATTTTAGGACCTGTTCATATCTTGGTATTGATCACTTTCAAGGAGAATATATAGAAGCTCTCAGAATGATATACTACCCTCTAATGTGGGGGTGGCAGAAATCATTTAAAATCACCTACAGGAGGGCATGGCTTAATCTCACATCTGTATCACTCTATTCTGAGAATTCAGTGCTTATAACCATTCCAAGACCTTGTTCGCACAAGGTTTGCACAGCATGTTCAGCCATGAATTATGACTTCTAGCCACTGCTGGATTCACATAACAAACTGAATCTAACCCCACAAATGTTGTTTTATAATTTCTTCCCTTTAGTATTTTTAACAGTGGTTACTTTTGTCATTTGAAGATTTTTGGGTTTACCATCAACATGTTACCTTCCATCTTAATTTTGGTTTCCATATTCTAAAGTTTGGTTTACTGACATATAAATAACAAGCATTTGTTTAACAGGGTAATTTCAAATAAATAATGTTAATATTTCTGGTTCCCTTGAACCTGAAGTGGTAAAAGAAGGAGAGTTTTAATGTTTATGTTATGTTCTCTTGTAATTCTCAGTAAGCCAGCAGTTTAAACATAGCATAATACGTTATGGTTATGTTTATAATCAAGGTAATGGTTATTTCACCTAGCATTTGATAAATTTAGATGACAATTAGCTGATGGTATTAAATACTACTGAACTCTTTCTGCTTTAGGGGAATATCTAGATATTCTTGCCGTATCTTGTGATAGCTTCAATGAAGAAGTCAATGTTTTAATTGGCCGTGGGCAAGGGAAGAAAAATCATGTTGAAAATCTTGAAAAACTGAAGATGTGGTGCCAAAAATACAATGTTGCTTTCAAGATAAATTCTGTGATCAATCGTTTCAATGTGGAAGAAGACATGAATGAGAAAATCAAAGCTCTAAATCCTGTCCGCTGGAAGGTAAGAGCAGAAAATAATATAATTTTTAGTATTGTGTTGTGGGAAATATTGGCTACAATGGATAGGACCCCTAAAATATTTTTAAAACAAAGAAAACAACTCCTTCATATTCTAAACAGCTGTCCATGTGGGTGTGGCATGGACCTGGTTCATTTTTTTGCCGTTACCCTGTCCATTTTTTTTGCCTCTTGGAAAAGTTAACTTCAATCTCTTCAACGAATCTGGACATGATGCAAAGAAACATAATTTAAATTAAAGGATTTGGAATCCAGCAGTTTCTTCAAAAGAACCTAAGGACACACATATGGATATATATGGAGATACACCCACCCATTCATTTTTTTTATCATTCCCAGCATTCTTCATTCCACTTTCAGGTTTATAATTTGGCCTAATGAAGGAAATAATTTTATGGCTACTGTTGCTAAAGAGTCAGAATCTGCTGTAGATCACTTGGGAATTTATCACTAAACATCAATTTACTGCCAACCATTTTTATTCAATGGCTACAACTTAGGTTAATATAAACCATTATCAAAACTATAGTGATGGTGTTGATCTATGATATCTTGACTGCTGCAATCCGCAGAGTCCTAAAATAAGAAATTTTTAACCTATTTTGCATTTTAAGGGCTATTTGCCTCTGACATTTTGGAAAAGGATCTTTAGAAGTCCCCATTCATTTTGTGTATATCACAATGTCTTCAGCATCCATTAGATGGCAGTAAGTTAGTTGACTATAAGGATCTGCGTCTTTTCAAAACCATTTTTTTCATACTTTGCTGAACATATGTGGGCATATTTACTTATTCCAAATATAACATAACTTATTTGTCTATCTTTTTCTTTTCTGATTTATATTGTCACCAAAATTGGAGTTCTACCTGAAACTCAAAATTTTAAAAATTTTAAATAATTTTTTTTAACACCTGCCCTTCCGAATATAAATCTCTGATCTTAATACAGTCATCTCAGAGGGGAGTGTAACAGCTAACCACCCTATGAAACAGAATGCCCACCCAAATTAGCTTTGCTTGTGGCTAATATAGTTATTGCTACAGTATTTGATAACTTTAATGTGAATATTTGATTAAGCAGAAAGATAAACCCTATATCGGGAGAAAGACTGCTCTAACCAATAATTGGTTAGACTTAATAGTTTTCACCAATGTTTTTTAATAATTTTATTAAGCTTATTGAGTTATAAAATACAAAAGAAAATGGAAATAAAAAATGAAAGAGGGAAAAAAGATATGTAGGTTAAAGGCAGAAAATGAAATGAAAGCATTGATTTCAGATTCTTTTTAGCACAGTAGACTAAAATGCTAATATTTCAGCCTCAATTTTTTATTTTTACATACTTAATATGCATTAGCCATTTCTATAACAGCAAACTTATCCAATCAGCAAAACTCAAAATCAAAGTTTTATTTTCTTCCATCTCAAGCACAAAATCCAGAAGCTGAAGTTTTCATCACTCTTTGACTATGGATATAATTGCAAATTACCCACACAGTATAATGCACGTATATGCTGTCAGACATCCGATTTATAGGAATAAAATCTTTTATTAAATTTTCTTGATAGTATTGTTCTATTGCACAGGAATTGTGACCAGCAAGAATTCTCTCTTAATCGTACACTTGATGCTTTCTAGATATTTCAGTGCTTGCTCATCGAAGGAGAAAATACAGGAGAAGAATCTCTGAGAGAAGCTGAAAGATTCATCATCAATGATGAAGATTTTGAACGATTTGTGCACCGTCATAAAGATCTCCCATGCTTAGTCCCTGAATCTAATCAAAAGGTAATTAGGCTGATTGTTCATACCCTTTGAAAGCAAAATATTTATTGTTTGGCATTAGAAGTCCTAATGCTGATGGCTTACAGCAAAATGCAATTATCCAGGTTCTTTTTTCTTTTGCTCCAAGAAAGCTTTTCTTAATGGAGATTTGTTAGAATGCTTGTAGTTTATGCCTCCTTAGCATTTTGGATCTGTACTGTTGGGAATCTAGATGCCCAGTGCTATACTAAATGGAATTGCTGCACATTTCTTATTAATACTTCAATTTTATTAATCAATTCAATTTTTATTAATACTTCAAGCAGTTTTATCAGAAATTAACAGTCATGACTTAATCATTTCTTAAGCACTGGGCCACTATAATAATGTATAAAACTCTACTATTACTGTACCATGATACAGTAATAATATTCTAATGCATCATATAACTATTGACAGTGAATTGTCTCAATAGGAACATTCATGTGGAAATTATTTTGCAAAACCACAAAATATTCTTGGGTTCAACAGAATTTAACTTTTCTAGGATCTCAGTTTGTTTTATTTAGTCTTGTTAAAGGAATGAAAACAACTCTTTTCCCATCCTTTGAGTTCCCTCCCCCTCCCCCCAGTTTGGATTATATTTTTTTTTTAAAAAATGTTCTTTTATAACTGAGTAGATTAAATAGAGGAAGCAGTATTAAGTATGTTTGCTGCCTTGGGTTATTTATTATACAGATAGTCCTTGATTTATGACTGGTCACTTAATGTTTGAAGTTATGATGAACCCAAAAAGTACTTTCAATCTTGATTCAAAGTTTTGATTACTGTCCCTCCCACCCCCCACCCCCCACTGCCTCCACATATCACAGTCAAAGGGCCCTTATTTATGGCTGCATCTTACACAGGGCTGTCTAACACATGGGCCTGATAGGCACTTGCCTGCGGACCCCACAAGCTTAGGAGCCCCATACTAATCTGTATATGTTCAGTGCATCTTGTATCATATAAATACAGAAACATATTTATTACATTTTATTGCATTTTTATTAATACATGCAAATATATGTTTAATTGTATCAACCATTTACATTTTTATTCCTGTGAGTAGTTGTTGTAGGGGCCCCAAAATACTGCTTTGCCCCAGATCCATAATGCTGTTAAGACAGCCCTGATGCTTCAGTCAGATGACTGCCAATTATGACTTCTTTTTTTGCCAGAAACCAGCATTTACTTCCAACCTCCTAGAAAAAAACATGTAGTGTAGGAAATTAGTTCATTCAATAACTATAGTGATTCACCAGTCATTTCTGGCTCTAGGGGTTGGTGCTCATCTCCATTTCTAAACTGAAGAGTCAGCACTGTCCAAAGATGTCTCCATGGTCATGTGGCCGGCATGACTTAAGTGCCAAAAGCACTGTTACCTTCCCACCAAAGTGGTCCCTATTTTTCTACTTGCATTTAGTATGTACTTTCGAACTGCTAGGACCAAAGAGAAGAATGCTATTGTTCTGTATGAAAATAGTTTACTCCAAATTCTCCAATCTGATTGGCGAAGAAAGCCAGCATAAGGATTGGTTCGCTAGGAATCAATCCAAAGGAAACGCCAAAAGGCGGTTAAATCAAACTAATGTCATTGGCTACAAGCCGGCAGGCAAGCCGTATATAAAGGCTACCGCGGCTAGAGCCAAACTGTTCCGTTTATCTTGCTGTTACAAATAAAGACGTTTATCTGTTGGAACCCGGTCTACCTCGTGTTTTTCCGGACGGAACACTGGCGACAAAGGTGGGATCGTCCTAAAACGCGAGACTGTGCGCGCTGCAAATTGAAATCAGGCTGAAAATGATGGCCGGAAATAATGCACCGCCCGCACCCTTCAATCCCAATGAAGAGGATTGGGAATCCTACGTAGACCGTTTCCAAATGTACTTGGAAAGTAATGAGATGGAAGAGATCTCAGACCAGTGTAAGAGGGCTGTCTTCTTAATGCATTGTGGACCAACGATTTTCAAAATGGCCAAGGCATTAGCAAAGCCCAGAGATGTGAAGCAAATGACTTGGCCTGAACTCCAATGAATACTGAAGGCTCATTACACACCAGTGGTGTCAAACCTCATCAAACGGCACAAATTTTACCTAAGGGACCAAAAAGAAGGCGAGACCATCACCGATTTTGTGGCAGCCCTCCGACAACTGGGGGGAGCATGTGAGTTCCTGAACCAAGATGAAGCGATGCGAGATCAAGTAATATTGGGTTTAAGAGACTCTAATTTACAAAGTAAGCTACTAAATAAACCCAACATAACCGTAGCCGAAGCCATCGCAGAAGCCACAGCCGCTGAAGCCGCGAAAAAATCAGTGGTCAAAATGAAACAAATGAACGTGAACAATGATGAAGCGAGCCTAACTAGAGGGAAGAAACAATTTCCTGCCACCACACACCACGAAGATTTTGACGAGACATCAGAATCCGGAGAAGAAGACGATGAGGTCCACCGCCTCTACACTAACAATTTTGGCGGGAAACAAGCCTACACCGAACATTTTATCCCAGCGAATAACTAGATGGTCAGAATTCCTAGCAGCATACTCTTACACATTAACGCATCGACCCGGGAAGCAAATCTCCCATGCAGACGAATTAAGCAGAGCACTGTTACCAATGACGGAGGAAGACCCGGCTCCGACAATGACCACCTTGCTGATAGAGACATGCAAACTGTTAGGGATAACATTGTTCACCCTAACTGGTTTAGGTGAAATAATAACTATGAATCATAGTTAGTGTATGTTAGAGTGTATACAGCTTTAACTGTGAAATAGCAATTAAAGGAGTGGTTAAGAAAACAATATAAAAGTAGCAAGACTACGGCTTGCTCTCACTCTATCTCTGGCTTTGATGATCCCTGATTACTGCTTGGAATCAAGACTGCATTGCTCGAACGGGAGAGACAACAAAGGACTGATTTTTATGTGAACTGACATAGGATATTCTACATGGACTTTGCTAACTGAATATCTGACTACATGGTAAATGACTATTGGACTGATATTTGACTATGCCATAAACTTATACTGGAATAAACTATATTCTTGATAGCACAAGCGTATCTGTTATTTTTACTGTATGTTAATAAACATACAAGCTTAGCTCACTCATTTATCTGTGTGCCTATCTGACTAACGCTGCACATTCTGTTTAGCTTGTCTACCTAACCCTGGTTGGGGAACCCAGGCTTAACACTGGTTATGGGCCCAGAGGCTGCAAAGTCAGTTTAACTAGGTTAAACAGATGTATGTAAAAAGTGAGAGTTTGTATTGTTATACATTACAGTAAACAGACAGCTGTGTTTTATTAATTATATTTTTATATCCATATAAGAAACCATGGCACAAGTCAATTTACAAAGTTTGTCCCTTATATCCAAGCTGGATGGAACAAACTATGTATCATGGTCTACAAAATGTAGTCTACTTCTACGAAGAGAAGGTCTGTGGAACATAATTGAAAATCCACCAAACGTAGAAGAATGGGATCCAGAGGATGAGGAAGACAGACTAAAGATAGAAGAATTTAAGCATAAAAATCAACAAGCCATTTGCATAATTGCGTTAACCTTAACTGATCAACAGCTTGTTTATATCCACGGAGAGAAAACGGCTTTTGGGTGTTGGCAGAAGCTGAAGAGGATTTATGTCCGAGATAATATTGGTGCTCACATAAATCTAACACGGAAGCTTTTCAGGACACATCTCCAAACAAATGGTGATATGCAGAGTCGTTTAAAAACTATGCAAAGCATTTTCCAAGAATTACACGAGAAAGAGCTTATATTCTCTGAACAACATCAAGTTTATATAATTCTATCTTCCCTTGAAAGTTATGATAACTACGTAACTTCACTTGAAATTTTGCCGAAGGAAAATTTAACTTTAACTGATATAACTGGCAGATTGATTGAAGAGGCCAGAAGAAGGCATGAAAGAGATGAATTAAGGAGGAAGCAACCTCAAAAAGAAGATAATGAATTTCCTACTGCATACGTAATTAAAAAGTGTTTTAATTGTGGAGGAAGAGGACATTTGGCAAGATTTTGTAAAAAGGCAAAGCGCCAGAATGCTGGCCAGAATACTAAAAATCATCAAAAGATAAATAAACATTTAGAGTTTGCCATGTATACTAACGGAGCTGTAAAAAATAATTTTTGGGTGGTTGACAGTGGGGCATCCCATTGTATAACAAATGATAACAAAAATTTTATTAAAATGTCCCAGAGTAAACAGCAGATATCGTTAGCCAATGGCTGGAAACTGAAAGCTAAAGGTGAAGGTATAGCATATTGTTCTTTTATAAAAGAGAATGTAAAAATGTTATATGTACCACAACTTAAGTTTAATTTAATTTCAGTTAGAATTTTGGTTAAACTAGGATATGTAGTTACATTTAAGGGAGATAACTGCATACTTGAAAAAGAAGATAAGAGAATTACTGCATCTTTAAGAGGTGAATTATATGTGTTAAATGATGATGGTTTAAAGGTGGCTAACACAATTTATGAAAACCAGAAACCTCATGATGAATGTATTCACTTGTTACATAGAAGGCTAGGGCATTTAAATTTTAAAATGCTTAAGAAAACTGTTGAATTGTCTAAGGGAATAAGTTTGAAATCTTGTAATAAGTATTTGCAATGTAATGCCTGTAATCAAAATAAGAGCAGGGTCATACCGGCTAATAGAGTTGATGGATTTACTACTAAAGAGCCTTTAGAAATAGTATTTGCTGATTTAATAGGTCCAAAAAAACCAAGTGTAGGAGGAGCTTGCTACATACTAAGTATAATGGACCACTATTCTAGATATGGGTTTTGCTATTTAATGAAGAGCAAAACTGAAACATATCAAAATCTATTTAATTGGTTAAAATTCGCTGAAAGAAAAACTAAAAAGAAATTAGTAACTCTCATCACAGATAATGGTACAGAATTTACAAATCATAAATTTAAAAACAGACTAAGACAGTTAGGTATTCAACATAAAATGTCTGCACCATATAGGCCACAACATAATGCCTTTTTAGAGAGAAGAGGCCAAACATTACAATCAATGGCACGAACTATGATGTCTGATTCAGGATTACCTGACAATTTATGGGGAGAAGCATAATGTGTGGTAATCATATATTAAATAATGTTGTTAATTCAACAACAGGTGAATTACCATTCACACTGTGGCATGGTACAAAACCTGATTTAAGTTACATGCACACATTTGGAGCACCAGCATGGGTGCATATCCCTACACAACTTAGATACAAAGGACAGCATAGAGCTAAAAGATTAATTTTTGTAGGTTATACATCTAATCATCGATCTTATAGATTCTGGGAACCAGGTACATCTAGAGTTTACACCAGTGCTAGTGCAAAATTCCTAGAACATGTAGGATGGAATAGATTAGAGCAAGATTTAAATAATGAAGTATTTATTGAACCCTACAAAAGGCAGAAAGATGAGATTAGCTATAAGAAGAGTCCAATTAAAGAAGAAGTCCACGAAGAGCAAATAGGACCAGAACAAGAGGAAATAGTTGATCAGGAAGAGTTACATGATCAAGAACAATTAATAGAGGAAAGTCCACCTGTAAGTCCTATAATACCTAGACGTACGACACCTGTAACTAGACCACCTGATAGGTATCAAGCAAGTATAGTTTGCCAAGTAACTAAAGTTCCAACTAGTGTAGATGAACTTAGGATGTATCCTGCTAAGGATCAGGAGAATTGGCAAAAGGCTATGGAAAAAGAACTAAATTCATTAAAGGTAATGAAAGTGTATGAAGATGCCAAATTACCTCCAGGAGAAAAATCCATTGGGTGCAAATGGATATTTAAAGTAAAAACTGGAAATGATGGGACTGTTACCCATAAAGCTAGGTTAGTAGCTCAAGGATTTAATCAAACTGCATCTGATTATGATGAAGTTTTTGCGCCAAGCCTTAAAGCTACATCTTTAAGAGCAGCATTAGTGTGGGCAGCTAAGAAAAACTATGTTATTAACCATTTACATGTAGAAACTGCTTATCTACATGCACCATTGCAGCACACTATATATTTAAGAAAACCAATTGGTATAAAAGAAAATAAAGTAAATAATAATGATTGTTGGAAACTCAAAAAGAGTCTTTACGGGTTGAAACAATCAGGGTTTGAGTGGAACCAATATATTGTGAAAGAGTTAAACAATATAGGTTTTAAATCTGGATTAGCAGATCCGTGTGTGTTTAAAAGAGAAAATAATGGAACGATATCATTATTATCATTATTTATTGATGATATTGCTTTAATAACTAAGACTAATAATGAAGCTAATGAAATTATATCATTATTAGCCAAAAAGATAAAAATAAAGCATTTAGGTGAAATTAAAAGGTATCTAGGATTGACAATAAATAAAACAAATAATGGTTTTAAGATATCTCAAGAAGATAAAATTTGCCAATTAATTAAAACTTATAAGATGGAACTTTGTAAACCGGCAAAGACTCCAATGAGTCAGGAAGTTTGCCAAACTAATGATCAAAGTCCCAAATTTGATAAGTCCATATATCAATCTTTGATTGGTAGCTTATCATATATAAGCAATTGGTCAAGGCCAGATATAGCTTATAGTGTAAATCAGCTGGCATGTTTTAATTCAGATCCTAAAGAATGTCATTGGAAATCCTTAAAAAGAATATTGAGATATCTTAAGGGAACAATAAACCATGCATTATATATAGAACCAAAGGGTGATTTGAGTCTTAGTGCTCATGCAGATGCAAGTTTTGCAACTGATATAAACACTAGAAAATCAACATCTGGGATGGCTATATTATTTGGTAAGACACTAATAGGATGGAGGTCAATCAGACAACAGCATATTAGTTTATCCACGATGGAAGCAGAATTTTCATGTCTATCATTATTATGCACTGACTTAATTTTCTACAAACAGTTATTGTTGGACATGGGTATAACTATAAAATTATGGTATATGAGGATAACCAATCAGCTATAAAGTTAGCTACTAGTATTGCTGTAAAAACTAGATCAAAACATACTGACCTAAGATATTTGAATGTAAGAGAATCAGTGAAAAATGGATTAATTAAATTGGTATACTGCATGTCAGAAGAAAACATTGCAGACCAATTTACAAAAGTTCAAGGAGCAATTAAATTTAAAGAAAGTTGCGAAAAATATTTTCTAAAGATGTAAATGATTCATAGTTATTATGTAACCTAAAAGGGGAGAATGTCAGGGATAACATTGTTCACCCTAACTGGTTTAGGTGAAATAATAACTATGAATCATAGTTAGTGTATGTTAGAGTGTATACAGCTTTAACTGTGAAATAGCAATTAAAGGAGTGGTTAAGAAAACAATATAAAAGTAGCAAGACTACGGCTTGCTCTCACTCTATCTCTGGCTTTGATGATCCCTGATTACTGCTTGGAATCAAGACTGCATAGCTCGAACGGGAGAGACAACAAAGGACTGATTTTTATGTGAACTGACATAGGATATTCTACATGGACTTTGCTAACTGAATATCCCTGAATGGACTGACTACATGGTAAATGACTATTGGACTGATATTTGACTATGCCATAAACTTATACTGGAATAAACTATATTCTTGATAGCACAAGCGTATCTGTTATTTTTACTGTATGTTAATAAACATACAAGCTTAGCTCACTCATTTATCTGTGTGCCTATCTGACTAACGCTGCACATTCTGTTTAGCTTGTCTACCTAACCCTGGTTGGGGAACCCAGGCAAAACACAAACAATGTCGCCAATATCTGCAAACAATGTCGCCAGAGCCACTGCAAAGGACCCAGTGACTGCCCGCATATTAAACTGGGTCGGTAAAGGCTGGCCGGAAAACCAAAAAACTGAAAACTTTAAACCTTTCCGGACCAGACAAACCGAACTTTCAATTAAAATAGGTTGCTTATTGTGGGGTGATCGGGTAGTTATCCCTCCTAAATTACAAACCAGGGTACTGGGTATGCTTCACGAAGGCCACCCTGGTATTGTAAAAATGAAAAGCCTTGCTAGAAGCTATGTCTGATGGCCGAGTATAGATAAAGACATCAAATACTGGGTTGCTTCTTGTAATAAATGTCAAAAAACCAGGCCTTCCCCACCACAAGCTCCCATAAGGGACTGGGAAACCCCACGAGGCCCTTGGTCTCGGATCCACATTGACTTTGCGGGTCCTACTAGAGGACATACCTTCTTAATTGTCGTAGATGCATACTCGAATTGGCTGGAAGTGGTAGTAATGCCATCTACGACAACCGAGGCAGTCATTAAACAACTTGACAAACTGTTCGCAACCCATGGACTGCCGGACGTCCTAGTGTTTGGATTGGCTCTGTTTGGATTTTGACAGGGAGGATTTTGACATCCTGAGTGGGTCTCCTTCCCAACCAGGACCCCTCTGTTCTTTATCTTGGACTCTGTACACTTAATGACCCAGTCTTTCATTAAATTATCACAGTTAGATGCACAAGGATTGAGTCATTGATGAAGTCGTTTTATGATGTCTCACTTCATGACAGCTTTACTTGATGACCAAGACTCTGAGCTCAACTGTGGTCATAAATTAAGAATAAGCTATACTCCTTCCAAAGCTCTACACTCTTCTTTTTATATGATGTGAACAATTTCATGTTTAAATGTTGAGTTTTGCCGTGTTCTTCTTTTGAGGAAGTTGCTTAAATCATCATAATTCTATGGCTAGAAATATAGTAGTTATAGGTGTGGGAAATCATAGCACAAAATGATATTATGTCACATCAGATTTCCATGGTAGGCTCTCTGCTAATTTAATTTAATTCTCTAGGCACAGGTAGCCTTTAATTTGCACATTATATTAAGGACTATGTTGAAACAGTAGCTCAAAATTAAAAAAAAATATTGTAAGCTATATCAAGCACATACAGGTAGTCCTCAACTGAAAACAGTTCATTTAGTGGCCCTTCAAAGTTACAACAGCACTGAAAAAAGTGACTTATGACCATTTTTCACTTACAACCTTTGCAGCATCCTCTGATCATGCGATCAAAATTCAGATGCTTGGCAACTGGTTCACACTTATGATGATTCCTGTATCCCAAGGTTATGAGATCACCTTTTGCAACCTTCTGACAAGCAAAGTCAATGGGAAAGCCAGATTCACTCAACAACCAGATTACTAATTTATCAATTGCAGTGTTTCACTTAATAACTGAGGCAAGAAAGGTCATAAAATGGGGCAAATCTCACTTAACAAATGTCTTAACAGAAATTTTGGGCTCAATTGTAGTCATAAGTTGAGGACTACCTGCAAATGAAATCTGCTATTTTTTGTAATTTATGCATTATATTTTTATCCCACCTTTATTACTTTATAAATAATGCAAGATGGCAAACACATCCTGCACACCATTCTCCTATTTTCTTCTACCTGTGATGTAGGTTGGGCTAGAAGAGAGTGACTGGCCCAAAGTCATCCAGCTGGCTTTTATGCCTCACTCTCTAAATATAGCTAAATATATAGTTACACATTATGATAAATTAAAGTTGTTGCTTTTCCATCTTTTCACAGATGAGAGATTCCTACTTAATTCTGGATGAATATGTAAGTCATTTGGTTTGTCATTTTATTTGCTCTATATTTTGAAAATATTTTTCCTGTTTCTGAAATCAAGAGCGTTATTTCAGTCCTTGCCATCGGGGGATCGCAACTTATACTTCTTGGAAGTAAAATCCCCTGAACTCAGTGAAGCGTATCACAGGTTAGTATTATAAACAGAACTAAAATATTAGTTTTCAAGTATAAGTCTCCCTTGTATGGTGAAAACCTGATTTGATGGACTGTGGAGCCATACATTTTGGATACAACAGATGAAAATTTCCATTGTGTTTACATCATTTTATATCATTTGGGCAAGGTCATAAATGTGATGCAATAAAGTCATTTACATCACTTGTACGATAGTGTTGCTGTGAATAACATATTCTTTCAATAAAGGAGAAAATGTGTAGCTCAGGGTTGAAATTAGGGATCCTTGGTGATCTCTAAGCTTGGTTGTTTTCCTGTAGACATTTCATTACCCAAATTAGATAATATCATCAGTACTAGTCTAGCACTGATGATATTATCTAGGTTGGGTCATTCTTTTCTTGCTCTGATGGTTTTACCTAATTTGATAATGAAATATCTGCAAGAAAACAACCAATGTCAGAGAGCACCAAGAACCCCTCAATATATTATTTAATTTAAAATAGATACTTTTCCTACCGTCACCACCCCCAAGCCCATTAAATAAAAAATCCATTGCATTCAGTGCAGCCCACAATAAAAGTGCATTCTATAGTGTTTACAAAAGTAGAGCAGTGTACATATGTGCAGTACAACTTTACATTTTATGATCATACTTAAATCTCAGGCACTTTAATTGAGATGTTGAGATATATAAGTCAAAAGAAAAGGTGAAAAGGGAAACATTCAGACAATTGGTACAATATCAAGATACTACTTATATAAGGATTTCTCTGAGTCCTTTGATAGCCATCTTTAATTTCTGATTACAAGCAACTGCTAGGTTGAAGCAAATTTTGAAGTTCAAATAAATCCATTTCTTTCTACAATTCTGGAGTATACATTGATTCAGCCTAACTCCACTTTTTGGTGGGAGACTATATCTCTAGGTGAAACTCTTCTTTTAATCATTTTTGCAGTTTGTCTTGAGATCACAATTTGTGCAGTCAGCATCGTGACTGAGGTATTAGTTTTTGCCAAGACCAAATTGATTGATACCTATAAACATATGTATTTTGGCCTGGGAAACTATAGACTCCTCTAAATTTCAATATATAAGGTTTCTGGAAAGACTTTTCAGACAGTTTGGTCTGTGTTGCTGTTTTTGTTGTTTCGCAATTATGATCTGTTGCTTGTGAAATCTTTACACATGAGCTTAAAACAAAATATATTATGGTTTTTGGTATCATTCAGAGCCTTAACTATTAATAGCATTTTCATGTATATAATTATGTGAAGTCATTTGCAGGATTGGAGTTAGGCACTAACTTCAAGCGATTTGGTTGTTTGGCAGAACAGCTGAACCCAGATGTTAATTCTCTTCTGCTATAATTCTTTTGTTTGCGTTTTTCCCCAGATGCGTTTTCTCAACTGCGTAAATGGCCGGAAAGAGCCTTCTCGGTCAATCCTGGATGTAGGAGTAAAAAGTGCTATACAATGCAGTGGCTTTGATGAAAATATGTTTTTCAAGCGAGGAGGCAAATATGTCTGGAGCAAAGCAGATATGGCACTGCAGTGGTGATCCAACTTGTTATTTGCTAGAAACGTCTGCAAGCACAAACTGTACTCATTCTACTCTTCTCTTTGGAGAAAGATGCTCAGTGGTTTTTTAAAGAATCTGTCCTGTCCATAGGTGGATGGTGCTACGTCAGTTGCTTTATGCAAAAAAAAAAAAAAAAAAAAGTGATGTCTTGTGCACAAACAATGAATTGTTACCAGCATAGAACATACTGGCTTTAGAAAAACACTTGTCCAACAGCCAAACACAGAATACTGGGAAACAGTCCAATCTGCAAGATGATTGCTGCTGCCATGTTATAGAATTGCAGAGATGAATTTTAAAATATTTAATGCTTAGTATGCATCTATATAAAAAGAGATTGTAATTGTTTTTTTCCCAACAGCGAAAGCATGGATACCAATTTATATATGTAAGGTCAGGATAATTAAACCAAGATTTTGGGACAAATTATCAGCAAACAGAAGGTAGAGCAGAACTCTTAAGTTGATTTGGTTATCACAAGTGCATTACTGAAAATGAAATCAATAAAATTTTCAAATGGAATTAGCAATTTTCAGGTGACCCAAAGCTGCCTTTAATGTTTCTTGAAGAAGCAAAAGAGTAGAAAGATAAAAGAGATGTGAGTAGGACTTCCCGGGATATGTATTACTTGCATTTTTTTTATGTTTGTGGGTATGGAATGTGAGTTTTGTTTGCAATCCTGCAAAAAGCCTATTTTAGACCTTTTGTGTATGTGTGTGTGTGTGTGTGTTTTCCCCTCAAAATACCATGTAAAAGTGTAGCACTGGCTTCTGCAACTTCATTTGCCAACTCTGGAAGTGAAATGAGAGTGTTCCAAGAGGTCCTGATTTTAATTCCTATTGTTTAACATAATTTACTTATGACTAATGATGGTCAATACATCTTTGGAATAATCTGTGAAAAATAAAAGATATATATTTTATATATTTTATTTTGTGATATTGTTTTATGGTTCATATTGTTTCCATTGTTTTATATCTTTTTTTTTGCTGTTTTTCTATCGTTTTTAACACTTTGCAAGCTCCTGAGAATCATACAGTATATGGTAGCTATATAAATTCAATAAACATGACTTCAAAAGTATGTCATTCGAGTAATTTGTCCTGCAAACTGATTCATTCACTCATTCATTCAAACTGATTTATTCATTCATTCTATATTCATAGATTTCTTTTTTCAGGATGCTAGAATTCAACTGATCAGTTCATTGGTAAAACAGAAGTTCATTTCTAACACAGGTTTAAAATCTGCCTCTTGTTTGCTTATCCCCATATTGCTGCTTTTGTGGAGATTATTCTGTTGCTATGCAAAATGCTGCTTTGGCAATGTATATAAGGGGATGGTGGTGTCTCTCTCTTACCTGCATCTAATGTCTCCTTTTGATCTATTTGAGGGTCTCCACCTTCCACAGCTG
This sequence comes from Laticauda colubrina, assembly GCA_015471245.1. NCBI lineage: Eukaryota > Metazoa > Chordata > Lepidosauria > Squamata > Elapidae > Laticauda > Laticauda colubrina. The sequence goes on along the minus strand of BLBF01000007.1, from coordinate 15,733,717 downwards.
ATTTGGGCACCACCAGCAAAAAAAAAGTATCTAGTTCCAGCTGCTGTGCATTAGCATAGGATATACCCACCAACAACAACACACACAAAAAAGTAACTTCCTATCATTTATTTGGCTGATCTTAAAAATTACACAGGGTTGGACTGATTAGAACTTGGATGGGAGATGAGCAGGAAAAGCCAGAATTTCAGTCTAGACACAAAACTCAACAAAATTCCTAGTAAAAGACAGTCCTGGCAATGGTAAATGAGTTCCAGTTTTTGCAGAAAAAAAAAAGCTATATGAATGTCACCAAAAATCAAACTTGACTGAAAGGAACATTCATATTTATCCTGACTGCATTCTGGGAGGGATTTTACATTATTTTCAAAGCTAGTAGAAGGAGATAGTAAAATTTGAAAATTCCAGTTTACCCTATTCTTTCAAGTATAACGATTGCAACATTTATTGACTAGTAATACTATATGCTAGTAGTGTTGAACAAAAATACTTCAATCTTTTACAGGAATTTATAAGGCAAATATACCCGCCTTGTGAAGTTAGTGTCGATTCCTGGCAAGTGCCTGGACTACTCTACAGTTTTCTTAGCAAGATTTTCAGAAATGGTTTGCCCTTGCCTGCTTCCCAGGCCTGATGGAAGAGGGACTGGCTCAAAATCACCCAACCAGCTTTCATGCCTAAGCAGGACAAGAACTTAAAGTCTCCTGGTTTCTAGCCTGATACTTTAACCTCTACATCCAGCTGACTTTCTTACATATTTTTGGTCAAGTTAAATGTTTGATCTCTATTTGGAAGGAAAAAAAGACTTTTTTATATTGATTTAAATTGTTGTAAATGTGGTCTATCAATTTAATATTTAGTCTTACAGAGTGAAAAAGTGTCCCATTTCAGAAATGAAGCAATATGCCCTAGACTGATGCTTAAAATATTTGAAGTCGTATTGTTATTAGATAATTATACCACCTGTCTTTATATATAACCTCAGGTAGCAAACATACCTAATTCTCCTTCCTTCTATTGTTCCCACAACCTATAAGGTGGATTGGACTGAGAGACTGGCCCAAATTCGTCAGCTGACTTTCTTGCCTAAGGCAGGACTAGAACTCACAATCTCCTGTTTCCTAGGCCAGCACCTTAACCACAACCCCGAATTGGTTCTCTTACCCCTTTTTTTAGGCTGAAAATCTTTCCCTCCATGTCTATCTTTTAATAATTTTGGTTACTGTACTAACAAATCGTTTGCCTATTAGAGAGTAAAGAGAGAACATTACTGATTTCAGAATTTTCAAGCACAGCCGCACTTCTGTGTATTAATGATTCAACTGTGGAGGTGGTTAGCAGCGTCACATTTCTAGGTTTGGAGCTAATAAATAGGCTAGCTTGGTCACTCAAAAGTAAGACACTGGGCCTGCATTTTTTTGCATCGCATGATAAGAGTACATCTTCCTTCCCTGTTCCTCTATAGAGGGATGATCGAGAGCATCCTGTCATATCGCATTACTGTTTAGAAGCATTACCAAGAGAGTGGTGAGGATGGAAGAAAAGAAGATTGGTAATTTACTTTCTTCTATCTAGGTAAAGGTAAAGATTCCCCTCGTACATATGTGCTAGTCGTTTTCTGGCTCTAGGGGGCGATGCTCCTCTCCATTACAAAGCTATAGAACGCTGTCCGAAGACGTCTCCGTGGTCATATGGCTGGCATGACTAAATGCTAAAGGCACATACAACCCTGTTACCTTCCCACCAAAATGGTCCCTCTTTTTCTACTTGCATTTTTACATGCTTTCGAACTGCTAGGTTGGCAGAAGCTGGGACAGATAATGGGAGCTCACACTGTTACATGGTGCTAGGGATTTGGACCGCCAAACTGCCGACCTTTCTGATTGACAAGCTTAGCCAATGAGACATCGCTTTTCCTTCTATCTAGGACATAGAATATAAGCGATGCTTGACAGGGCATATATAATGTGTACGCGTGTGTTATGTATGTGTATGGGTAGATATATACTTTCTTTTGAGAGCAGGCAACAGCATTTCATTTTTAATGTGGCCCAGTGTGTTCACAGTAAAAAATGATAATAAAGGTTATCTTACCTTACCTTACCTTATCATCTAGTAATCTTAATCCTTCTTAGCCCGCTAAATTGTTTTGGAGCAGATGTGTCAACTAGCAGCCCCCAGACTAGATATATCACCTGCAGGCCATGCCCACTCCACAAAGGCAAAAAATGTTGCGATATATCACATGATATCATGTGATGCAATTGATCTTGATAGCTGTGTTTTGGAGGATCAGATGAGGAGAATACGTTCTTCTGACTGATAAATATATAGTATAGAAAGTTAATGCCCGCCCCTCTTGGAAGAATGAAGTGTTTTAGGAAATATTAAAAAGGCAGAATATTATATTTTCCCTAAAGGAGAAACTTGTTTCTAAAGATAGAAACTCAGAGCTTCAGCTCCCTGGCCCCAGTCCCATGGGAGTCTGACAGCAGCCAATAAAATATATACCCTTGTCACAGGAACAGGAAGCTCAAGAGCAAGGCCCAAGAGAGGGTATAAATCAGGGGTTGCCAACCTTTTGGACCTCAGGGACCACCAAACTCAGACCAGAGACCCTGGGAAAATCTCAAAAAAAATCTGCAGGAAAATTCCCCATCCCATTCTCCTACCGATCAATCATTCTTTATTTGGGATCACAAGATACCATCTCCAGCTCCGTTCTCAGGGGAGAGAGTGTTTTGGTTTCATGCAAGGAAAGCAGCAGAAGTCTTTCTTTCTCTCCCCCAAACTCTGCCAGAAATGAGTCTTTGCCAGCACAGCCTCTTGGAGCAGGATGCCTTGCAGGGTCCCAAAAACTCCTTTCTAGCAGAGTTTGGGGGAGAGAAAGAAAGACTTTTGCTGCTTTCCATGCGTACAGCCAAAAGCAGAAGAAAGAAACAGAAAGAAGCAGCCCGGTGGACAGGACAGGCATTTGGAATGAGTGGGGAAAGTTCCCCCCACCCTTTCCCCCCTCCCCTCATTACCTTGTGTTGTTCACAATGCAAGTGACGCAAGCCTTGTGTTCCTGAGGGCCATGTGGGCAGCACAGCCTTGTGTTCCCACATAGCCTGGATTAATTGCTTTGGGGGTGGGTGCTTTGGGGGGTACATTTCTCTGCGGACCACTACAATTTTCTTGCGGACCACCAGTGGTCCCCGGCCCACTGGTTGGCGACCACTGGTATAAATAACCCTCGCTTTCCACTCCATATGTTCAACTGCACCAGAACCATGTGCTTGATGGTTCTGCCCCATTAAACCATCTTTCCAATCAGCCTCCATGTTTCCAGTGTCTTTCTTCCCATTTGGAACTGAACCAGATGGTTATTTCTTCCAACAATAGAAAACGGTTAAAAGATAACCATACTCTGTGTAATTCTTACTGCTGCTCAGAACTTGCTTGGTTTCCCAAATACCACAATGCACATACACATGAATTCCCCCCCCCCCTAATATCAGCCTATCTATCTTGGAAGGGACAGGGGCAGATTCCCATAGTGTAGTGTTTTATAACCTCAGCAACTTTAAGCATGGCAAGCTGGGGAATTCTGAGAGTTGAAGTCTACATAGCTTAAAGTCGCTGAGGTTGAAAACTACTGCTGTCACTTATGCGTTTTTTTGTGATTAAAATTATAAAACTGGGGGGGGGGGGAAGGGTAACTGCATTTCATTCTGATTTGAGCAATTAGAACTACTTGCATTAAAATATAAACCAACATGATTTCTCATACTTTCCTAACAGTGAAAAGACTATTAGCTGCTATCCAGCTAATGCTGGCAGTGGCTGATGGGAATTATAAGTCAGCAGCAAACTTTCACAAACTGTCCAGACCTGCAGCTTACTGTAAAAAACACAAATGTAATAAACACAAATGTATGAATTATCTCTTTAATTACAGCTTTAAGCTTTTTTGGTGGAGAGGGGGGTGTTCAACATTAATTGATTGAATATTAATTCAACTGTTCAAACCTAACTTGACTATGATCCTTATAGTCGCTAGTAATTTTATTTACCCTTAAATAGCATAGTAATGTTTGAAATATGGCATTTAAGCTGTTTTTGATAACCATGTACAGCTGCCAGGCACAAATTTAGACCATAGCCACAATTTCTATAAAAAGATTTAGTACTGTACACCACCGAGGAAAAAATAACTGAAAAGGCTTTGTAAGTTGCAGTTCTCTTAATCTCTATTTTTATTACACTAACCATAATCACATTCAACTCCAGTGGGACTAAAATGCACCCAGCATTCTTCCATTTCATGCATGTAGATTTCTTGCATAACTGTACCTCCCCACAGATATGTGAAATACCACAGAATCAATTATGGAGCTTCATCCCATAGCAGTTTAGTAAAAATTGCCCTTCTTCAGATACAATGTTTAAATAAAGCCTGAAAGTCCACACCCAAACCACATCACCTTCATGACTTAAAACCTCAGAGCAATCGCTAGGCACGAATGCAGGCATTCTGATTAATACTTTTTAGTAAGTTCCTTCATAAGATAAAAAATATAGAAGAAACAAAAGTTCGAAAAAGAGAAAAAGAAAAGTGCAAAAAGAGAAAGCAGTAATGATTTGACTTTCTTCAGTGCAATAGATTACAAAAATAATACAACATCCATCTTTTGCTTTACATTTCACAACATTTCAAGGCATTTCTATAATGACAAAATCATTTTAAATGTCAAAACCTACAGTCATGTGAAAAAGTAAGTGCATCTTCTTATGTATATAAAACCACAGAATATAGTAAAAATCATCTGGACCTTAGCAGTTCTTAAAAGTAGGCAAATACAACCTGTGATGAACAACAACACATGACACATTATACCATGTCATCATTTATTGGACAAAAAAATGTTAAAATGGAGAAGCCGCGTGTGAAAATCTTAGTGCATCTTTACTGCTTCCATAAGTATGAAGAGACTAGGTAGCTAACAGGTACTGCTAATCAAGCATCCTTGCTTGATCAATTGATCATCAGCAAGTACGACTACTCTATAAAAGTTTTAGGTGTTTGCTGGTCTCCAGCAATGAAGTGTGTGTTAACACAGTGCCAAAGAATAAAGACATCAATAATAATCTTAGAGAAGCAATTGTTGGTGCCTGGGAAGGGCTATAAGGCAATTTCTAAACAATTTAAAGCCCATCATTCTAGAGTGAGGAAGATTATTCACAAGTGGAAAACATTCAACACAGTTGCCAATTTTCCTAGGAGTGGAAATCTCAGCATATTCGGACTGTACAATGCTGAGAGAAATTGCAAAAAATCCAAGAGTTACTTCTCAGACTCCACAGGCATCAGTTTGCATGTTATATGTTAAAGTTCATGACAGCACCATTAGAATAATTAGGTTGAACAGGTATGGTTTGTTTGGAAGGGTTGCCAGGAGAAAGCCTCTTCTCTCTATGAAAAAAAAACATGGCAGCATTGCTTAAGTAAAATTTCACCCAAACAAATGTAATATGCAAATGTTTTACACCTAGGAAGGAAAACCAAAGGTACAAATGCAGATTAGGTGAAACCTGGTTCTAAAACAGTAGCTGTGAGATGGACCTTTGAGTCTTAGTAGATGATCACTTAAATATGAGCTAGCAGTATGTGGCAGCAACCAAAAAAGCTAGTATAATCCTTGGTTGTATAAACAGAGGCATAGAATCAAAATCATGTGAAGTGTTAGTACCACTTTATAAATCCTTAGTAAGATCATACTTGGAATATCGCATCCAGTTTTGGTCACCACATTACAAAAAAGACTTTGGAAAAATTGTGAAGAAGAGCAACTAAGACGATTAAAGGCCTGGTGACAAAAATGTATGAAGAATGGCTGCTTGAATTGGGTATGGTTAGTCTGGAGAAAAGAAGATCTAGGGGTGATATGATAGCAGTATTTTTGTATTTGAGGGGCTGCCATAAAGATAAGGAGGTCAATTTATTTTCCAAAGCATCAGAAGGTAAGACAAAAAATAATGGAAGGAAACTAATAAAGGAGAGAAGCAACATGGAATTAAGGAAAAACTTCCAACAGTGAGAACAATTAACTAGTGGAACTGCTTGCCCCCCAGAAGTTGTGGGTGATTCATCACTGGAGGTTTTTAAGAAAAGACTGGACAGTCACCTGTCTGAAATAGTTTAGAGTCTACTGCTTGAGCAGAGGGCTGGACTAGAAGACCTCCAAAGTCCCTTCCAGCTCTATTCTGATTGATTGAAATCACAAGACTTCAAGAACACTGTCCTTTGAACAGACAAGACCAAAGTGGAGATGTTTGGCCATAATGATCAGTGCCACATATGATGAAAACTGAACACAGCATATTAGCACCAACATCTCATACCAACCATCAAGCATGGTGACGAAGGGGTGATGATTTGGGCTTGTTTTGCAACCACAGTGCTTGGGCCCTTGCAGTCATTGAGTCAACCATGAACTCTTCTGTATATCAAAGTGTTCTAGAGTCAAATGTGAGGCCACCTGTCCAGCAGCTAAAGTGCAGCTGACATCGGGTCATGCAACAGGGCAATAACCCCAAGCACACCAGCAAATCTACAACTGAATGGCTGGGGGGAAAAAAAAAAATCAAGGTGTTACAATGACCCAGTCAAAGTCCAGACCTCAATCCAACTAAATTGCTGTGGTGGGACCTCAGGAGAGTTAGTGCATAAATGCCCACAAACCTCAACGAACTGAAGCAATGTTGTAAGAGTGAGTGGGCCAAAATCCATCCAGAGATGTGAGAGACTGATAATATCATACAGAAAATGATTACTTCAAATTATTGCTGCTAAAGGTAGCTCTACAAGCTATTGAATCATAAGGTGTACTTAGTTTTTCCACACATGGCTTCTCCATTTTGGCTTTATTTTTGTAAAATAAATGACAAGTGTTATGTCAAGTGTTATGACAAGTGTTATACAAATGTCATGTGTTCAAATGAGATTGCATTTACCTACTTTTAAGAACTGCTAAGGACAGGACGATTCTTACTCAGTCCTGCCTGATATATAAAACTACAGAACTCACAGAGGATGTACTTTTTTTCCACATGACTATAAAGTCAGTTTTATTTTATTTTTTATAATTTCAAGGAAGAAGTCCAGAAGCAATTATGAATGCAAGCAATCTGAATGCTATTCCATAACCACATCCGGTGATGTGCCAGTGTTACAATGCTAGTTGCTATTCACCTATAATTTTGGCAATCGGCAAATGAATGTATATAGGTCTTGTAGAATTATGAGACACAGGAATTCTGGGAGCTGTGGCCATGAGAGCGGACAAGAGTTCCAATTCTAATTTAACACGGACACTTCCATAGAGACAGAAAGTTCTTAACACTACCTGTCAAAAGGCATATATAAGTAATCCTCAGCTTACAACTACAATAGTGACTGGAACTTCCATTGCTAAATACTGTATGGCAGTTAAGTGAATTGTGCTCAATTTTATGACCTTTTTTGCCATGGTTGTTAAGAGAATCATCCTAATTATTAAGTTGCACTGTCTGCCTTCCTCCTGATTTTCCTTGTTGGAAGTCAGCTGGGAAGATCACAAATGGTGAATGTGTGACCCTGGAATGCTGTAATTGTCATAAATACTTGCCAGTTGCCAAGAACCCAAATTCTGATCACATGACCTGGGGATCAGAGGTAGTGTTTAGCAGGTTCTGACCAGTTCTGGAGAACTGGTAGCAGAAATTTTGAGTAGTTTGGAGAACCGGCAAGTCCCACCTCTGACTAGCCCTGCCCCCATATATTCTCTGCCTCCTGAGTCTCAGATGATCGGCTGGGTCTTCTTTGGTTGCCCTGCACAGGAGAACAGATCTGGAAAGCAGGTTAGTGGGGTGGAGAGGGAATGGAGATTTTACAGTATCCTTCCTCTGCCATGCCCAAGTCACGCCCACAGAACCTATAGTAAAAAATTTTGAATCCCACCACTGCTGGGGATGCTGTGATAGCTATTAAATGCAAGGACTGGTCATAAGTCACTTTTTTATGTGCCATCGTAACTTTGAACCATTGCGAAATGAAGGGTTGGTAAATCGGACTACATGTTCCGTACAGATATTCAGGTTCCCTATTTTAAAGATCAAGTAAAGATTTCATCACATTTAACATTCTGTGTTACATACTGAGATGTCTGAAGGACCCAATGCTTTGATCAAAATGAGGACTGCAGCATCACACTGTCCCGATGCAAGCTTCATCCTTTTGGCATGTGTGATATCACGATGAACATACCAAGGTAAAGGTTCCCCTCACTCTCATGTGCTAGTCATTTCTGGCTCTACAGGGTGGTGCTCATCTCCGTTACAAAGCTGATGATTGGTCATGTGGCTGCAATGACTAAACGCCGAAGGCGCACAGAAGACTGTCACCTTCCCACCAAAGTGGTCCCTATTTTTCTACTTGCATTTTTACATGCTTTTGAACTTAAAGGTTGGCAGAAGCTGGGACAAGTAACGGGAGCTCACTGCATTATGTGGTGCTAGAGATTGGAACCGCCAAACTGACGACCTTTCTGATCGACAAGCTCAGCGTCTTATCCACTGAGCCACCGCGTCCCTATAAAGGAGGCACAACTGTGTCCAAAGGAAGTTTCTGCCATTTCTCTTTTCTGTCTACCCGTCCCTTCTTGACACCCTCTGCAGAGTCCATTGATCATGCTGTGGCCAAGTTCAAATGCCGACATTGGAGGGTGACTTTGAAGATTAATAAAGATGAATCTGATGAATCCTGTTGTAAAACTTAACTGGGATACATTCAGATGGCTACCATTTAAAAGCATTCCTCCAGCCCTTGAGTGGGCAGGAATGTGAATTGCCCTGATTTACCTGAGTTTTAATTTACCTTAGTCATGAGGAAACAACTGTGCTTGTCTTTGTACTTTGGATAGGGGACAATGTAGAAATGGTTGAGTGTTAAATGTTACAGTTCAGCTATGCCTTGTCTTCTAGCATTTGTCATTTTAGGTTACAATTTAGTGCTCTGGTTAACGATTGGGACAGTCTGGATTTTTTTTAAAAAAAGGAAGAGAAAAGTATTAGAAGAGGAAAATAAGCAATCCACCTTTAGCTTTACATTTTCCATTGAAAATTCTCTTAAAATCCCATGGCTGAGCCAGGGTGCAAGGACTATACATTTTTCTAGGGCAAAACCTTGTCTGCTGCCAAAGACAAGAGGTTGGTTCATAAGGAAGCTCTTTTATTTCCCTGTGCATGGCCAGTCTAGAGAAAAGAAGGACTAGGGTGCCATGAAAGCAGCATTCCAGTATTTGAGAGGTTGCCATAAAGAGGAGGGGTGGTGGTGTCAACTTATTTTTCAAATCACCAGAGGGCAAGATAAGAAACAATGAGTGGAAACTAATGAAGGACAGAAGCAACCTAGAATGAAGGAAAAACCGCCTAACAGTGAGGACAATTAACCAGTGGGAACAGTTCGCCTTCAGATGTTGTGGGTGCTTCATCACTGGAGGTTTTTAAGAAGAGACTGGACAGCCACTTGTCTGGAATGGTACAGGCTGGAGCAGGGGGTTGGACTAGAAGACCTCCAAGGTCCCTTTCCAACTCTGTTCTGATTGACTGATCGATTGAACGCGGAGTGCTGGCATCCAAAGGAGCCAGAAAAAGCGAGTTGTTCATCAACGCCTTCCGCCCCAACCTTTCTTCTTCTTCGTGCGCCACATTCGTCGTCGGACATGGGCGACCCTGTTCTTTTTTTTTTTTTTTATCAACAAGGCGCAGGAAAAAAGGGCTGTCGAGTTTTGTCCAAATCAGTCCTTTCGGTTTAGAAGCCACGAGGAGCCAGGCCTTCCCCTCAGGCCCCAACGACCCGAGCCCTGAGGGAAAGGCGCTGCCCCTTTTGTCTTGTGCCCCGCGAGCCGGCAGGGGGCGCGCGGGGGGCACCCGCGGCCCACCCAATTTAGCGGTCGCTTCAAAGCCGCCCCGCTCCGGCTGCAAAGCCGCAGAGGCTTAATGGCGCCCTTGCGCTCAGATTAGCTGTTCCTGTTCCCTTTTCCCTCCCTTTCCCCCCCCCCCCTCTCCCCTACTTCTTCCTTCCTCAAGGGACAGAAAGGAGGGTGGGGGCAAGGCGAGCAGAAAGCAGCCGGGCGCCAAAAGGGCGAGGGAAGCGCTCAGAACCAGCCTTGGGCGGCAGCAAAGCGGCAGCAGAATGAGCGAGGAGCCCAACCTCCGGCCAGGCTGCTCGCGCCCCTGAGGAGCGGGCGGCTCACCGCGCGTGGTCCATGCAAAACCCGGCGGGAGCTGTCGAGGGCAGGAAGCGCCCGCTGGGCAGAAACGGCCGAGGCGGCGGGCTTTTCTCTTTCCGAGGACGACGGCGGCGGCGGCGGCAGCAACAGCAGCAGCAGGAGAAGGGTGAGGTGTCGCCGAGCTCGTTGGAGCTCCTGGCGGGCGGGCATCCCTCGGGCGCTTCCTCTGGGTAGGCCGCGCTCCTCTCCGGCGAAGGTTTTTTTTGCGCGGCCGGCGATGAAAAGGAGCGCATCCTTCCCCACCCCGGGCGCGGCGTTGACTTGCGGAGGCGGCTGCGCTGTAGGCGAGCTTTGCTCAACTGTCAACCCTTAGAGCGGGCTCGCCTCTTACAAGGTCCCTCCGTCCCACACGATGTAGCTGGGGGTCTGAAGCGGGAGTAAAGGGGAGTCCCGCTTACCTGGACACCGGGGGTGGGGGGAAAAGGAGGCGTCGTCACCCTAAATCGGAGGCATTTACGGTGAGGAAAATTTGCCCGGTCCTTTCTTCTGTTGGGATGATGGAGAACGGCATCCTCCCCAAACTCCCCCTTGAAGGGCCTTATTAGTGCTTGTCAGCAGCATTTTCCTTTGAGGCTTCTCTATTAAAAAAGAAAAAGAAAAAAAAAAAAAAAAAAAAGGGGGGGGGGGAGGAGATGGACGGGGGTGCTGTGCTAACATTTGCTGAATTCCCCGAGGAAAGCAACTTCCCTGGAATTCAGTGAGATTTGCTCCCAAATTCGTGCCAAGATCACAGATGGCCACAGAATCGGCGCTTTGGGATAGCTTGCACGGTTTGGCCTGTGTTACGAATCCGAACTCAATAAGTTTAGTTTACAAAAGAACTGGATTATAGAATGGTGTGGTGTGTCCAGTCCATTCTCACTCTTACGTGTGTGTACAGGTATGTACGTGTGCATGCTTCAAATTGGGACTGGCATATCTCCATCGTTAAAAGCGATGCGGTTGCTGAAAGAGACAGACATCAGTTTGACTGCGACTTGCAATTTTTATTGCTGGCTTCTCCGTTGTCTTTGCTTGTCCGCAGTCAAGCAGGCAAATGGTCGTTAATGTGAGTGTGGGATCTGTGACGGACATAAGTGTGTGCCAGTTGTAAAGGGCCTGAATCTCATGTAACTTTGAGACACTGTGATGGTCGTAAATGTGACTTTAAAATTACTTCTTCCGCACTGTTGTGAATTAAACAGTTGTTAAAGAGGAGAGTTGTTAGGTGAAGACTATTTATATTAGCGCATATGTAGACATAAGACACTTTAATGCAATTTTGGGCCTTTTTTCTTGCAATAACTTTTCTTGGCATAACTCCGTTTGGCTGCCAACCTAATATCATGTGTTTTAAAATAAAATATTTTTCAACCCATTTCTAGAATGAGCAATGGAGGTGAGTAAAGACAACATGAGGATGGAGCATACAGCTGCCAGCATCTACAGCCTCCTTTATTTTAATTCTTGGACTGTTTTGACACCTCTTTGCTGGGAAGAATCAGCAAGAGAAATCTCCTAACTTAATCCCCTCTATCAACAGATTTTGTAGGGAATAAAAAAGATACTAGGTTTGATAAATCTTGGGTATACTTGATTGTTTGGGGAGAGCTAAGGGAACAGAAAGAAAAAAATATTTAATTAACTTTCAAGACATTGAGATTGGAGTTTATAATGGCAGGAAACTTCCTGTTGTAGATTTTCTGACTTGCTAATGTTGACAGTATGTTGTCATTCATGTTGGCTGAGTTCATACTGATGGAGGAAATGGAACTTTTGATTTGTGTGGCTAAGGTTGAGAAGCACTGCTCCAAATCCTCTGTTAGTATCCTTCACATTGATCATATTGGTGTACTGTTCAGATTTGTTATATAGGAATAACTATAAGCCACTAGTTCTTATTCCCTGACCTCTGGTTAAAGGAGAGCTTGGGATGGGTGTGGACCAGAGATGGCATTCAGCAGGTTCCGATCAGTTCTGGAGAACCAGTAGAGGAAATGTTGAGTAGTTAGGAAAACCGGCAAATACCCCCTCTGACTGGAGATTTTACAGTATCCTTCCCCTGCTACGCCCACCAAGCCTCACCCACCGAACTGGTAGTAAAATAATTTGAATCCCACCACTGTGGACAGGTGGATGGATGGATGAAATAAAGGTGAACATGGCTCCCCAGGAATGCTTCCTCCCGCTAGAAATCTTCAGTTGTACTGGCTGAAGCAGCTGTCAGTTTTTGGCAAGACAAGTTGAAGGGGTAGAGAAAGAAAAAATGATCAACCTACATGGCTGTATAAGGAGGGGTCATTTAGTAAAAATTGTCTGGATTCATAAATGGATTCCACTATCATAGTTTGATTTATGCCACACCTTTTGAAAGAGGTGTGACTCTGGTTCTGTGAAATCATATATGCTTGGGAGGATATTTTGGCATCTTTTTTTTTCTTTTCCTTCTTATAAATTCTTTTAAAAATTTCTGTGATAATAGGGGAGATAGTTAAATTAGAATCACTTTCCCTCCCACTTTTCTCTATCAGTTATTTGAATGAACTGGTGGTGATTGCCCAGCTTGTTCCTGAAATGATGGCTGAAGAGGATAAGAATCTAAACTTAGCCTAGAAAGAATCTTGGGAGGAACTGTATACTACATCCTGCTCCTTCCCAGCTATTAAATATGTGGCAGTGCCTTGAATGTTCTTTGGAAACCGTGAGTCCTCTAATGCAAAGATTAACTAATCTCTAGCCCCTCTAATTCTTCAGTATGAATAGGCTCATGCATATTTTAAAGGCAGCCTTGCTGAAACAGCTTACAAATCAAGCAAGGAGACACTCATGGTTGGCTATAGGGAAATTGCAAGGAGATAGTTAAGAAGGGAACATCTGAAAAAAAAAATCCATCCTATATTATGCTTTGATGGTATCAGTGCTGAGCCTGCAGTTTGGGTTATGCCGGTTTCTTCACGTGAAATGTTCAGTGGTAAGGATCACAAGACCCAATTTGAGAGACAAAAGTATGTTTTAAATGGCACTGGGAACTGACAGGCTGTGATTTAAATGAGGTTAAATATGCTAACTGTGTGCTGGAGTAAAGTCTACATATTACTTCATGTTTGAACTACATGAGACTTGGAGGCTTAATGTCTGAGTAACTATGCTTGGTAAACTAGGCTTCAACTTTAAACAAACTTTCTTGGGGATCAATTTGATGGAAATGAAAGAGACATGTTACTAAGTAAACTTGCATAATGTTGTACTGTTAGTTGTATGGCTTATCCTGAAAAACACAACCTTGGCTTTTAAATGCTTTCTTTATCTGGTGAAATATAACAACATAAATATATAAAACAAACATACAACAACCAAAATAACAATACAACAATGATATTACAATAATACACATGTTTGTGTTCATGCATACATACCTACATACGCACACACACACATGGTTAAAATGAACCAAATGTAAATAATTATCTAAACAATCCATATAAAATTAATATAGAACAAGCTCAGACTTTTAATATACTTTTAAAATTAGGCTGTTTAGAAACATATTGTTCCATCTTCCTACTTTTTACAATATAAAGACCTTTCAAGAATCTACAAGCCAACATAAGACAGGATATGTGAAAACTCTTTTAGATATTGCCATTTAATCTGCATTTGCCAATATTACTGCAGTATTACTCTTTGCACTGGCAAAATCAAACCCATAGTGTGAAAGGTTGGTGGTCTTGCCTCCCTGAAGTTCTCTACCCTCCCTGTAGCTCTATTGCTTACTTTGGGTGCAGCATTAGTGTTGCCACTATCTATTTCCTAGGTATGTCTTTACCTGATGTCATCCCTTCCAACTCTAGCCCTCACAGTATGTGTTTCTTAGGTTAAAAAAAAAAAAGGGGGGGGGGTGATGAAAGGAAAATTCTTTAGCAGAAGCATTTCCTGACCTTGTAGCATCGAAGCATGTGATTATGAAAATCAACCCCTTCTCCCATGTAGGATGAGACCAATATCACAAGAAATAAAGAGAATCAAACTTCATTTAAAAAAGAAAAGGGAGAATATGGTGGCTCCTTTTTAACCTTTAAAAAAAGTTTTATTTGTTTTATTAGTATAATATATAAAAATTCCATTTCAGTCGAATAGTGTGTTGTCTGGATACAGTTGGGTATATAAGAGGGGATAAGAATACAGAACGGTTCAAAACACAGACATCTGAAAAGAATACCTAATTAAGAAGAATATACAGGAGAACATAAAACTTTTAGTAGTTCAAAGGATGATAGATCTGCCACTAATATAAAAGCAACTCTGACACAAGAAGGTGCCAGTTTTCATAGAAAGATGGCTTGTATAGGATCAATAGCAAGGAACATTGTTAAAAAGCAACATTATACATTATTTCTAGCTCATCTAAAAATGTTACCTGTGCTGTAGAAAGACTTGATTCCTTGCAAGAAGAGTTCCTACTTCCTTTCATGAGCATTTTCCCCCAAGCTTCTCTATCCAGTTTTTTCTGGTTCCTTATTTTTAACAGAGACTAAAGAGATTCTTTCCTTTTCCCAACCTCAGCATATAGCTTCTGGTTCCTTTTCTCCTGGGAGTCTCCACTGTTCTTTTGAAAGGCAAAATCTTTTTAACAGAAAGCTCCTGACTTTGCATGTGACCCAGAACAGCAGTCTGTTGCTTGTGCAAATGTAGATTCCATATCTAAAATCAGAGATCCCCAACTCCTCGTCTCAGTCAATGGCATGTCAGCAAATCGGTCCATGGGAAACAAGCGAAGCCCCATCTGCGGGATGCAGGCAGGATGGAAAACTACGCCCCCTCTGGTCTACGGAAAAACTTTCTCCATGGAACCAATCCCTGGTGCCCAAAAGGTTGGGGGCCAATGACTTAGATGAATGAAAGTGAAATTCAGAAATGTGTCTGGCTGGTAGTTAAAGTGGCATGAGTGCTTGCAATCTAATTCACCACCCTCCCTTTGGGTCTTTTTTCACCTTGGTTTATATATAGTTTGCATTTGATCAATCTTTTGGGTTACCCCAAGCTGTTTTTAAAAATCTAGTTTTATTAGAAGACTCTCTTTTATTCCAACAAACTTTTATCTTTAACTATATGGTTCTGTCATTTGGAGTTTGGAGCCTTAATGTTCTTAAAACATTCTTCCTCCAGTTCTCCGCTGTTCTCTTAGTAGCTCTAGGTCATAGGCTTATTATGTATGAACCATTTTCCTTTTTTGCTGCTAAAAGTAGTTAGATTTCTTCCTTTTCCTTTGTTACAAATGTGAAGGTGCACTGCTGGAAATATTTACAGCACAATAGAGTTAAATCTCTGCAAGAAGGAAACTTTGTAGGGAATTGCTTGGGCTCCTTTGACATACAGAATTACTACAGCGTCTCTCTGAAAAATATTGAGATATTTATATATTGCAGTGTGGGAGATGAAACAATTCTTAGATACAAGACATCCTGTAATCCAATAGAAGAACTTCCAGTCCTTTTTGGCAGATTGCTTTGCTTTTAACAGCTGCCTGAAAGGCAACATTTTTTCAGTTTTAGGCATGGGAGCAAACCTATGGATAACGCTCCATCTGCTTCATTTCTGCATGCCAGGTAGGCGGTAAGGGCACAGGAGTCTGCCAGGAAAAAAAGTTAGCAATCTTTGTTGGGGAAAAAAAAACAATAATTGCTCTTCACATGGCTGCTGATTCACTAACTATTTATAGTGTATAGTTTATCCCTCCCCCCCTTTTTTATTTCAAAGTGGGACTGTGGGCTTGGTAAATTATATCTTCAGATTTAGTGCACTAACCCACAAATGCACACTTTGTACTTTTGAATGGCAAGAGGCCCTCACATCCTCAAGTATGCATCTCCATAATGAAGTTCCATGTTGGGACCACATCTGGCCATCTAATTACATTGAAACTGCTGACATAAAATGTTGAGAATTGTGAGCTGGAGTAAAAAAAAACAACAACTCTCAGATGGCAAATTGTATGAGAAGCTCTTTGCTGCAAATATCTAACACTCATTTCCTCACACACAAATACAACAGCAATCCAATGAGGAATGAAGGAAGGAGTAACAAAAATGAGATGGAGGGATAGGGCAAAGGTTTCTCCACACTAATTATCACACATGTTTCAGATATTCTTCTGTATACAGTCATTTTAGATTAGTTAATTTATAGCTATATGATCACCATACTGTTGTTCTTGTTTTTATGTTCGATGTTTGTCCACATAAACATCCCAGTGGGAGAGGAAAAAGAGATTGCCACTCCTTTGAGGGGCTGCCACAGAGAGGAGAGGGTCAATCTATTTTCTATTTTCTGTAGGCCAGACAAGGAATGATGGATGGAAACTGAACAAGGAGAGATTTAACCTAGAAATAAGGATAAACTTTCTGACAGTGAGAACAATCAACCAATGGAACAGCTTGCCCTCGGAAGTTGTGGGAGCGCCATCACTTGAGACTTTCAAGAAAAGGTTGGACTGCCATTTGTCAGAAATGGTGTAAGGTCTCCTTCTTGGGTGGAGGGTTGGACTAGATAACTTACAAGGTTATCCAACTCTTGTTAATCTAAATATAAATCTAACCTTGAAAGAGTATGGGAGAAGCAGATCATGTTTAGGGCAGGTTCATATGATTCGTGAAAACATCCAGTGAAAACGTCATCCAATCCTGATCTCATTTTTTGCAACTGAGTGTAAGGTGTAAGGCCAATACTATCTGGTCTATATCATTAAAAAGAGAACACTTTGCCATAATATTGCTAAGGCTCCAAGTGTATTCAGATACAAAATTTAACATCAGATGCATTTGGGACAGAGATGGATAGGGCACAGACTACTGTGGTCCAGGCTTTTTGAGATCCCACTGCTGAAACCTGGCTGCAGAACTACTAATTTTCAGTGGTTATTGTTGTTGTTTTTCCTGAAGTCAGAATTAAGGATGGAATTAAGATCAGAAAACTTGTGAATGTACCACCTGTATTTATCACCTATGATTAAGATTATGAAAAACATTGACACAGGTAGTTCTTGATGTACCACTAGTTGTTTCGAAATTACTCTCTGAAATTACAATGAACCCAAACCAAAGGTACAGTTGATTCAAATTCCAACCCCCCCTCCCCAACATGGTCCGATGATTGCATTTTGGGGGCTTGGTAGGTTACGTGTCCATGATTTATGATGTATTTTGCTAGAAACTGACATTTACTTCCAATTTCCAGCAAAGTGAATTTCCAGACAATGGGTTTGTTTAATGACCTTGGCGTTTTCCTAACAACTGTGGATTTTCTTAATGACCATGGTGATATGTTGAACAACTGGCCACAAAAAGTCATAAAATCGGGCATGGTCATGTGATGACGACTGACATGACTTGCAGCCATAATTCCAGGCTCAAATATGGTCATAAATCAAGGACTATCTGTATGGGGGCTTTTTTTTCCCTAAGCTTGGAGGATGCTAAGGATTGGGATGGGAATTCTTTGCCTCTCAAAGTCCTGCTCCTGTTTTCACCTGTTCACTCCCCAAAGGGTCGTCTCCTTCCGGTGACATCATCATGTCATCAGATGTCCTCTTGCTTCCATTAGAAAAGTCAAAAGGCTTCAACACGACTTTAAGAGAAAAATGTCTCTTGTGAAGACTGACTCTCTCCATGTGAAAACTGCTGGTGGTATTAACTTATAGCTGTCTGAGTCAGTTATGCAAACTTAAGGCTAAGTCCCACTGGCCGACGGACGCAAAACGTATGCAAAAAGGACATAGCGGACGAGCAAAATTTCGGGGGTGGATCCATCCGTTGTCATCCACTCCAAAAAGATAAAAAGAACGGAAAAGAACGGAAAAGAACAGACGTGGGTAGTATGTAGCGGGGATGTTAAACGGATGTTCATGGGAAGCCTAGTGGATGTATATTGGATGCAAACCGTTCACTGCACATCCTTTCTATTTCCATGCTACTAACGCTGTGTAGACGTTCCGTGTACCTTTTGTTTCCTCCCTCTTTCCGTTTTCAGCTGCAATGGATGTGAGTTGCGAGGATGCCCAGAGGATGCAGAGAGGATACAGTGGACGTTTATCAGATGATAAACTGACATAGAACGTTTGTTGCTCGGATGTCACGGATTTACATCGTACACAGCGGAAAGTTCATCCGTTCACAAAGTTCTGTGTAGCTCAAAACTTCTTGCACGGATGAAATCGCAGTGGACGGATGCTTGATGGATAGAGCGTATGAAACACGTATGCAATGAGTACACAACGGATGCATAGAGTTTTCTAACGGATGGCAAGTTTTTTTTAACGTTTTACATCCTCTTTGCATCCGTTAGTGCAGTGGGACAGGGGCTTAAGGTGTAAGAATTCCCTGCATGTGGCAGTGTGTTGAAAGGCTGAGGAGGAATCCTACTTTGCAGTGTAAGCTTGGAGATTGCTTCCCTCTTCCTTTGAGTTCGGAAGAGGGGAAATTTGTTTTAGGTTTATGTTGTACCTTTTTTTTTATTTTGCAACTGATTACCCATTTGTCTCAGATTGCTCTATGAGCTGAATTCAATTCCGTGTGAAATAAAACAGCCATCTATCTTTGTTTCAGCTGTCTGTGCTTCCAGATTGATTATTATGTGTGAAGGCCAGGCTCTGCAACGCAGGAGGGAGGCCAGATTTATGCTTCTGAATACACTGATGTACTATTTTACTAATGCTGCTATATTGTTCCAAGTGGAATAAATTTTGTATCTTCTGGCAGCTCTGGGCTTTTTCCTTTACAAGGGGAATACTTTGAAGTACCTTTTCAAATAATACTTTGCACCACCATGTATCTAAGATGTTCTTGGATTGTCCTAAAATAATTGTTTCAGAAAGTATTCCTTGCCAGATGCTGCAGTATAGAAAACCGTAGTATAATTGTCAATATGTTTTAAAATAAGAATATAAGCAGGCTTTTTTTTCTATTAGGTTCTTTGGTGCAGTTGTTTCTGGTCATCTTTAGAACAAGCATAACCACAAATAGCATCACTATACCATTAAGCATCACAATTTTTTGCCTCGGATAAGATTTGTTTCCTTATATAATCACTGTGCTGTTCTCCACAAAGGATTTTAAAGGAAGTAAAAGGCAGTCACATTAGCAACTCTGCTGAATTTTGAGGAGTGATATCAGAATGTTGCATCCTTTTCAGGTCTGGACTTTTGGGGAATGAGATTCCCAGCCTGATTTGAACTTTAAAAATTAAACCATATTTGGGAACACGGACCAGATGGCTTTGGAAACATAGGAGGATATGAGCTACAAACAAAGCTATTTTCCAAAACTGAGGTTTTGCATTTTGTCTTTGCTCCAACTTTATGAATGTTATATGTGCTGGAGCTTCCTGAGCTGAAGCTGGAAAATTCTCATAGGAAGTTTGTCCCACATATAATTTACATACATCTCTAAATTTTTCTTTGAATCTCTCATAAGATGGCTGCTAATTCTGTGAACTCATTCCATTGAAAATCAGCTAACAGGTAGTCCTCGACTTATAGCCATTCCTTTAGCAACTGTTTGAACTTACAATAGCACTGAAACAAGTGACTTATAATCAGTCCTCACGCTTAGAACCGTCACAGCATCGTCAAGGTCACATGATCTAAATTCAGGCACTTGACAAATGGCAAGTATTTACAACTGTTGCAATGTCCCAGGGTCATGTGATCGCCATTTGCAACCTTTCCAGCTGGCTTTCAACAAGCAGAGTCAGTGGGAGAAGCCTAATTCCCTTAATGGCCGCATAATTCACTTAACAACCATGGCAAAAATCAGATACAACTCTCTTAACAACCACCTTGTTTAGCAATGGCCCCAAATATGGCTGAAAGTCAAGGACTTAGATTAGTGATGATCAGACTTTCTTGCCCTCCACAATGGGATTCTGGTACATTGAAGCCGCTTCAAATGGGGCTCCTTCAAGGTTTAACTCTCAAAATTCCCCATTGAAAGGTATCGAGATTGGAAAAGGCTGATAGAAACAATAATTCAATGTTTGAGCTACTAAATGCTGAACATACATGGTTGAATCAGTCTTATGATGCATGTATAGTCCCTTTTCAAGTTTTGTTTTCCATGGGTGTTGAGAAAGCATGGGTGAGCAAATGAAGAAATATTTGATGATTTCTTACAAATCTATAAATGGGGCGTGTGATGATGTAAATTTGTCATCACCTTGGTTTCTGCTGATGCCACTGCTTCTCTTCATTACTTGGCTGCAACCATATATATGTAGTTGATTATTTCTTTAATGAAAGGCACTGGCCTTTTAATATTTTTCAGTTAAGACATTCTGGTTCTTCTTCAGTGTATGGATTTGGAAAATTTTGGTTTGACTGCTCTGCTGGATTGTCCTTTATAATCACAGTGCCAGGAACCATCGGGATACGATCCAGAAATTCTTGGCTCTGTGTAAACAAACTTGTGTGGTAAGCCTCAGAGTTGTAATGTGAATTACTTTTCCCAGGAAAATGAATTTCTTTCAGGCCACGCACAGACCCTGCCCTTCTTGGGCATTCCCAGATTAACAAAGCTGTTTGAGGCTGGAAATTTGACTGAGGAATAGTACAGTAGCTTATTTGGCCTGATCATAAAAAATGATAGATAATTCCCTTTTTTAGTTTTGGAATAGACCCCAATATAATCTGCTCTTTTCCCAAGCTGTTGTTATTTGACCTATTCATGTCTCGGTTCCTGGCACTTGAATGTCTTCTGAGGGTTTCCTGTGATTTAGCATTAACACACAACAGGGGACGGCGTAATTTGAGAATCATTATTCAAGAAGAAGGAATGGCGTTTGCTTGGTGCTTCGTATGGGAAAGCTTGAAGGCCGAACTGTTCGGCTTTCAGTCCCTTCAAGGTTACATTTGTATACAGCAGGGCTGGGGAACTATGGCCCCTTTATGACTTGTGGACTTCAACTCCCAGAATTCTCAGGAATTCTGGGAGTTGAAGTCCACAAGTCATAAAGGGGCCATAGTTCCCCACCTCTGGAATACAGAAAGAGTATCCTCATCAATGCTTTTTTTCTTGCACATCTTAATTTCCAGAGTCACTCAAGTGGCCTAAACGAGCCATACAAAGGAGGTAGTACTCTTGCAGTCCACATTGCAATCAGCCCAGGTAGGCTTGAGGTGCAGTTGTCCCAGTGCTCTCTGTGTTGTCCCTTTTCCTAAGGTTCTCCTTGACTGACTATTATTTGTCTCTGTGTGACTCCTGACCAAGTCCCTGTGGTTTTGTTAGCAAGTTTTTCAGAAGTGGTTTGCCACTGCTTCCATTTTAGGACTGAGGGGGAGTGACTGGCCCAAGGTCATCCAGCTGGCTTCATGATGCCTAAGATGACAATTCACAATCTCCCAGTTTTTAGCCTGGTGCCTTAACCACTACACAAAACTGTCTCTCCTTGAATATTATTTATATCATTTATTAGTGATGATTATTTACATCATTTATTAGTGACAATTATTTGTATCAATTATTAGTGAAAGTTATCCATGTAATATCTTTCAGGATAATAACCCTCACCAGATGATTTGCAAATATTGGAAGCCATTGTAAATAAAGGCACTGTAAATAGAATTAGGGAGCAGGGTAAACATTGCTGTGTTGATAATATATAGTGCCTGTGTAATTGCTTGATAATATAATTGCACCACAAGTCACAAAGATCCCCTTGTATTGTAAATTCTAAAAGTTATTCCCCACTCGAGATGTGACGTGGTTGTTTGTCTGACGGCGCTAAATGAATTTTCCAGAGTAGGGGAAGCTTTATCACTGGAATACAAGATGGAGAAAACGGTATGCTATCAGTGCCATTGAATAATGACTACAATTCAGAGGAACTGCTAATTTAGTGAAGAATGAATGTCTCTGAAAACACAATTTCTTTATTTTTCCCTACTTCTCTTTCCCCACTCAATCACCAGAATCTACAGGTATTCCTCAATTTACAATCAATTCCTTAGCGACTGTTTGAGGTTACAGTGGCTATCTCCAGAACTACTTATGAGCTAGTGTTGGAGTTCTGATAGCTGTCGTCCCGTCCCCACCGTGATCATGTGATCGCATTTTGGATGCTTGGCATTTATGGCTATTTGCAATGTACCATGATCACATGACTGTGACAGTCTTTGTTTGTTTGCTTTATTGGAAATCAAAACTTAACAACCACCACAAAAAAGATGGTAAAATTATGTGCTATCATGTGATGGCCTGAATGATGACAGCTATAATTCCAAACTCAATGATGGGTGTAGGAATAACCTATGCTAGAGTGGGCAAGTGTGATAAATTTAAATAAATAATGTTTTTTTCTTTTGCCTGTTTCTGTTGGAAAAAAGTGTGAATATGACATTCCCATGTAGATAAGAAAATTGCTACTATGTACAATTACTGTAATGTTCTAAGACAGTGATCTATCCAATTTTTATCTACAGTTTTTAATTCAATTAATATATTTTTTTTGTCCTAATGCTGCCCTTTTTTAGAATGTGGTGTTTGGCAGTTATACCCACACTCGCATATATGTTGAGAGATGAGAAATCTCAAGCGACTGATTTTATCTACCACTGGCAATTGGGATTGCTGTAAATAGTTCTAGCAATCTTCTTTTCTTTAATATTTTAAATCAAATACATTTCTAGGCTCTTTCCCACAGGGCTACTGTTGGTGATGTTACTGTGTAAAAGAAAGAGAATCCATCCAAATGAACAGATTTCTGAGCTGGCTTTTGTCTACTTGCCCTTCCCTTGTGAGAGCAATTGGAATGCAGATGGCCGAGAGAGGCTGACAGTCTCCAGTAAATTCAGGGAGGCCCCAGACTGATGGAATATGAGGTACACCAACTCCCAGATTATTGGGAAAAGAAGAGGAAGCTGTATCCTGTCAAACAAAGCTTCCCTTCTTGCAGGTCTCAAGTATGGAGCCGTGATGGCGCATGGTTAGAATGCAGTATTGCAGGCTAATTCTGCTGACTGCCGACTGCCAGCAGTTCGATCTTGCCCAGCTCATTTTTCTATCCTTCTGAGATCGGTAGAATGAGAACCTAGATTGTTGGGGACAATGTCCTGACTCTATAAACCACTTATAAAATACTATGTAAAATACTGTAGAACACTATGAAGGCTGTAAAATACTATGAAGAGGTATATTAAGTGGTATTGCTACTACTATTGGGAACTGTGACTCAACTGGGCCTGTTCCCTCTCAGAAACCTGGGACCAAAGCTTTGTCCATGAGCACATCAGCCTAATCATAGTTATTGTAAATCAACAGTTCATTAGCTCTCCCACCCTGCTACTGAGGACATCAAACCTTCCTCATGCTGAGAATGCATCACAGTCTTCTCTTGTAACTCTAGGAGTAGAAAAAGGAATAAGCAGATAGAATTTGGAAGCATTCTTTATTATGGTCATAGGTTTTTTTAGGTAGTAGGGAAATAAGCGCACCATGTCTCTTCACTAGCCCACAAGTTGTGAAATGCAGTTTTGCATGTTTACTGCCATGTCTAGAATACTTTCCTAGCCTATGTTGAAATGCCAAATTTCTGTGTTAGTTGTTCAAAGGACTGGGAAAAACAAAAGGAGATACACATCAGTTAGGTTATGGAGATTATGGATAAATTGCTTTCTTTGCTTTCAGATGTTATAAAGGAGGGGGAAAATATGAGTCAGGAGTATCTTACACTTTCAGTTTCAGTAATTCCTCCACATTTCCGGTGGAAATTTGGCATGTCAATATAATTTAGGAAAGCATTGTAAATATGGTAGTTAAACGTGCAAAGAATACGATGGGAATTTCCATTTTATAGTTTTCATGCAACTACCTTTCTTTGTATCAACTCTACTGACCAGCATGAGTAATTATTTTAAGTATTTTATACCTAGTGTGTCCAAATAGTATTGATTTTTAAAATATGACATCTTGCTATGTGTGGTCTTTTATCCAGTAGTGTACACTTGGGCTGTTCCTTATTATTACCATGGGATGAATGGATTCTGAAGTGTCCCGGAACATTTTATTAAGTTAGGTGCTGATGACATGTTTCAGTGAGAGAAGACCAAAAAACCTTGTGTATAGTCACATGTCTGGCACAAAAGGATGCACTCACTATCAGAGTGCTTTTGTGTTATGCAAAACTTAAATATAATTTGATTTCAATGAAAATATAAAATCTAACAGAGATTTAGATCACCAACTGAGAACTGCTATATAATGTGGTGGTCAGTTCCTGTGACCATTAGCAAGGGAAAATACAAATGTGATTAGCATAATTTGCCAGGAATGTAATATTTTAAGAACAAAATAGCCATGTTAGAAAGTAAACAGAATCAGGGTCAGGATTTGAGCAAACCATGTTTTATTCCTACATATTTACTTTACATTTTTCAATCCTAGTTGTTTGCCTGGTGAATTATTGCTTCCCTGAAATATTGGTACTGTATTAGTACCATGTATTGGTACTTGTTATTCAAATTATAACAAGGGGAAAGCACCCATCACTGTTTGGCTCTAAACACAGAGCATATCTTAAATCATCCAATCTCAAGGAGCAAAATCTGGAGGTCAAGAACTTGTCAGCACCTTGTGTCTGACATTACAGTTAAGTGAGAACAAGACTTGCATCTGGGTCATGAGGAAACACATTGAAAATTAATTCACTCTAATCTGTATGAGATTTTAACCAAAGAGTTGGTGAGTGCTGGGACATCTCTTAAAGCCCCTGTCACACTGCACCAACGGATGCAAAGAGCTTGCCATCCGTTGGTTAACGCGATGTACTCACTGCCTCCGTTTTGCTTCCTCTCTATCCGTCCAGCATCTGTCTATTGACGTTTCATCTGCTCAGAAAGTTTTGAGCTGCCCAAAACTTTTACGCGGAAAATGTATCCAATTCATCCGTTATGCATCCGCTACGCATCCACTACGCATCCGTTCTGCATCCGTTACGCATCCACTATATCCACTAGGCATCCGCTGTGCATCCACGCAACTCGCATCCACTCGGACGCAGGGAGGAAGTGGAACGGACGCAGAACGGATGCAGAATGGATGCAGCACGGAAACAAAGCGTTTAAAACGGAAAAAACATTCGCAGAGGGGACCTATCTCGGATATTAAGGATGTCTACAGGATGCCTAGAGGATGCCTAGAGGATGCAAAGGGACACCTATACTGCCTATAAAAAGGGGGAGCAACACATCTGGATCTCACTTTCAGAACAGCAGCCCTGCGGTGCGGACCTCTGCAGCCTTCATCTGCCTCTTCCTCTTCCACAGCATCCAGTCATGTCCACCGTGGATCGTAACACGGTCCTTTTGGCAACTACCATCCTTCTGCAACAGTGCGAAGCCATCTACAGGCTCTGTGAACTCTACTACGGGAAGAAGAAGGGGCGGCCAAGAAGCGTCTGGGTACGAAGATGGTCCGCCAGAAGAGCAGAGGATGAACTGTACAACAAGCTGATGGTGGAGCTCAGGAGCGAAGACACTCATGCATTCCAGAACTTCATGAGGATGCCTCCAGCCATGTTTGACGAACTTGTGCAGCGCCTGACACCCAGGTTGACCAAGACAAACACCAACGTCCGGCCCAGCCTGGAACCTGGGCTCAAGGTGGCACTCACTCTGCGCCACCTGGCCTCAGGGACCACCTACAGGAGCATGCAGTACGGCTGGAGGGTGCCACCCAACACCATCAGCATTGTGGTCAGAGAAGTGGTGCAGGCCATCATCGAAGAATACAAGGAGGAGCTCCTCCAGTGCCCCTCCACTGAAGAAGGATGGAAGAAAGTTGCAGAGCAGTGGTATCAGAGGTGGAACTTCCCACACACCGTTGGAGCCATCGATGGCAAGCATATGGCCTGCAAAGCTCCAGCCAAGTCGGGGTCCACTTATTTCAACTACAAGGGCTTCTTCAGCATCATCCTCTTCGCCATGGTCGATGCTGACTACAAGTTCATGTACATCGATGCTTCAGGCAGCGGCTCATCTTCAGATTCCCAGGTATACAACGCCAGTCACCTCGAGGAGCTGGAACGCAACCTCATCGTGGGCTTCCCAGATCCAGAACCCCTGCCCAACGACACACAAGATGTGCCCTACTTCATCGTGGGGGATGACGCCTTCTCCCTCACAACCTACCTCATGAAGCCCTACACCTCTAAATACCTCACCCTTGAAGAGAGGATCTTCAACTACAGGCTGTCCAGGGCAAGGTGGGTGGTGGACAAAGCCTTTGGCATCCTGGCCAGCAGGTTCCAGGTACTTCTCACCACCATGCAGCATTGCCCAGAGACCGTGAGGAGGATCATGGAAGCTTGCTGCATCCTGCACAGTCTCATGCGCACCCGCTACCCAGTGTTGCAGAACAGGCTCGTGTACCTCCAGCAAGGCAATGGGGACATGGAGCCTGGGGAATGGAGGCAAGGACGAAACCTGATAGACACTGAGGATGTGCAAGGCCCCAACAGAGCCTCACATGAAGGGAAGAAGCAGCGCAACCTCCTGAAACACTGGTGCAACTCCCCAGCTGGAGCGGTGGAGTGGCAAGACAGGATGATAGATGCTTAATGGATGCTTCCTTCAGCCTGTCTCATCACACTGATGAGATTGGGCCATGTATGTTGAGTGGCCCTACAATGAACAGGGCATTTAATAAAGAGTTGTGTTTATGTTGACATGTGTGGATGATTATTACATTATTATTGATAATAAAGGGCCATAGGTGTGGCACCTGGGAGGGTGGACCATCCCATCCCACTATGCTTGCACTGGAGGTTTATCTATCCCACAGCTATTACCCATCCCAAAGGTACACCTGCCCATCCCACTGCTATCTTAACCCATCCCACAAGCATGCAAAGGCTTAAACCATTTCTAAAAGTTTCCACCAAGACTTTATTAAAAAAAAGAAATGAAGCAAGTGTGTGAATCAAAAATAGACTTTATTAACAACAAGCTATGAAACAAAAATGAGTCTCTGGCACTCCTCTTGGTCGCTCAGTCTCAGGGGTGAAGGGTGCAGGTGCTGTGGAGGTGGCTGATGCTGGAGTGCTTGTCATCAGCTCCTCCAGAAGCAGAAGCAGCAGAAGCGCCAGTCCTAGAAGAGCGAGCCCGTGCTGCAGAAGCCCCAGCAGAACCAGAGTGAGGGCCAGGGGGCGGGATGGTAACCCTGTCCCTCTTGCAAGGGCTGGTAGCAGATGGCTGAGGCTTGCTGTGCTTCCGCATGGTTGTGGGGTTGCTGGCTGGCAGGGAGGCTGGCAGGAAGGCTGGCAGGGAGGCAGGCACCAAGGCTGGCAGGAAGGTTGGCAGGGAGGCAGCCACCAAGGCTGGCAGGAAGGCTGGCAGGCAGGCACCAAGGCTGGCAGGAAGGCTGGCAGTCTGGCATGCACCAAGGCTGGCAGGAAGGCTGGCAGGCAGGCAGACACCAAGGCTGGCAGGCAGACATGAACCAAGGCTGGCAGGCAGGCAGACAGCAAGGCTGGCAGCAAGGCTGGCAGGCAGGCATGCAGGCAGGGCAGGGAAGGCTGTCAATCTGTCCGGCAGCAGGTCTTTCCTCTGAATGGTGACCTGCTTCCGAGCTGCTTCCCTTTATATCCGCGGGGCTTACGCAATGCATCTTCCCCGCATGCGCAATTAACGCTCGGCATCCATTAGGCTTCCGCTCTGCATCCGCTAGGCTTCTGCTCTGCATCCGCTTCATCCGCTCTGCATCCTCTCTGCATCCGCTGTATCCGTTCCGCGTCCGCTTTGTTGAGGTCCCCCGGAAGCCTAGCGGATGTGCCATCCGCTCCCATCCGCTTCCATCCCCTGGGCTTCCGTTCCGCATCCGCTTTCCATCCGCTCTGCGTCCTCCCCCTGTCCGTGTTATCCGCTCCGGTTATGCTAATTTTTGCCCCTTTTGAGAGCGGATAACAACGGATGGAACATTTTGCTTGTCCGTTGTGTCCGTTTTGCATCCGTTGGGCAGTGTGACAGGGCCTTAAGATCTTAATTGAGGTTACCAGTGCTGCAAGCCTTGTTACACATGATTTTCAATTTGATTTCTTGCTTTGTTGTGCAGAATTGTGATTTTTGGTGGTAGTTGGTACTATTAACCATATTTTGGGTTGTTGTATTTTTCTTATATTGTTTGTTTTGTAGAGATTTTTTTTTTAAAGGTGTCATAAAGTGTACACACAAAAAAGGGAAATGATATTACATTCAGATATGATTATTTACCCCTAAGCATACTATTAAATCTTGGCTAAATGGAATAATATTGATCAGTCTTTCTATTACATTGATAGAGATCCAGTTCATAAACTGGTTGTGATCCAGGACTATAAATCTGGGACCTATCTTTCCCGCAATCTTTTTTCGTTGTCTTTCCATCACCGGTTGATAATTGCATCATTTTTCATAGAGTGATAAATTCCAAGTTTCGGATGCATAACTTAAAAATGCAGTCACATTCATCTTTCTTACTTTACATTTCCAATATAATAATTAACCATTCTTTTAAAACATTTTCAGTCCAGAATGTCCAGTAAAAATAAAAAAAACCCTTTACTGAACATTTTAAGAATTCATTTTGCATTCATAAAACATATACTTAATAATGTTTAAGAACATTGTCTACTAATATATTAATAAATGAATATTCTGTCTCTTTATTCCAGTGTTCTTACAATCAATTAACATCTAGTCTAGTGCATTACTTTAGAATATTTGTTTATTTAAAAATACTGTACAGTTAGAATAATCCAGAATGCATCCTAAAACTGACAGTTTGGGACTTTTAAATATCTAAACCAAATTGTGAAATCAGGAGATGTTTTGATTTAATACAGTAAGATTTCACAATTCTAAGCATTCCAAAACTCTTAATAGTTTTAAAAACTTAACCAATTGTCAGCTGTTCTAAAGTATAATAACTCAAATTTCCTACAAATTCAAAACAGAGAGAAAAGATTTTCCTGCAGTTTTTAAATTACAATTATCTCTGAGTGCACATTTATTGGAGTTGAAATGATTTATCTCTGTTTTCCAAATGTGCCTGGAAGCCTTTAATGTATAAAATATAATAGAACTATGGCTAAATACAAAGCCATTCTCCACTTTGCTTTCAGATGGATCAGACAACATGTTTCCAATTGTGTGTATAATGGGTTTTTAAAAATATTTGTTCCAGAGAGAAAAGAAAAATTAAAAGCCCCACCAACCATATGCCATGTTATTTTTCTGGACCGTTTTGCAATAATTTCTCCTTAGGATGTTAGTCCATAAAGTGATGCTGAATGTGAGTTGTTGAGATCTGTGATCTTCCATGTTATGGATTCTGTAGGATTGTGTTGGTGGATCTCTTCTTCCAGGTATTCCTAAGGTGTTGGTAAAATGGTAAAGGTTTCCTCTGTTCAAAACTGATTCCTGACAAATGGTACCCATGTTGTTTTCATGGCAATAGAATGGGTGCCGTTCTATTGCCATCAATTTTGGGTGGTTTTTTTAAAAAAAATCTCAATATAGCCAACAGTGTTTGGTCCCCTTTCAAGGACTTATCAGGGGCCATCCATGTTTAGTTCTGATATAAATTAAGGTAAATGATCCACTTGCTGTTAGATGTTAGCAATATAAGAAGCCTCTTCCAGGTCAACCCCTTCTGGATCTCCTCCTGGGTGATTGGTGAGGTTTCCTTTCTGTTTGTACTTAGCCCTTCAGATTTTTCTTTCTGCTGCAGCGCTTTGAGTTTCACTAAACAAATCATCCCTCACATATTTAATTTCGGAATGACAATCGTGTAAAAAAGTCATTTTGAATTTTGTTCAACTCCAGATTGTGGACATGTTCAAACACAGTTTCTTGGCAAAAGTATAGAAGTGGTTTGCCATTGCTTTTCCGTGGGGATGACTTTTGATGTCCTAGGGTAGCCTACAACCCAAAAATTCCTTGGTAATTTCCCATCTGAGTACTAGCAGGCTTGCCCCTGCTCAGCTTCCAAGCACAGACAAGTTTATCCAAGAAATTGCCCCTTGATTTGGTTACAATAAATGCAGTCATTCTGTTGGTGGTGCTCCATGGATTATATTTTCCCCTTGCCATCATTTCTATGCTATGGAAAAATATTTAATTTCATTTCATATGCAACTGTTCATCACTTTTGGTTTCTCTCTCACTGTATGGGATGAGCCCTATTTGCTTTTGTTCTTGAACTGTTTTCCAAATTAATCACGCTCCTGTAGCAGAGTAAAAGCAGTACCCTTCTACTTTCTATTTTGTGACAAAGATATATTACTTACAAACATTCACACATATTTTAATGGCATCATTGTTGGAGTAATGCTGAATTCCAGATGTTTATTTTTCAGGGTTTATTATTGTATCTCAGGAATATGGTCATATCTTCCTTGAATTAAGTAAGGCATCTGGAAACCTGTTTAGTGTTCCACCCAAAGTTTGTCATTTGGAAAAGCTGGTTAGTTCTCACAGCCACCTTGTAAGTTTCCTTATCACCTTGAATTTCATTGTTCTCCTAAGGCAAGTTAGGTAGACTGGCAAGTACACTGAAAAGTTTCTAACCCTCAAAAACATTAACTGAAACACAACTAACTGAATTGGATAGCTTTGGTATATTAATAGCTGGCAGGCAAGCAAACAAATGAGAAAGGAGAGAGAGTAAAATTAAACTTTGCAGAGAAGGCACACTCTACCAATGTAAATTTGCCCATTAGCATTGTTCATGAAAATAGGGCACCAAGAGAGCATGTGAATTGCTATTGGATTCTGATGCCAACCTGCAGTTGGTATATTTTGTCGTTTTGGAGTGAGAGTGGGGATTTGTAGTTTTGGAGTGAGAGGGGGGATTTAAAAACCATAAGATTCTCTATGCTAAAAATGAGTAGTGAGTGTTACTTTGAGGATTTTTAACATTGTTTTCATCCAGTGATGAGGAAACATTTGCTTTTGCCAAGTGAAAGCCATTTTCTGATTCCAAGACTTCACAATCTAAAAATAGCTGAGGTATGTTCAGGTCAGTAATATGAAGAGGTGATGATTTGCTGGGATTAAGATTTCTGTTCTCACACTTGGCAGTAGCTACCCAAGCAGACTACCCGGTGTTTGAAGGATATTTGACCCGGTGCTTCAATAATTCAAATAAAGAACAAATAAGCTTTTTCTTCCCAATTCCTCAAGTAATTTAAAAAAAAAGATGTAAGGACATTATTGCCTTTTTGCTATTTATGTAATGTTCAATAAAATTATCAGTCATATCACAGATAGAGAATCCTTCAGGATTAAGAATGTTGTATGATAGTTGTCTCCTTGGTCACAGCAGTACAGAAGCAGCTGGATTTTTTCTTTCTTTTTCATGTTTGACAGGAAGGCCTGGGTTTTTAATCTCAGAGGTATTATTTATGTGCTTGAGTCATCCCATCTTTCTTAGCAAATGAAAGCTGTTTTGTCAGGGCCAAACTGCACACTCTGCTTCAACTTCAGAGGGCAGCTTCCACTTACTTCTCTGCTATGCAGAGGCTGCAGACAGGAAGAAGGAAATAACCCTTTCTGCTTGTGAAACCTTCCAGTTTTTGATCTAAATTCTGAAATCTGCATGGAGGAAAGACAGCTCTTCTAGCAAACTGCAGGAGAAGACTAAAATACAGAAAAGGATGTCGTGTTTTCTAATGTTCCTTTTTTCTCCAACCCCCAAATCTCCTTGCCTCAGCTGCAGAAAAGGAGAACTTTGGGGGTTTCGGAAATGCTGAATAGGATGTTTGCTTTTTGGCTTCCATCCAAGCAAAGAGATGGATCTTTCTCTCTTACCAAATTCCACTCTGGCAAGAAGAGACTAACGACTTGAAGAGCTGTATGGCAGCTGAAATTCTGTACCTGTCCAATACAGAGAAGCCAACAGTAGAGAAATAAAGCATCCAACCATCAAACCTCCTTTGGAAGAGTTATTTCAAAGGCAACAGGTTTAAAAAGAAACAGAAAAACTGTTATATAGTTTTACCTATTTGACTTTAGACACACATTGGACAGGATTCTGGTCATATTCTCATTAAGTTGGAAAAAAATACAAGCATTAAAGGTTTATAAGCCTGTTAAGGCCCTGTCCCACTGCACCAACGGATGCAAAGAGGATGTAAAATGTTAAAAAAAGCTTGCCATCCGTTGGAAAATGCTATGCATCCGTTGTGTACTCACTGCATATGTGTTTCATACGCTCTTATCTGTTGAGCTATCTGTCCACTGCAATTTCATCCATGCAAGAAGTTTTGAGCTGCACAAAACTTTGTGAACGGATGAACTTTCCGCCGTGTATGATGTAAATCTGTGACATACGAGCAACAAACGTTCTATGTCTGTTTATCATCCATTAAACGTCCGCTGTATCCTCTCTGCATCCTCTGGGCATCCTCGCAAGTCACATCCACTACAGCTGAAAACGGAAAGAGGGAGGAAAGAAAAGGTACACAGAACATCTACACAGCGTTAGTAGTACGGAAATAGAAAGGATGCGCAGTGAACAGTTTGCATCTGATATACATACACGCGGCATCCCCTTTCTTTCCTTTAGGCGTACGTGATGCATCTGCTTCATCCGCTATGCATCCACTTCGAAATTCTCCCCCAGAACCCCTTCGGAGGTGTCATCCGCTTCCATCCGTTAGGCTTCCTATGAACATCCATTTAACATCCCCGCTACATACTACCCACATCCGTTCTTTTCTGTTCTTTTCCATTCTGTTTATGCAAATTTTCACCACTTTTGGGAGAGGATGACAACGGATGGAGCCACCCCCAAAATTTTGCTTGTCCGCTATGTCCTTTATGCATACGTTTTGCGTCTGTTGGCCAGTGGGACCGAGCCTTTAATCAAAAACATCCACCTATTTCTTCATGTTGTCAGCCTACCTAAATGATAAGACTGCCAATTTAGTCTAATGCAGGGCTGTCAAACTTCTCCAGGGCGGATATGTCACACACTGGCCAAACCCATGCCCAGTTTAGCAAAGGGGAAAAAAGTCCCGGTACGTCACATGACACCATCGTGCTGACGTAAGTTTGACACCCGTAGTCTAATGGTTAAGGGACCAGGCTAGAAACTGGGAGATTGAGTGGTCTGTCTTTGGCATGAAAGTTGACTGGGTGACATTGGGCCAATCACTCTCTCAGTCCAACTCACCTCACAGATTGATGTTTGGAGAAAATAGGCGGACGAAGGAATATTAGACATGTTCACTGCCTTGAGCTGTTATACAAACAATAAACAGGCAGGATATAAAATAACCGCCTTGGTTTTGGTTCACTGCATAACACGAATTTGGTCAATTGTGATTGTTTAGCAGTGCATGTGAACCAGACCAAGATGATGACAACTTAACATGGAGAGACAAGGTACATTTGCTTGGAGGCAATGGGAACAGAAAAAACACAGATATTCGGGCTCCTACTCTGAACCAGCAACCAGAGCCTGATTTGTTGCAGGGGCTAGGAGAGGAGTCATTTAAAAGATTGGAGTTGGTAATTCTTCAGATTGATTTCTGCAGATGTGCCTTTAGCTCAGCAGCCAACAGTGTGATCTAGGCTCTAAATGTCCAAAGCAAAAAACTTTTCAAACATCTTTAGAATGACCTTAATGGCAAGGCAGAGTGTAATTAGAAGCCTGTTATGTATATTCCTGGAAAAGAAAATGGTTTTCATTTCTATAAAACATTTGTAAATATTTTTTTGTAACTATGAAGCGAAATTTTAGAATTTTCAGATCTGTCCAGGCTTGTCAGTTTTTCATAAAATCTTTGTAACCAAATCTTTAAAACCAATACTAATGAAATAATTTACAGTAACACTTTCTTCTGGGTGAACTTGTTTTGTGATATTTTCATGGCTATGTCCAAGTTATTTTCTTGGCAACATAGAGAAATGCTTTGTTTCCAAAATGGGGTGGATGGATGGTTAAGTTAAGAACTTAACTTTCCAATCTAGGCTACAACCCAGGGATTTCCGGGTGGTATGACTGTGCATGTGGCCTTTCTTTGAAATCAGTGAAGACAGA
Organism: Laticauda colubrina; assembly: GCA_015471245.1. NCBI lineage: Eukaryota > Metazoa > Chordata > Lepidosauria > Squamata > Elapidae > Laticauda > Laticauda colubrina. Next base: position 15,699,357 of record BLBF01000007.1, on the reverse strand, counting down.
TGCTCTACTTGAGTAACTAACTGTCCTGTGGTTTTACACTGTTTATTCAAAGAATGAATGTGACAAAAGGAAAGATTAAATTTATTTACTACAGTTTTTAGTGATTCAGCCCTAAATAGGTTTATCTTTGTTTTGCGCCTTGAGTCATTTTTTGACCCCTGGTGACTGCCTGGACAAGTCTGTTCAGTTTTCTTGGGAAGGTATTTCAGAAATGGTTTGCCATTGCCTCCTTCCCAGGCCTGAGGGAAAGTGACTGGCCTAAAGTTACCTAGCTGACTTTGGGCCTAAAACGGGACTAGTACTCTTAAGTCTCCTGGTCTCTGCCTGAGGCCTTAGCCACTACAGCAATTATAATAATTATTGCTTGGGTTCACATTATACTTTTGAATAGCACACCAACAACATTGATTGGGTTTGCATTATACATTGGTCAGAAAAAGCCAACGACGTATTAGTTTAGCATATTTTGTTGATATATCCATTTAAATTGTACATTTAATTAATGGTACTAATATGTTGAGGGCCGGTTTGGTATTGGGGTTAAGACTAGAAACTAAGGGATTGTAAATTCCAGTCCTACCTGAGACATGAAAGTCTTTTGGATGCTTTTGGGCCAGTCACTCTGAGACATGCATGCATGTATTTATGTATGTATGTATTTAATATGGCGTACAGACTATAACAATAACTGTTGTTTTTATTTTGAGTACTTGTGCTACTTTTTGCTGAGAAATCCTTATGAGGTCGAACTACCCAGAATGTATATACCAGGGGTCTCCAATCTTGGCAACTTTAAGACTTCTGGACTTGTCTGGCTGAGGAATTCTGGGAGTTGAAGTCCACAAGTTTTAAAGTTGCTAAGGTTGGAGACCTCTGGTATAGACTATTTAGCTGTAACAAAGACATGTTGCCCAGGAATCACCACAAGGAGAATAGTCTACATTCCCCCCCCTCTTTCTTAGCCCTAGGAAGGAGGCAGTTGCAAACCGCTTTTGAAAAACCTTGCAAAGTCCAGGCAGTTTTCGAGTATCAGACACATTTGAACAGAAGAAAATAATAATAATAATTTGTTATGTAGCTAAAACATTAGGGACATTTATATATCATGCTAAACCATACTGTTAGATTGAACTTGTCATCCTAATCCAGGCTCTTATTGAGATGACTGAGTGAGGAAGTTAACCATTAGCTTTAAAAAGGCAATTCAGGCTACTGAACTTCAGTGATTCATATAATTCATTCCAATATAAAGCTCACATCTTATTTCAAGATGGTGTTTTACTTAAAATACTTCTCACAAATCAGATCTTATAGTGTTGAGAAGTACATTTTAGCTACAACTCAAATTAGAGCAGCGGTTGCCAACCGGTGGGCCACGGCCCACTAGTGGTCCATGGGAAAATTTTGGTGGGCCACAGAAGAAATGGCCCCCCAAAAGCAATCTGGGCTGAGCAGTTCTTGTGCCTCCCGGCTCTCCAAGGGACCCCGGAGTCAGGTCCCTGAGATGCATGTGCCAATCAGCTCCTATACCTGGCGCTGGCAGCAACAGCAGTCCCCTCTCCCAGCGCCTGCTGTCAGCTCTTCCCCATTAGTTCTCTAGCTTTGAATTGCTCCCGGCTCTCTCTCTTTCCTCCCCACGTGTAGGCAGGAAAGGAAAGGGAGATGGACCTGTGCACACTCTCCCCTTTTCCAGCCCTTGCTGCCTCTCCCAACATCGAAGCCTCAGAAACGCAGGCAAAGCCACCACAGCGGTAGCACCCTGAGTTGCCTTAGCATGATCAATTAGTTAAGAATTGCCCTACCCAGAGAAGGAAGTGGTGCTGGAGGAGGAGGAAGCAGTAGTGGAGAAGCAAGCAACTCAGGGCGCTACTGCTGTGGCGGCTTTCCCTGCGTTTCCAAGGCTTCGATGCTGGGAGAGGCAGCAAGGGCTGGAAAAGTGGAAAGCTGCGCATGACTCCCTCTCCCTTTCCTTTCCTGCCTGCACATGGGTGGAGGAGGAGGAAAGAGAGAGAGCCAGGAGCAATTCAGGGATAGAAAACTAATGAGGAGAGCTGACAGCGGGCACTGGGGGAGGAGACTGTTATTGCTGCCGCCGCTGTGTGTGGGAGCTTGCATCTCAGGGACCTGAGCCGGGAGGCATGGGAACTGCAAGTGGGAGCGTTTGATGATTTCGAAGAACTCCTGGAACACAATAGATTGGCGTTTTGTAGGTCTCAGTGAAAGAGTGAGCTTTGTTTCATCTCCTTTCCTTCCCTGGAAATGCGAGATATGCTTTCTCCTCCCCCCACCTCCAAATAATCACTGGCTGTGGCTGGGTTTGGCAGCGAAGTGCTAAAGCGAGCGAAGTGCCCCCAGGGACACCTTTCCTTCCTGACTCCAGGTGACACTGGAAGAGGCGCCCCAGCTTTTCCTCGACTGCAGATCTGAGCCTCTCAATCCTCCACCCGGGATCTGAAAGGAGCTCCCACTTTCTCCCCCTCCCCTCCCCCAATTAATCACCAATGCCTGCCCCTGGAGTGGCAGCCAAGGGGCACTGCCCCCCAAGGAGAGCAAAGCCCCCTTTCTGCCTCTGCTTCTCCTAGCGGCAGTTGCCCCAAAGCCTCTCAGCTCAGAGACATACACATATACCCTGCCTGCTCTTCTGTCTCTTTGGAAGGTGTCAGGTGAGGGGGAGGCTTCCAGTCTGGAATATTTTATTTTGTTTATCATTAAACATTTACATTTTTGTTATAATTAAATAAGAGTGTGTTTATCATGTATGTATGTGTGTATATATGTACATGTATGTGTGTGTGTGTATATATATATATATATATATGTATGTGTGTGTGTGTGTGTGTGTGTGTGTGTGTGTGTATATATGTGTGTATATATATATGTATGTATGTATGTATGTATATATATATATATATATATATATATATATATATGTTTTCTTAGGTTTTCGCGGGTACTTACATGTGTGCTGTTTAGCTTCCTTCGAGTATTATCCCACGTCATTGTAGTTCTGTTAAAGTTGTAGCAACGTTTCAGCAGAATCTCATCTGCCATCCTCAGGCTTCTGTATGGATATGGGTCTTACAGCTCCTGGTTTTAAATTTGAGGCTGGTCCATTTAGATTGGCTGGGAGCCTGGACCTGTGTTCATTGGACTTGGAGTTTGATTGATTGGTGTTCCTGGTTTCTTCTGTCTGTTTTGTGGCTTTGATTGGCTGGCAACAGTCTGTTCTTGTGTTGGAGGCTTTTAGTGCAGCTTGGCTCCGTGTGAAGGGACGGCTGCTCTTCATTAGCAAGCTGCTATTCATTAGCAAGCTGGGTTTCACCTGGGTGCCTGGTGGGGGGGTTAGGTTGGAGCTATCAGAGGGAGTCTGTTTGTGCCCAGGTGTTTGCCTGGCTTGTGGTGTGGAGATCTTTCTATTTGAGAGTGCAGGCTTCCAAATGATTGACAGTCTGGTGGAATCATCTCTTCTATTCATGCTGTCAGGTCTTTTTTCAATCTCTATGGCTTCTCTGATGATTCTGTGGCTGGGGTTTTCTATGTGGGACCCACATCCATACAGAAGCCTGATGATGGCAGATGAGATTCTGCTGAAACGTTGCTACAACTTTGAAAGCACTACAATGACGTGGGATAATACCCGAAGGAAGCTGAACAGCACATATATGTATGTATGTATGTATGTATGTATGTATGTATGTATTTGTATATATATATATATATGTGTGTGTGTGTGTGTATGCTGTTCAGCTTTGTTCAGGTATTTTCCCACGTCATTATAGTTGTTCTTTTAAAGTTGTAGCAACGTTTTGGCAGAATCTCATCTGCCATCATCAGGCTTCTGTATTGTATTTAAAACTGTAATGGCTGTGAAAGTCTGACTCACAGACGAACACAATACAGAAGCCTGATGATGGCAGATGAGATTCTGCCGAAACGTTGCTACAACTTTAAAAGCACAACTACAATGACGTGGGAAAATACCCGAACAAAGCTGAACACCAGACATGTAAGTACCCGCAAAAACTTAATATAATTTATATTTAACATAAAAATTATATTAAATATATTAGCTTTTAAAAAAAAATCATATTAGTGGTCCTCGGGATTTAAAAGTATGAGTTTGGTGGTCCCTGAGATCCAAAAGGTTGGCGACCCCTGAATTAGAGGGTTATCTTCAAAAGAAGCTTTGACAAAATATTCCAAAGGCTTGTAAATGAAGCCACTTAAATGATTTCTTGCAAAGTGTCTGAAGTGTCTGGGGTGTTAAATATTTTTTCCAGCCGCTTTACATATTAGTGAAAGAATTCCAGTTCACAGTTTTGAATATAATTTAATACTGTGGTCATGTTTTTTATTTTTGACCCTGTATTAACCCTGAATACATCCTTTTTTTAAAAAAAGAATCTCATAAACTTGCAATACATTTTTACTTTATTTTATTTATGTATATATTTATACTTTATATTATTGATTGCTAGATTAGGCATGCTTTTTCTTATGAGACTACCAACTTCTTTGATGGAAGCACTATCTATGATATCTTAGTTATAATATACAAATTGAGGAAATGGCATTAACCAAGAGTTAAACTACAATACTAGCATTGATAAGTCATCTCTTCTAATATGTATTTCACCCAATTTCATCTTTGCATTTTGGATTAACTTGGGTGTTAAATAACTGGGTTTTAATTAAACTCAATTTCCATTTGCAGATTTAGGATTTATCTTGTCCAAATATTGATTGGAATAGTCTAATAGGGAAGATTTTAATCAGAAAATGAATATTTGTCCCGTCCCAGGTCAGACATACAATGATGAGAATTACAAGAAGCTTTACTTAGGATTTAATAAATACAAACAGTGGTAGATAGGGCCTGGGTGCAAACATACAGAGCAGCAAAGCACCAAATCCCTAGAGAGTCCACATGTAATGAGTTCCAAATAGAGTCCAAAGTAGCCTGGGGTGGATGGGTTGGTGGGGAATGTGCACAGAAACACACAGAGGCCATGGTCTAAAACTTCAGGAATCCAAATGTGGATTACCAGCTGTCTGGGTTCTAAGAAGAAAATATTTCTCAGGCATCATGTTCAGGAGGCAAATGCGCAGAGTCCTAGCAAATGAAGCAGTTTCCCCCAACAGAGACCTTCTGGCTCTTCAATGGAATGCCCTTATTATGTTCAAAGCCCTCCAGATCTCCTCTACCCAGAGCTCTACATACCCTACATGCTCTAGGGCTGGGAGAAGGAGCTAGAGCCAGCCAGCCCCTTATCTTTTGCGGCCTCCAGTTGACTTGAATGTTTCTGATCCATTGCTCCCCTTGAGGCTTGTTTTTGCCCAGGCCATTTCAAGCAGCTTCTTCTCTGTATCTGAACTGGCCACCACTCTGCAGAATTTTATTTTGCAGTTCTGACTTGTATACTTTGTGTGTGATATGCATATGGAGGAGTCAAACACAGCTGATAAGATATAGGCAAAATGATATGTCATCAATAATCATGCAGGTTAATTTCCATTCACTCTTGTCTGAGCCTAGGAGGAGAGCACTTTCTCATCAGTTCTCTTTATTTATTTTTAATTAGTTTTATAATATGAAATATAAAAAATACAAAGAAAACATTAGGAAAATAAGAGGGGAAAAAGAGAAGGGAAAAGGGAAAAAAGAAAGATGCTGACTTCCGACTCCCTTTGGTGCAGTAGAATGAGATAATAACATCAAACCTCTCTTTGTTTAACAAGTTGACTGTCTGAAATAGATATGCTTGTATTAGCCTATTCAATAAAATGATTGAAAAATCAGAACTGGCCAAGAATTCTTCCATTTTTTTCATTTTTTAAATATGAATATTCCTCTCCTTTTCCAGATCAAGGTGCTTCTGGTTTTCTTTTAATGTTGTGTTTGGCTTTCTGTCATTGTTTTGCCCCATTAAAATGTGGGCAGGAAGTTTGTAGATTTCAACTGCAATGAACACACAAATGAGAGAAGCCAAAAGGTAAGTAAATTAAGTAAAGCAAATACCAAAAATAATGTAAAATGTGAAAATTAATATAGGCAGAAAATACAGGCAAGACAATAGAGCAAGACATGGTAATATACAATAAATGTACAACAAAATTTGCATATCTTTTTGGCAGCTGCTGGCTACAGATGTTTCCCCAGCTTTGGCTAACATACAGCACAGTTTTAGGATGGTCTATGCTGAAGCTCATCCCTGGGAGGAATTTACCAACTATTATACCATTCTGTTGCAATTATACATACTTATTATGCGCATTTGTTATTCAGACTTCTTGCCTACTGTTTTGCAAAAGTTCATGTGAAATCATGGGTCTTGAAAAGAGTTGCCCCTGTAGGAAGATGAAGGATGACTCTAACTGGACATGACTTATAGAACCATTAAGGAGTAGTTCGTGGAGGTAAGAGCTGCGAAACAGCATTAATTCTTTGCTCTTATTGCCTTCTCAGAGCGTCAAAACAAAACACTGACAAAACACAAAAATTAAAAAACCCCAACTGTATTCTCATTACATTACCCAATTGATAAGAGTACATTGTATCAATTCTTATCAGAATACAAAATGAAAATACTGTCCTTGTATTCTTAATCTGTGGCTAGGTTTCCCCCTTTCTTGGAGTAAGAACTCAGTTTTAGGGCAGGGTAAAGAATACAAATATTAGACTTTCACTCTTCCTGTCTGCGCTCTCGGAAAAGGGAGTGGATCTTCTGACAATGACTTGCATAACGAAGTTAGTTTTACTTTAGAATAACTTATTTCAGGGCCAGTAAGAATTTTAGCACCTAATGTAAATCTGAAAATCCACGGGTTTTAAATTGAATGTAAAGATTTGATTTGTTATACAAATAGAAAGCCTTTAAGAAAAACATGCACTAAAAACAAACCTCTGAATGGCTGTGCTCAAGCTGTGACTCTGGTAACATTTTATTTTCCTATGCCCGAGGGGCCACAGAATAGTCATAAGGAAAACTGATCCCATCCATGCTACTTCTCTTAAAAAAAAAAGACTCAATAACCAAGCCCAATTTGAGATGTAGCATGGAAAGAGAGAGAGAGAGAGAAAAAAAAAAAAGGGAGAGAGATAATGGAAACAATGAATTGATCATTCTGAGCTGATTGTTTTCCCTCACACAACTGACCAAGCACTGCAAGTTTTATTGAGATTGGAAAGGAGAAAGATCTCCCTAGGTATTGAGGATATAAATTTTGGAGCAGTTGTAAGACATTAAGACTGTTTCACTGAAAGTATCCAGGCAGACTCAGTGCTTACTCTGAGGACTTTTCAAGTCAGTGGCCTCCTCTGGGCCAAGACGCAACAGATTTATTGAATGCTAAGAGACTGTAGTGATAGAGACTCTAGCTGCCCAGCTTGCCATTTAGTGCTGAACTCTTAAAAGAAGAACAAAAATAACATGCCAGGGTTGTGCATTGGGGAATCTTTTGCTGAGCTAAATTACTTTTTGCTCTGAAATAGGAGCGGATTCTTATAATAACGAGTAGACAAGTGCCAAATATTTGTGCCATCTAGAAATTCCTGCATGTTTGCACCATTTTATTTACAAACTGATTAAGTAAATTAACTAAATAGTTGCAGTTATTACCATCTGTCCCTCTGTCCCCAGTTTTCTGCAGTATCTAATATAGCATTGCTCACTTTGGGACATTGGCATTGCAGTTATCCAGACATATTTCTTTTTGTAGCACTGAGCCATTTGAATGTGCCTAATAATAATTTGAACTTAGTCCTGTTGTATTTCTGGAAGTGAACAAAATTGAACATGGCGGGACTTCTGAGTAGACATAGGACTGTGTTATAAAATAACATAGAAGTTTTTTCTAGGAGCAAGTTGAATTCCATGTTTTCTTGGCTAGAAAATTTGACACAATGTATTCTCCATAAGCTGTGGTCATATGATAAACTGTTTCTAACTATTATATAACTGTGAAGGTAGAAGATAATTTATTGACACTGTTCTTTATTGTGTACCAACAAAAAAGGGAAAAAAGAAAGTTAAATTGGAACTCTCCTGTGATATATAACTACTTGCTTGCAAAGAATTGCTTTAAATAAGTGCAGAATCAGTCATTTTACCTCCTCAGTGGTAATTGGAAAGTTGCAGTCCTGCAACATCTCTACCACATGTTTTATTTTCTGTGCAAATCAGTGTTTGCCACACTGGGACAGCGTATCAGAACCAAATTGTAACTGCAACAGATCCATCTATTTTAAATCTATATTTGCCATGATTCCATATTCAGTAAAAATTTAACAGCTCTGGGAGAAATAATGAAGCTGTTGCTTACCAAATTGTAGACTGTATTCCATCCAATACTGTTTTAATTTGGCTCAATAGGATAAAAGTGCTTTGCAGAAAATCTCAAAGATCAACACAGCAGTGATTATCAGTTCTACATTTTACTTGAATTTATTTAATCCATAGTACTTTATACTGCTTCCTACATCCAAGGAATTCTGAAATAAAGTATGGAATCTCCAGTTGAAATAATGGGTCAAATCAGGTAGGCATACAAAAAGAGAAAGACATACAAAAGAGAGATTGTTGCAATATTGTCACATAGTCTGGATATGTTCAAATTTATTCTGATGAAAGCAAAAAAACCCAAATTACTAGATATCATAAATGACTGTGTTAGAACCATATGTGTCATAGTGGGTGGGTAGACAAATCACAAAACATGCATCACAATGCAAATTCCACTCCTTAAATATTTATGCCTGACATCATGACAACTTTCTTCATTTTAACTATCTCATGATTAGCAACAGATGCCTATTCTGAACAGTTTTGGAAGAACTGACTATGGAGAAGTAATTCTATACTTAATCCCATGGAGTGAATGAGATCTGGTGGTATGAGATGTAAACTACCAGCTGAGCTCATTATAGTAATTTAAGCAAAAGGAATATTTCTAAAAACCATGAGGCCTGCTTTTTTTTTTATGCTGAAAGGAAATAGCAAAAGGGTGTTGGTACTTACCTGACACACCCATTCTCTTTGAGCTGTTCAGAGCATCCAGTAGTGGGAGGTGCTTCAATCTCCACATTCACAGGCTGAGCTTGATTTGTGGAACGCTCCTCCTCCTCCGCGTGACTCCTCCTCAGCGTTCCCCAGTTTTGGCGAAGACGAGGAAAATAAGCGCTCTCATCCTCACATTCTAAAAAGTTCATTGGCCAAAACAGGACCCCACCAGATGGAAAAAAAGGGTGGGGCTGGATGCTCTTCACAGCTCAAAGAGAATGGGCATGTCAGGTAAGTACCAATGCCCTTTCTCCTATGAGCTGTTCAGAGCATCCAGTAGTGGGACATACCAAAGCTTGGCCGTCCTACGGGAGGGACTCTGTCTGGCCCAGAATCTCCTCCTGGTCTCTGTGGACCCATTGCAGAACTCTTCTGCCAAAGGAAGCCTCAGCAGAAGCAAACACATCAATTTTGTAGTGTCTAATGAAGGACGATGGGGAAGCCCAAGTTGCGGCCCGACAGATTTCAGTTATTGGTGCCTGTGTGGCCCATGCTGCCAAAGTTGCTCCGCTCCTTGTTGAATGAGCTGTTATGCTCCTAGGTACCTGCAGAGATTGAGCCTGATATATTTTTGCTATTGCAGCCCGTATCCAATGGCCTATCGTAGATGGTGAGACCTTGTAACCCTGAGTATTGGGCTGAAAGGACACAAATAAGGCCTCTGATTTCCTGAAAGCTGCTGTACGCTTGATATAAATTCACAGAGCACGCCTCACATCAAGCTTATGCCATTGTCTTTCTATCCCCTGTGAAGGTCTGGAGCAAAAATTTGGAAGAATAAGCTCTTGTGCTCTGTGAAAGGCTGAATTGACTTTGGGCATAAATGTGGGATCGGGACGAAGGACCACTCGATCAGCATGAAAAATGCAGAGATCTTGTCTGACAGACAAGGCTGCAATTTCCGAGATACGACGAGCAGAGATGATCGCTACCAGGAAAACTACTTTGTACATCAGAAATTGGAGACTTGATGTTTTCAAAGGTTCAAAAGGACCTTTCATGAGAGCGACAAGGATCTAGTTAAGATCCCAGGTGGGATAACGGTGTACTGCTGGAGGGCATAAATTGGTGGTTCCTCGAAGGAAGGACCTTATGCGTGGATGATGTGAAAGAGAACTGAGGCCCTTGCAAGTGATAATTAATGCCAAGGCCACCACCTGTCTTTTTAACGTATTAGATGACAACCCCTTATCAAGTCCCTCCTGTAAAAACTCTAGAATCTGAGCGACAGAGGGAGAGGCAGGATCAATTGGAAACTTACTACACCATTTGCAGAAGATGGACCATGTGGCGTTGTAAATGCAAGTTGTTGAGGGGCGTCTGGCGGCGAGGACAGTGTCTGTTGGAGAGCTTTTTGCTCTTCAAACCCCTCCATCAACCTCCAGATGGTCAATTGTCACCATTGGGGGTCCAGATGATGAAGGGGTCCCTGAGTCAAGGAAATTCTGTCTGATGGGATTCCCCAGGGAGGGGCTACTGAGAGACTGCAGAGGTCTGTGAATCATGGCCATCTGGGCTAATAAGGCAGTACTAGAAGTACTTCCACTCTCTTGTCTAGTAACTTCTGGATGACCTTGGGAAACAGTGTAAATGGAGGGAATGCATACAGGAGCCCCGGAGGCCAAGAACAGCGGAGCGAGTTGAAATTCTCCACCCCTTGGGATGGGTACCTAGAAAAGAATCTTGGGAGCTGAGTGTTGAGAGGGGAAGTGAATAGGTCCACCACCGGCTGACCAAATGTCTGTGTCGCTTCTTGAAACAGGGATAGGTGGAGGCGCCATTCCAATTGATCCATGGTGGCCCTGCTTCGCCAGTCTGCCTGTGTATTCGACAGACCCGAAATGTGTTCTGCTTTGATGGAAAGTATGTTGTTCTCTGCCCAGCAACACAGATGCTCTGCTTTTCCTGCATTAGCTGTTTCGATCGTGTGCCCCCTGCTTGTTTATATGAGCTTTGGCTGTTACATTGTCTGTCAGTATAAGTATGTGTTGACTGCGTACCTGGGGGAAGAAGTTGCCGAGGGCCAGGTGTACTGCACGAAGTTCCAGCCAGTTTATGCTGCATGACTGTTCTATGTCGGCCTTAGGTTGTGAGCAACCGGACGTGAGCTTCCCATCCAAACAGACTCGCATCTGTGGTGATGGTGAACCTTTGTGGCTCCTTGAAGAGACAGCCTCTGTTGATAACCGGTTTGGACCACCAGAGAAGAGATATGAGCACCTTGGCTGGAACCCTGACTTTGTGTTTGGAGTTGCTTCAGCCGGATCGCTGGTACGGCAGCAGGAACCACTGGAGGGATCTAGTGTGGAGGCGGGCCCAAGGAATAATAGAAATACATGAGATCATTTTGCCCAACAATTTCAGAGGACCATTAAGGATACCCTCTTAAGTAACCTGATCTCCTTAACCAGTGTTTGAATGCTATTTTGTCTATCTGGTGACAGATAAACCTTGCCTTTCACCGTATCTATGACCGCCCCTAAATGGTTTATCTGAGTCGATGGTGTTAATTGACTCTTCTTCCAATTTATTAAGAAGCCATGCTCTTAGAGGGATAGTAATGTGTTCTGGGTGTCTATGACATCCTGATGGACGGAAGGTGATAAAATCAAAATATCGTCAAGATAACACTGGAGATGGACAGGGATGTTCCTGAGGTGTGCAGCTAGCGCTGTGAGGACCTTGGTAAAGGTCCTGGGGGCAGAGGCTAATCCAAATGGGAGGGCCACATATTCAAAAATGGTGGTTATTGTAGCAGAATCTCAGAAACTTATAATGGGAAGGCCGAATAGCAATTCGTAGGTACCCCTCCATCAAATCTATGGATGTGAGCACGTCCCTTTTCCTGATGCCCAGTAATATTGATTGGAGGGTATGCATTTTAAATTTGCGATATACTAAGAGACATTTCAAATCTAATATTGCTCTCCACCCCCCTGAATTTTTTGGCACAACAAAAAGATGTGAATAAAAACCGTGCCCTCCTTGATTAGTAGCCACTGGTTGGATGGCTCATATATCCAGAAGATGTTGGATGGCGGAATCCATGAAATTACGCTTGATCGGGTCTCTGGAAGGAGGATATGATATGAAGGAATCTGGGGGACTGGATCTGAACTCCAGTGCGAGGCCGAATCTAACCATGTCCCTGACCCAGGCATCAGAGGTAGATGAGTCCCATTGGTCAGCGAATAACTTAAGGGAATTGGGTCCCAGGAGTTATATAGGTTGCCAGAAAGGCCTGTTCCCTGCCCCCTGAAAGGATCTTTTGGATTGACCACCCCTTCTACTTCTGTGCACTGAGTTGGACTTATCTGGTTGCAGTCCTGGTCTAGCTGCTGAGGGTCTCAGGTATCTGGGAGAGAAGGATCCCTGATAGAAGGATTGAAAGGATCCCCTCTGAAAGGACTGGGGGCTTCTAGGATCTGACCTCCAAAGAAAGGAAGGGAGAATTTTCTTCTTGTTGTGTGTTTCAATTAGTAACGGATCCAGGGAAGAGCCAAACAATCTATCTCCCATAATGGGGGATGAGGCCAGCTTGGATTTGTGTTTGAGGTCAGCTTGCCAGTGTTTTAACCAAAGCACGCGACGCGCTGTGACATGTGAGGTAATGGCCCTTGCTGAAAACTTGACTGCGTGATAGGTAGCATCAGCAGAAAATTCAGCAGCTGCAGTAAGTTTGGCGATATCTTGGTGCGCCCTGATGTTAGAAGAAGGAACGTGTTGCTTCAAAAGATGAAGCCATTTAAGGGACAACCGCATGAAGAAGGAGGCGGCCGTGGCTGATCTGATAGCCCACGCATTAGACTGATGAGCTCTGTGTAGGGCTAACTCGACCCGTTTTTCCTCCGGCTTTAAAGCCTCCAGTGCCTCACTGGGAATAGAGGGGGACACTAAAGCCACTATTGCCTCGTCTACCTTGGGGGTACTCAGAAACTTTGCAAAATCAGGGTCGAAATTGAAAAATTTATGATCATGTTCAGTTGGGGAGGTGTGCACCGCTGCAGAGGCCCACTGCTTCTGTACCAAGTCCGAAATTATGGGTGGAACTGGGATTACCTCTGCTTCAACTACTGGTTGGTTGAAGATCATGTCTTCTGGTCCCTCCCCTGAAGGGTTAGGTGTGTCAAATGATTTTGGCTTGTTTAGGCCTGCAATGTTCTTTGCCTTAAACAGAAGAGATTTGAAAAGCTGTGGCTCTTCCGGCCCTTGGAGGGGGTTCTCCCCCTGTAAATGTACCTGGGTCTGGTGTTGCTCCGACCTGGTCAGTGACCTCAGTGATTGGGACTCTTGGTCGGTAGCCATAGGGTAAGGTCTGGACATTACAGCGTGTTGGAGCCTCACTGCAATCCCTTGTCGAATAGCCAGCTCCATCCAGGCTTTCATCCTTTCTGGGACCTCCTCAATGCAGCTGTCAGCCTGACGAAGACCAGCAGCTGTCAGAGTGAATGTGGCTTCAGGAGCCCGTCTGACCAGAGTTCCAGACATTTGGGCCTGTTGTGCTTGTGGGGTCAAGCTGCACCTGGAGGAAAGGGAGAGATCTAGGGGAGGAGGAGGGTGTGAAGAAACTGACGGACTGGAAGAGGAGACACCCTGTGAAACAGTGTGGGCCTTTAGAGTATGCCTGTCTATTTGCTTTTGAAAGGCCTTATGGTGCCTTAAGGTGTCCCTTTCTGAGGCTTTAGAATTTCCACTGTATTTTGATTTGGCTTTTGCTTTCAAGCAAGGGGCCTGAGAGGTGGTACCATCTGCCATTTTGATTAAATTAGAATAACAGTAAGTGTAGACAAGGCGGTTGGCACGCTCAGGGTCCGATCTGAGTCAAGAACGGTTGCCCTGATAAAGTTCTTACTGCCCCCTTTTATTTTATTGATTTTATTAGTGGTGGCTATATATCTATAATGAGCTGTATCTCAGTAATAATATTTATATATTGACAGTAATAATATACTGCCAAATAGTTTATTACCATGAGTGATTATTATAATTGTAATAATTATTATAATATTATTGCTATAATTGTTTATGTAAGCTCCTATGAATGTGTGTGTGTGTGTGTGTGCATGAATACACACACACACACACACACACGCACACATATATATATATATACATATACATATATATATATGTATGTATATATGGATCTTTGGTTATTCGGGTTTTCTCCCGCGTAAAATTTGAAGTATCTAGGCAACATTTTGATGAAGTCTCATTCATCATCTTCAGGCTTGTTTCTTCAGCTCTGTGCTTCTCAGAGTAATGTGAGCTTGCAGCTGCTTCTTCCTTTTAACTGCTAGTGGGGGTGTGATTTGATTGGGTGGGGGCTTGACAGTGTTCTGATTGGGTGGGGGTGTGTTCTCATTGGTTGAGGGTTTGGCTGTGTTCTGATTGGTAGGTGGGTTGGCTGTGTTCTGATTGGCTAGGGGTGTGTTCTGTTTAGGTGGGGGCTTGGTTGTGCTCAGGTTAGTCTTAGTTGCTGGGGGATTTGAGCTGGTGAGCTGTGATCCTGTTGTTTGGCTTCGTGTTCGTGGTCGTGCCACATCTTCATGGTGGGTGTCAGTTCGCTTCTTGTATGGGTCAGAGGGGTTTGAAGTGGGTAGTGGTGCAGCTGCGGTACGGCTTCTGGTTCATGGTCATGTCTCCTTTGTGGGTGTGAGTCTTTTTTCTACGTGGAAATGTGATGGTAGTATCTTGTGTGGCACTCGTGGGTATGGGTCTGGTGTCATTCTTCATGTTAGGTACTCGTTTATTAATGAGGGCAGGTTTCCAAATGGTTGGTAGGCGGGAGGTATCATCTCTTCTATGAGCTGCTCAGAGCATCCAGTATTGGGAGGTGCTTAGTCTCTGCATTCACAGGCTGAGCTTGATTTGTAAAACGCCCCTCCTCCACCACGTGACTCAATATTATTAATATTGGAATATACATATATCACTATTCATAGGAGCAATTACAAAGCAATTATAGCAATAATGTTATAATAATTATTACAATCATAATAATCACTCATGGTAACAAACTACTTAACAGTATAATATTTTAATTTCAAAAAAATATTACTGAGATACGACTTACTATATGTATATAGACACCAGTAAAACAAAAAGAATAAATAAAATAAAATAGGGCAATAAGAACTTTATCAGGGCAACCGTTTTTGACTCAGATCGGACCCTGGGCGTGCCAACCGCCTTGTACACAGATTATATTCATTTACTGTTATTCTAATTTTAATCAAAATGGCAGATGGTAGCACCTCTCAGGCACCTTGCTTGAAGGCAAAAGCCAAATCTAAACACAGTGGAAATTCTAAAGCCTCAGAAAGGGATGCCTTAAGGCGCCATAAGGCCTTACAAAAGCAAATAGACAGGCATTCTCGAGAGATCCACGCTGTATCTCAGGGTGCCCCCTCTTCCAGTCCGTCAGTTTCTTCACACTCTCCGCCTCCCCTAGATCTCTCCCTTTCATCCAGGCGCAGCTTAACTCCACAAGGACAACAGGCCCAAGTGTCTGGAACACCAACCAGACGGGCCCCTAAAGCCACATTCACTCTGACAGCTGCTGGTTTTCGCCAGGGTGACAGCTTCATTGAGGAGGTTCCAGAGAGGATGAAAGCCTGGATGGAGATGACGATTCGCCAAGGGATTGCAGCGGGGCTTCAACATGTGGTAATGTCCAGACCTTACCCGATAGCTACTGACCAAGAACCCCAAACACTGAGGTCGCTGACCAGGTCAGAACAACATCAGTCCCAGGTACACTTACAGGGAGAGACCCCTCTCCAAGAGCTGGAGGAGGAGGAGGAGGAAGTAGATTAAATCTTTCAAATGGTCGAGTCTGAAGTGGGATCAATTCACGATAACGAGCCCCTGTCAGAGGCAGACCCCTTAGAAGGGGAAATGTCTGAGGATGAAGGTCTTATTCCTGACCAGCCTGCTTTTACAGGCTTATTTCGGCCACAGCTTTTCAAATCTCTCTTGTTTAAGGCAAAGAACATTGCAGGCCTAAACAAGCCAAAACCTTTTGACACACTTGACCCTTCAGGGGAGGGACCAGAGGACATGATCTTCAACCAACCAGTAGTTGAAGCAGAGGTAATTCCAGTCCCACCCATATTTTCAGACCTGGTGCAGAAGCAGTAGGTTGCTGCAGCAGTATACACCTCCCCAACTGGACAGGATAGGAAATTCCTCAACTTGGACCCTGATTTTGCAAAGTTACTGGGGACTCCTGAGGTAGATGAGCCCATAGTGGCTCTAGTATCCCCCTCTATTCCCAGTGAGGCACTGGAGGCCTTAAAGCCGGAGGAAAAACGGGCCGAGCTAGCCCTACGCAGAGCTCATCAGTCTGATGCGTGGGCGATCAGATCAGCCACGGCCGCCTCCTTCTTCACGCGGTCGTCTCTTAGATGGCTTCGTCTTTTGAAACAACATGTTCCTTCTTCTAACATCAGGGCGCACCAAGACATCGCTAAACTTATGGCAGCTGCTGAATTCTCTGCCGATGCTACCTATCACGCAGTTAAATTTTCAGCAAGGGCCATTACCTCGTATATCACAGCGCATCGCTTGCTATGGTTAAGACACTGGCAAACCGACTTCAAACACAAATCCAAGCTGGAATCATCCCCCATTGCGGGAGAGAGATTGTTTGGTCCTTCCCTGGATCCACTACTAATTGAAACACGCAACAAGAAGAAAATTCTCCCTTTCCTTTTTCGGAAGTCAGATTTCAGAAGCCTCCAGTCCTTTCGGAGGGGATCCTCTCGATCTTTCTATCAGGGTTCCTTCTCTTCCAGATACCAGAGCCCCCCAGCAGTTAGACCAGGACAACAACCAGATAGGTCCGACTCAGTGGATAGAAGTAGAAGGGGTGGTCAATCCAAAAGATCCTTTCAGGGAACAGGGAACAGGTCCTTTCAGCGACCAAGATAACTCCCGGGACCCAATTCCCATTGGCGGTTGTCTTAAGTTATTCGCTGACCAATGGGACTCATCTACCTCTGACGCCTGGGTCAGAGATACAGTTAGATTTGGACTCGAGCTGGAGTTTAGATACACTCCCCCAAATTCCTTCATGCCATACCCTCCTTCCAGGGACCCGGTCAAGCGTAATCTCATGGATTCCGCTATCCAACACCTACTGGATATACGAGCCATCCAACCAGTAGTGACCAGCCAACAAGGGCAGGGTTTTTATTCACATCTTTTCGTTGTGCCAAAAAATTCAGGGGGGTGGAGAGCGATACTAGATTTGAAACGTCTCAACCGTTTCTTAATATATCGCAAATTTAAAATGCATACCCTCCATTCAATATTGCAGGGCATCAGGAAAGGGGACGTGCTCATGTCCATAGACTTGACGGAGGCGTACCTGCACATTGCTATTCGGCCCTCCCATTATAGGTTTCTGAGATTTTGCTACAATAACCACCACCTTGAATATGTGGCCCTTCCATTTGGATTCGCCTCTGCCCCCAGGACCTTCACCAAGGTACTCGCAGCGCTAGCTGCCCACCTCAGGAACATTCTGGTACGCCTCCAGTGTTATCTTGATGATATTTTGATTTTATCTCCTTCCGCCCATCAGGCAGTCATAGACACTCAGAACACATTACTATCCCTACAAGAGCATGGCTTCTTAATAAATTGGAAGAAGAGTCAATTAACACCATCGACTCGGATAATCCATTTAGGGGCGGTCATAGATACAGTAGAAGGCAAAGTTTATCTGTCACCAGATAGACTAAATAGCATTCAAATATTGGTTAAGGAGATCAGGGCGCTTAAGAGGGTGTCCCTGATGGACTTATCCAAATTGTTGGGCAAAATGATCTCATGTATTTCTATTATTCCTTGGGCTCGCCTTCACACTAGATCCCTCCAGTGGTTCCTGCTACCGTACCAACGATCCGGCCGAAGCAACTCCAAACACAAAGTCAGGGTCCCGCCCAAGATTCTCAAGTCTCTCCTCTGGTGGTCCAAACCGGTTATCAACAGAGGCTGTCTCTTCAAGGAACCACAAAGGCTCACCATCACCACAGATGCCAGTCTGTTCAGATGGGGAGCTCATGTGCAGTCACTCACAACCCAAGGCCGATGGTCCGACATAGAACAGTCATGCAGTATAAACTGGCTCGAACTTCGCGCAGTACACCTGGCCCTTCGGAATTTCTTCCCCCAAGTACGCGTTCAGAACATACTGATACTGACAGACAATGTAACAGCCAAAGCTCACATAAACAAGCAGGGGGCCACACAGTCGAAACAGCTAATGTGGGAAGCGGAGCGCCTCTGTCGCTGGGCGGAGAACAACATACTTTCCATCAAAGCAGAACACATTTCGGGTCTGTCGAATACACAGGCAGACTGGCTAAGCAGGGCCACCATAGATCAGTCGGAGTGGCACCTTCACCCATCCCTGTTCCAAGAAGCGACACAGTCATTTGGTCAGCCGGTGATAGACTTATTTGCTTCCCCTCTCAACACTCAGCTCCCGAGATTCTTTTCCAGGTACCCGCCCCAAAGGGTGGAGAATTTCCAACACAGCAGCCACCAAACGCATCCTAAAAAGAACAGAATTGGCCCTTATTAGAAATGAACTTCACACAAAAAGATTCCTCCTAGACCAAATCAACAAAGAAGTCCTCACACTTCACCTCAGACTAAGCAACAAGATTCACCCCTTACTTTGGGACAAATCCAAACAACTTGCTGTCTGGAGAGCTGAAACACAGACCACCTTCAAGACAGACACACATACCAACAAACTCAGAAAACTACAACAACACCAGAAACAAACTCCTCCCCCCTCACAGCCACACATGAAACAAACAGTGCACAACATCTCAGACAAGATCCTCACTGAAGCCGAAACCAATGTCCTTTCGAAAGGATTCAACTTTGCTGTTGCTCCCAAACACATCCCCACAGAAACCATCATATGCGGAGTTGAAACCAGCCTGATTAAAACCGACCCTGATGATGCTAACAGAATCAGGCTCGAAATCACCAACATCCTCTGCACTAGCAAACCACCCAAAAGCAACTTATCCAAAGAAGAACAAACTACACTACTTAACCTGAAAGAAGACACCAGCATAATAATCCTACCAGCAGACAAGGGCAATGCAACAGTGATTATGAATACATCTGACTACCAAACCAAGTTAATCAACCTACTCCAAGACCCCACATACAAACCCCTAAACACTGACCCCACCACATACCTAGAAAAAACCACCAGATCCAAAATAAAAGCCTCCCCCATCAGCGAAGAAATCCAGCAAAGAATCATACCCAGAGAAAAATCATCCAGATGCCCTAAGCTGTATGGTCTCCCCAAGATACACAAAGAAGGAACCGCACTATGACCAATAGTCAGCTCCATAGGCTCATCTCTACAAAACTTAGCCAAATTTCTTGCCAAACAACTACAGACCTATGCAGTATCCATCAACTCACATGTAAGAAACTCATTCCAGTTCATCGAGATCATAAAGAAACAAGACTTACAACCCTGCGACCTACTAGTGAGCTTCGATGTCATATCCCTCTTCACCCAAGTGCCTGTAAAAGAAGCCTTGACAGCCATCCAAAACAAATACAACCCCCCCAAGTACATCCTAGATCTTACCAACCACTGCCTATCCAATACATACTTCACCTACAATGGACAAAAATACAAACAAATAGAAGGAGCACCCATGGGATCACCCCTCTCACCTGTCATTGCAAACCTCTACATGGAACACTTTGAAACACAAGCTCTAGAAAAATATGATCACAAACCCAAATTCTGGCTCAGATACGTAGATGACACCTTCATAATCTGGCCACACGGGAAAGAAAAACTGAACAACTTCCTCACACACCTCAACAGCCTACACCCCAAAATACAATTCACCATGGAAACAGAAGCCAACAATCAACTTCCCTTCCTAGATGTCTTAGTATACAAAAAATCCAGTGGCTCCCTAGGACACACCATCTACCAGAAGAAAACACATACAAACAGCTATCTACATGCACTCTCACACCACCACCCAGCACAGATCAATTCCGTAGCCAAGACACTCATCTCCAGAACAAAATGCTTAGCCGATGAACAACACTTAAAAACCGAACTACACACACTCACTAATGTACTTTCAGCCAATGGATTCCCAAAAAAGAAGATTACTCACCTAATCCAAAAAGAAACCCCAACCAAAAGCCAAGACAGAGAACAAGAGAATGGCAAAGCCCTCCTCCCATATATAAAAGGCACTACAGACAAAATCAGCAAGATCCTCCAAAAACACAACATTAAAACAGCATTCTGCACAAACAGAAAAATATCCACCATCCTAAGAAACCCTAAAGACAAAATCGAGTTAGAAAACCAAGGAGTATACGAAATCCCTTGCACTGCCTGCCCCACCACATACATAGGACCAACTAACAGAAGAATTAGTGCATGCATTGAAGAACACAAGAACTCAATCAAAAAAGAAGAACTGACCTCTTCCCCGGTCCAACACCTCAAAGCCACAGGACATGAAATTGACTTTAAAAATACCAGAACTATCGCCAAAACCGAACACTTCAACAATAGAGTAATCAGAGAAGCCATAGAGATAGAAAAACGCCCACACAGCATGAATAAACGAGATGATACCACCCGCCTACCAACCATTTGGAAACCTGCCCTCATTAATAAACGAGTACCTCACATGAAGAATGACATGTGTGACCCACACCCATGAGTGCCACACAAGATGCTACCACCACATTTCCACGTAGAAAAAAGACTCACACCCACACAGAAGATGAGACACGACCACGAACCAGAAGCCGTACCGCAGCTGCACCACTACCCGCTTCAAACCCCTCTGACCCATACAAGAAGCAAGCTGACACCCACCATGAAGATGTGGCACGACCACGAACACGAAGCCAAACAACAGGATCACAGCTCACCAGCTCAAATCCCCCAGCAACTAAGACTAACCTGAGCACAACCAAGCCCCCACCTAAACAGAACACACCCCCAGCCAATCAGAACACAGCCAACCCACCTACCAATCAGAACACAGCCAAACCCCCAACCAATGAGAACATACCCCCACCCAATCAGAACACAGTCAAGCCCCCACCCAATCAAATCACACCCCCACTAGCAGTTAAAAGGAAGAAGCAGCTGCAAGCTCACATTATTCTGAGAAGCACAGAGCTGAAGAAACAAGCCTGAAGATGATGAATGAGACTTCATCAAAACATTGTCTAGATACTTCCAATTTTACGCGGGAGAAAACCCGAATAACCAAAGATCCACATACAAGTACCCGCGAAAACCTCAGAAAACAAATATATATTTGCATATATATTCCAATATTAATAAGAGAACAATCAAAATTAATGTAAAGTCAATTAGCCAAATTGTGAATGCCTAAGGCCCAAGGGCCTTCAGCAGCTTCTATGCACAGGCGGACACAGGCATAGGTGCTTGCTGCTGTGCCACTGAGAAAAAGGCTGTGAGGGTTAAGCCAACGATTTTTCAAAGCAAAGAATTATCCTTGAGTGCAAGTAGCCAAAACAAGGGTAAAATTTGTTTCAGAATCCTGGAGGGATCCTGCTGCTTCGAGCAGAAATACCTCACACAGCTCAGAAATAACAGAGCATGCAGCCACGAGGTGACTCTCAAAATGGCCTTCAGCAGGTAAGTTTTTTTCATGCGCTTCTCAGCAGCAGCTTCCCGCCATGCAAACGAAGCCGGAGCTCTCGGATTAACAGAAAGGCAAGAAGGAGGGAATTAATACTAATTAACTTCCCTACTGAAAAGGAACAGTGTTCGAAGGGGCAGTAAAGGTGATACGACTCAATTTAGCCACTTCATCTTTTAAATGAAGTTTCAAGCTGCTCGCAAGGAAATGGAATTAAAGGCACAGTGGCAACCAATTGGCAGAGGTAAAAGAACTGGCTTTGGGGGGGGGGTTGGTGCAGAGCAGCTCCAAAAACCTCCCGTTTTTTGGGTTTTTTTGGGGGGGGGGTGCAGAGGCGCTTCCCTTAACACAGAAGGAAAAAACTCTCAGGTTAATTGGGAAGAAGGCTAAAGACAAAGAAAACAACAAAAAGGAAACCTATTTGCAGTCAAACCTGCTGTGACCCAAGCTAAGATTCCTGTTTCGGTCAAGGACACATCAAAAAGCACTGCCTGTCTCGCACGAGGCTGAGCAAAAAACTGGGGAATGCTGAGGAGGAGTCACGTGGAGGAGGAGGAGCGTTCCACAAATCAAGCTCAGCCTGTGAATGCGGAGACTGAAGCACCTCCCACTACTGGATGCTCTGAACAGCTCATAGGAGAAATGCCAATTCTCCTCATAATGCCTGGAGGTTATTACAATAATTGATGTTCAGTTAACATATAAGAAAAGCTTAGTTAAGTCAGGCTGGCATGGCTTTCTAATAATGTTAGGGAAGCTGTAAAAGAAAAGAAATCTCACTTCAAGAAATGGACAAAGGAGTGAAATAATTGTTGAAGGAGGATGGACATTGGAATTGTAGTTCGAATTTGGAAATGTATTGAAAAACTTAATGAATTCTTTGAATTCTGCATTTGACTTTAAATCTTCCCCACTATACAAGACTGATATTTGGACCAGCTCTGATTTTCCTTATGAGAGAAAGGAAACTGAAATAACAGAAAGCGTATCTTGAAAAACTATAATAATAAATTGGTGCATCCATCCCAAAATTCATAAAAGTGTGAAATTCTAGCAATTATTATTGCAAACATTATTAATATTAAAGCAATAATATGGAAAGGGTACAGTATTCAGGTTTAGTCCCAGTGTCCTGAAAAGTAGCTAATGTGACAAGTTTTTAAAAAGGAATCCTGGGAAATTTTAGTTCAAAATCTAAAATTTGGCCAAAGAATTGTGTATATATTGTGATAGAGTTGAAAAATTGTAGAAGAGGACAACAAATTCAATCAAATCTTTATTTTGGCAGTTAGCATAAAAGATCACTAAAATGATCAGAGGCTCCAAACAATATTCCTATGAGTATAGGCCAGAACATGTGGGACTCTTTCACTTTGGAAAAAGGCAAGGAGTGAGGAGGGGATAATTAAAATGTATAAAACCATGCATCATGCAGAGGAAGTGATGAGAAAGTCATGAGATATTTTCTTTCTCTCTCAAAAATTTAGGGCTGGTAAGTGTCCAATGATGTTTATCAGGAAAAGTTTTAAAACAGACAAAAGCAAGCAAAATATTAATTTGCAATATTCATTACAATGTGAAGTGATAGCTGTTGTCTTGATTGCCTTTGAAAGGAGATTGAATAAAGTCATGGAGAATATAGGTCTATCACAGGTTTAATTGGCTCAAAGATTCAGTGTTCAGGGTTGAAAAGAGTGTTTGTCTCCCTTGCCTTCTTGCAAGCAACCCAGGGATGAGATCCGACTGGTATAACGACTGGTTCTGTTGCTCTGCATTGCATGCACATGCGTGTGAGTCGCACGAGTGCAATTTATGACCTGCTGAGCTGCCCGGCCAGCTGAGCAGCGCTGCGTGCAAGTGTGCAGCGGTTGGAAAAGCCCTTTTTCCTGCTTTTTCAATCACAGCTGTGTTGCGCAAAGTAGCTGAGGTTGAAAAAGCAGGAAATAAAGGTCAGGTAAGAGCCCGGGCAGGCGGGTGGGCCAGCAGACATAGAACCGGTTCAAAGTCTGCTGCTCTTCAGAACTACCGGTTCTACAGAGGTGGACAGAACAGGTAGAATCCCACCTCTAGAGCAACCCTAACGCTGCTGGTTGGCCTCAATGAGAAGCAAAATGCCAGTTCAAAATGGGCCATGACCTGATCCAACAGGACTGTCCTTAGGCACATTTATTTTAGCCTTTATCTCTTAGCAGATACATTTTTCATGTAAAAATATAATTGCTTTGTTATGTTCTGTCAGCATATTTTAGTTTTTTACCAGAAATCTGTTCCCTTTTTTAAATATCACTAAATGTGTTGCTATCCACAAAATGAATTAATGAAGCAAATTGCTAAATTTTTGCTACCAGCTGAGAGAGCTTTTATGTATTGTGTAATCTTATATAATACAAATCGTACAGTGCTGATATTTTGCGAATTATTCCTTTCTTAGACCAATAATTTTTAAACTCTGTTCTTAGAAAATTACTGCTTTTTCTGACTTTTTATTTCTAATTAGCTGGGATGATGCCTGAATGGATTTCCAGATGAAAATTTGACTTTTTGCATTTCAGTTTGGCTGTATTGAATTGACTTGCACAGAATAAGTGTGCAACAGGTTGAATTAAAATGATGGTTCTTGTCTCCTGTAGTCTAATCAAGCTAATATCAAATATGTGAAAAATACTTAATATTTAGCTATTAGAGCAGCCTGATTGATGAAAAAAAATTGATATTCTTTAGATGAGAGTTTGGACAACAATCACAACTCCTCCTTTGGAGCCCAGTCTCAGTTCAGTGATTTATTGATTAACAAAAAGATTTCTCCATTCATCCTCAAGCTTTTTTTAATTGAAGAATATGAGCTCAATGAATCACTGAAACACCACATATGACAATGCAACTTTCTGAAGTTTCTCAAAAGCACTCAAAATAACTAATCATTTATAATCCCTACACAATAAGAGAAAATGAATCAGGGACATTACTTCTGCCCTCCATAAGTCCATTTTCCCTCTATAAATCTGCTGTACCTGGGCTAGGCTCTCCCCAAAACTTAGTGCACTTTTTTTTACTTTTAAAGCAGTTGTATTTGGATTGTGGGATCCTTGTTGCTCTCTTAGCTTGATCATTTTATACAGACATCTCATTACCCAACTAGATATTATCAACAGTGCATCATCAACAACTATCATCAGTATTTGGATTTTTTTATTGTGTACAATGTCCAGAGTATTCAGTGAGACGGATAGCTATACATATGTGATAATATGCAAGCAAGCAATCAAACAGCCTAGGTTAAGACATAATCTGCAGTGACTCAATGACATTGATCATACATTAATTTGGTTTGGTAATCGATTGTCCATTGCTGACTTGGATGTACATAATTCTTTTTTTGGTGTGTGTTTGGGGAGATTAACTGAAATAATGTTGGTTTTATTACAAATGATTGGACTTGTATGTCATTTGGAGGAATGCTATCCAAGAAAGAAAAGAAAACCCAACCCTGAAAGTTGCAGAAAAAAGATTGAATTTTAGTGATGACTTTTTTCCATGAATTTTTTCCCTGACTTTAATTATGTTATTTTGTAATTGAAAAACTTTCCCACACACTAGAATACGTTTATAGTTTAAATTACTTATTTTTTCATCTAGTTCCATTTATAATATTCAATCCAAAGAGACTCTCAGTGTAGCATTAACATTATTTTTAATACTTTAATTTTGAAAGAGCTCTCTTTCTGGAGTATTCTGCTGAAATGGTTTCCCTGATTCATTTTGGCCCTATCTGTCTAATTGTAGCTGGATCAACTATTGTTTGCTGTATGGATATAATGATAAAATATGTATTAAAATAAAAGTAACATAACATTTTAATTCTTTATTCTTTTTAAAATTATAACAGGGAGAATTTAGAGTGACAAACCACTTCATTATTGTTTCTGAGAAAATTATGGATATAACTACCATAGGAATTAAGCTCATCTTGAGGGAGATTTTATTTAGCTCTAAACAGCATTGATCATATATTTGCTTTCTTTTCCTGTACCTTTCTGGAATAATGCCAATTATGGACTGGTCAAGGAGCGGGATAAAGATATGAGATATACTATTTTTAAAGTGATGTTATTGTGTATTTTAACTAAAAAAAAGTTTTATAGTAGCGTAAAGTTTTCCATATGGCAATTATTGTGAAAAATAGTCAGGGTTTCTCCCCCCCCCCCCCCTTTTTTTTTTTTTCCCCCTCTAAACTTTCTCTCCAACCAAATCTCTTTTGAATTACCCTGCTACAGGGAAAAAATCTCAGAATCTCATCCTTCACCCATCAGTGAAAGAAGTTCCTTCTAAATGCTCTTGGGGGTTTTCTTGGACTCTCAGTTCCTGTTAAACACGAATGGCAGCTGTGGGCAAGAATTTATTTTCATAGGGATATCATATGTGCTAATTGTGCCTATTGCTGGTTTGGGGGGTTCCAACTTTCAGGCATTGATGACTTGGTCACCTCTCAGTTAGACTGTAGGAATGCAGTGTGCAAGGGACTGCCCTTGAAGAGCACCTAGAAGCTGTAACTGGTCAGCTATTGATGCGCTTTGTTACATTCATGTAACACTACTACTTTGGCTTACAGTAAGTTTCCAGGTAGAATTCAAGATACCGACTATTGTCTATAAAGCACTAAATGGCCTAGAGCCAGCTTACTTGTGGGACCATCTGTTTCCCATTAATTCAAATTGCCCCATGAGATCCAGCAAACTAGTCATGTGTTAGTTCCTTCTACAAAACAAGGTAACCTGGCAAGACTCAGGAGTATGCTTTCCCTTTTGTAGCAACTGTTCTATGGAACAGCATTCCCCCAAGATTCAGATGGCCCTGACTCAATTAAACTTTCCATAAAGCCTGACAACCTGATTCTTATCCTAGGCATTGAGCCAAAGCTTTGACTGAGCCAGTTCAGAAAAGAAAGACTATGTAAGGAAGATGTGATGGTTAACCGTGGTTATTCTAGATGTTTGTTGTATTTTGTTTTTTTTTTTTTAGTTATTTTGCTTTTATGTTTCTCACCCATTGTGGGCTGCCTAAACTCAGGTTTTGCAGGTTGGATGGTCAATAAATAAATAAATATTTTAGCTGCATGGAGGTGTCTGGCTTGTTTCTTCATTTTACAATAAAGCAAGCTTGTTTGGTAAACCAACTAAATATTAGTTCCTTCTTTGTCTCCTGAAGGCCGATGAAAAGACTGATAAAAGGTTGAAATGTGGTAGAGAAATGCGGCATGTTGAGAATAGCTACGTGGAGTGGATTTCACTGAGAGCAGGAAAGGCGACATCTTCTTATCTACTTTTTCTTTGATTTTTGAAGACTGGTGCTTGCTGGGCTACATTTCATGCACTAGAAGTTGAGATAGCTTTCAGAAGAAGATCTGCATGATATTCAGGACCAGGCAGAACAAGACCATTTTGCACAAGAGCTTGTTGTTCTCCTTAAAGCACGTGAGAGGGGTAGGTTGCCACATGTTGGATAGAAAGGGAAGAGGACTCTGAAGCATGTCACCAGAGACTCTTTTATAATAGCCTCAGTATATGCAGAATCCTTCCAATTTAAGTGTATCTTTGATTCCATCTCTAGGAAATTCTTAAGGCTTCCATAAATAAATGCCTGCTTCTGCTTACCGACAACCCACATATAAGGACAAGATTCAATATAAGATTCAATCTGTAGATTCACCTTACATATTGTATTTCAACTCAGGGAATGTTTAAGCAGGCCTGTTTACTTGCATTTATATTAATTCCTTACCAGATTTCATGTTCTGAACTCTCAACCTTCTAACACACCTAAAAACAAATTTATTTACACTATTTTAAGTAGAAGACACTGAGATCCTTTCCCCAGTGCTATTTTTTTGCCACTCCTCAAAATCCCCTCACCAGAGGCTGTCCAACAGTGTTGAATGTTTGTGGAGGGTTTGCGATTGTGAATTTTGTTGGAGGTTTGGAGGGTGGCAGAATAAAAAGAGAAAGTGGTGGAAGTGTAGGGAGTGCTGGAAGATCTGATCCTAGCCATTTGGAAGCGGACTGTAACTCATGCGAGCAGAGGCTGAGGAGCAGCAAATGGTAGATGAGAAGCTGATACAGAGACCAACACAGCAAGCTTTACAGACCAAGCCAGCATGGTGAAGCTTGCAGTCCAGTGCATTCTTGGCCTAGTGTGGTGGGGGGAATATGGCAGCAGCTTTACAGACTGTTCTGGTTGGACTCCACTAGTCACTTGGGCAATGTTTGGACTGCTTCTTGGGTTTCCAAGGAGCTCCAGGAAGATGAAACATTTGAAGGACACCTAGAATTCCATTAGAGAAAGCCAATGATTAAAAAGAAAGCCTATATTAAGGATTATATGGTGGTGATAAGAGGAATGAAATGGAGCTATTTCTCTCATTTTATTGTGTCCTCAGACAAGTAGCCTGTGGCCCTGGGCAAAAATGACTCAGTCCTTATTGGAGAAGGAAGAGCTATAGGATCACTTGTAAGGCTGTTTTGAGGAATATTCTAGTTATCCAATGGCTTGAATTCTGTGGAGCAGAGGGCCCCAACCTCTGGTCCATGGACCAGCACCAGTCTGTGGCATGCCAACAAGTGGGCCATGCAAACAAGCGAAGCCCCATCCTCTGGATGCAGGCATCATACCAAACCACATACCCTTCAGGCAGTGGAAAAACCTCTCTCCATGGAACCGGTCCCTGGTGCCCAAAAAGTTGGAAGCTGTTAGGGATAACATTGTTCACCCTAACTGGTTTAGGTGAAATAATAACTATGAATCATAGTTAGTGTATGTTAGAGTGTATACAGCTTTAACTGTGAAATAGCAATTAAAGGAGTGGTTAAGAAAACAATATAAAAGTAGCAAGACTACGGCTTGCTCTCTCTCTCTGGCTTTGATGATCCCTGATTACTGCTTGGAATCAAGACTGCATTGCTCGAACGGGAGAGACAACAAAGGACTGATTTTGTAAGTGAACTGACATAGGATATTCTACATGGACTTTGCTAACTGAAAAACCCCTGAATGGACTGACTACATGGTAAATGAATATTGGACTGTTAGTTGACTATGCCATAAACTTATACTGAAATAAAATATATTCTTGATAGCACAAGCGTATCTGTTATTTTTACTGTATGTTAATAAACATACAAGCTTAGCTCACTCATTTATCTGTGTGCCTATCTGACTAACGCTGCACATTCTGTTTAGCTTGTCTACCTAACCATGGTTGGGGTACCCAGGCTTAACACTGGTTATGGGCCCAGAGGCTGCAAAGTCAGTTTAAATAGGATAAAACAGATTTATGTAAAAAGTGAGAGTTTGTATTGTTATACATTACAGTAAACAGACAGCTGTGTTTTATTAATTATATTTTTATATCCATATAAGAAAACATGGCACAAGTCAATTTACAAAGTTTGTCCCTTATATCCAAGCTGGATGGAACAAACTATGTATCATGGTCTACAAAATGTAGTCTACTTCTACGAGGAGAAGGTCTGTGGAACATAATTGAAAATCCACCAAACGTAGAAGAATGGGATCCAGAGGATGAGGAAGACAGACTAAAGATAGAAGAATTTATGCATAAAAATCAACAAGCCATTTGCATAATTGGGTTAACCTTAACTGATCAACAGCTTGTTTATATCCACGGAGAGAAAACGGCTGTTGGGTGTTGGCAGAAGCTGAAGAAAATTTATGTTCGAGATAATATTGGTGCTCACATAAATCTAACACGGAAGCTTTTCAGGACACATCTCCAAACAAATGGTGATATGCAGAGTCATTTAAAAACTATGCAAAGCATTTTTAAGGAACTGCACGAGAAAGAACTTATATTCTCTGAACAACATCAAGTTTATATAATTCTATCTTCCCTTGATGAAAGTTATGATAACTACGTAACTTCACTTGAAATTTTGCCAAAGGACAATTTAACTTCAACTGATATAACTGGCAGATTGATCGAAAAGGCCAGAAGAAGGCATGAAAGATATGAATTAAGGAGGGAGCAACCTCAAAAAGAAGATAATGAATCTCCTACTGCATACGCAATTAAAAGGTGCTTTAATTGTGGAGGAAGAGGACATTTGGCAAGATTTTGTAAAAAGGCAAAGCGCCAGAACGCTGGCCAGAATACTAAAAATCATCAAAAGACAAATAAACATTTAGAGTTAGCCATGTATACTAACGGAGCTGTAAAAAATAATTTATGGGTGGTTGACAGTGGGGCATCCCATTGTATAACAAATGATAACAAAAATTTTATTAAAATGTCCCAGAGTAAACAGCAGATATCGTTAGCCAATGGCTGGAAACTGAAAGCTAAAGGTGAAGGTATAGCATATTGTTCTTTTATAAAAGAGAATGTAAAAATGTTATATGTACCACAACTTAAGTTTAATTTAATTTCAGTTGGAATTTTGGTTAAACTTGGATATGTAGTTACATTTAAGGGAGATAACTGCATCATTGAAAAAGAAGATAAGAGAATAACTGCATCTTTAAGAGGTGGATTATATGTGTTAAATGATGATGGTTTAAAGGTGGCTAACACAATTTATGAAAATAAGAAACCTCATAACGAATGTATTCACTTGTTACATCGAAGGCTAGGGCATTTAAATTTTAAAATGCTTAAGAAAACTGTTGAATTGTCTAAGGGAATAAGTTTGAAATCTTGTAATAAGTATTTGCAATGTAATGCATGTAATCAAAATGTAATCATACCGGCTAATAGAGTTGATGGATTTACTACTAAAGAGCCTTTAGAAGTAGTATTTGCTGATTTAATAGGTCCGAAAAAACCAAGTGTAGGAGAAGCTCGTTACATACTAAGTATAATGGACCACTATTCAAGATATGGGTTTTGCTATTTAATGAAGAGCAAAACTGAAACATATCAAAATCTATTTAATTGGCTAAAATTTGCTGAAAGAAAAACCAAAAAGAAATTAGTAACTCTCATCACAGATAATGGTACAGAATTTACAAATAATAAATTTAAAAACAGACTTAGAATGTTAGGTATTCAACATAAAATGTCTGCACCATATAGGCCACAACATAATGCCTTTATAGAGAGAAGAGGCCAAACATTACAATCAATGGCACAAACTATGATGTCTGATTCAGGATTACCTGACAATTTATGGGGAGAAGCAATAATGTGTGGTAATCATATATTAAATAATGTTGTTAATTCAACAACAGGTGAATTACCATTCACACTATGGCATGGTACAAAACCTGATTTAAGTTACATACACACATTTGGAGCACCAGCATGGGTGCATATCCCTACACAACTTAGACACAAAGGACAGCATAGAGCAAAAAGATTGATTTTTGTAGGATACACATCTAATCATAGATCTTATAGATTCTGGGAACCAGGTACATCTAGAGTTTATACCAGTGCTAGTGCAAAATTCCTAGAACATGTAGGATGGAATAGATTAGAGCAAGATTTAAATAATGAAGTATTTATTGAACCCTACAAAAGGCAGAAAGATGAGATTAGCTATAAGGAGAGTCCAATTAAAGAAGAAGTCCACGAAGAGCAAATAGGACCAGAACAAGAGGAAATAATTGAGTCAGGAAGTTTGCCAAACTAATGATCAAAGTCCCAAATTTGATAAGTCCATATATCAATCTTTGATTGGTAGCTTATCATATATAAGCAATTGGTCAAGGCCAGATATAGCTTATAGTGTAAATCAGCTGGCACGTTTTAATTCAGATCCAAAACAATGCCATTGGCAATCCTTAAAATGGTACCCCACTGCTGTAGAGAACAATATGAGAATGAACAGTAGGATAGTCTTCTTATCAGAGAGGATGCTCCTACCTGTCTTGAATAACCCAATAGCAATGGACAATTTTCATTGCTCGTCCTGACAACCCTTAACATTTTCCATCAGGTTTTAGGGAAATAGCAATCAAGCTGTGGCTTCAGAAGAAATGGATTATCTGGTCCCTTTTTGGACAGGGTTTAGACTGAGACATAATAGTGAGATAGCATGGAACTTCCGGTTGCAAGGCTTCGGTGGGGGCAGGAATCCATGATCATGCGCGGTTCCTGTTGCGCTAGCTGCCGAGGTGCCCCTGATCCAGTTGGATTTGGAGGCTATGGTTACCCCGTAGAGGTAACCGAAGACAGGGGAGATCTGGGCAGGGGTCTGGGTGAATTGCATTCCCCCTCCTCAGCCGGTTTAACTCCCTTTTCCCAAGGCGGTGGAGTGGCGGTCAGCAATGGCCGCCACAAAGAAGCTTTCAGTGGATAAGATTGTGCAGGAGGAAGTTTGAAGAAGTGAAAGTTTTTGGCTGAACCGGGACAATAAGCTACATCTTTATTCTGGAGGTTCAACTTTTTAAAGGATATATTGTTTCCTAATAAGATTGTTAAAAGCGGTGGAGAAAAGTGAAAGGGAAAGGTTTTTTTTTCTTTTCACTCTCCTTCCCTACAGAAATAGCAGATGGAAATCGGAAAAATCTGCTTTGGCATAGAAGGTAATTAAATCTGAAAATTAAAGCCAAGGGGATATTAAGATTTCTGTACATTGGAACTAAAAACCAAAAATTTTCTTTTCTTTTTTCTTTTTTCCTATAAGTGGGAAAGGAGAGGCAAAGAAATTATATTAAGATTTTGTTGGAGGAGACGGCTTGGAACTTTTAAGATCAGAGATAACGGCAATAAGACTTTTAAAAAATTACTTTGGAACTGTGTAATTAAATTTCACCCCAGGAAAAGATAGTATAAAAAGAGGAAAGTGCTAAATGAAACAGTTTGTGCTGATTTGGATTGCTTTGTGACTTTGGGACTCTTGGAAAATATTTTTTGAAAGACTAAAATCATTTGAGTTTGTTTTTTTTTAAAAAAAATCTTACAATGGCATTATCTGTTGAAGAATTGAAAATAGAATATAAAAACTTAAAAGAAAAGGAACAAGAAGGCAAGGGGCTCTTCTGGATCTGTTTTCCACTTCTTAGAAATAGCGATTTCTACCTACCAGGAATTACAACAAGAAAGCTGGGATGAAGAAGAAGAAGCCATCTTTAATGGACAAATAATTTTAGTTGAGGAAGAAAAGGGAAAGGAAAAGAAAATGGAGAATTCAAGATTTAAAAAAACAACCAAGAAAGGTAAAAATAAGGTGAAAAATCGATACAATGTCAGGAAGCAACAGAAAAGAGGAATACAACAGAGAGGGGAGACCAAGAGGTGGAGATTGAGAGGCGGGGGAACAAAAAGACGAGACTGGATAAGAGAGGAAGGGAAAAAGGGAAGAGAAGTTATAAAGACTTAAAACAAGATGTTAAAAAACAGTTTTTTTTAGAGACAAAGGGTAAAATGGAATTAAAGAAGAGATTCTGCAAAAGTGCACAGGATTGCATTGTAGTATTTGTATTTGAAATAGAGTTAGAAAATTGGAATATTATATGAGTTAACAATATATTAAAGGGAATGTGTAAAATGTCTAATAGAGTTTAATTAGCTATGGAACATTGTTTTTACTATACTATAAGCTTACTATTTTTTTCTCTTTTTTAAATTACTTTAAAATGTACTGTGTTGAATGCACTAAGCAGACAGTATGGAAATTATATATTATTTTAAGTGTTAAATCTAGGGGAAAGATAAAAAGTCATCATACTTCAACCAGTGATTACAGAGAAATTTTGCAGTAAAGAGAAAAGAAAAAATAGATAATTGAAAAAGAACTGACAAAAGATACAAGTAAAATTATTTAAATTGAGATGAAATAAATAAAATAGAATTAAGAGAGTGAAAAGAAGGGAGAAAACATATAGAAAATGTAGAATGATAAATGAGATATGAAATAGTATATAAGGTGAGCATGAATTTGATTTATGTTTGTATAAAAAGATGCTAACCCAGGATTAAGCCGCTTTCCCAAAAAAAGTTTTATGTTTTCATGTTTAGTGTTTTTGTTTCTTAAGTTATCTTATTGTGAATTAATAAAATTTTGGAAGAACGTTAGAAGAGAATAATGAAATTGTAAACAAGACAGATGAAAGTATAAGTACAATGAATAAAGAGATATAGAAATTTAGGTAAAAGGAGAAGTTGGAAAAAGAATAAATAAGATATGCACATGTGATAATCTAGAACTATGTTGTATTCAAATAAGATGTTTTATTTGTTTTGTTAAAATTTAATAAGCAGTTTTTAGAAAAGAGATTTTATGTTATTGGGTTTTATGTTTTGTTTGTTTGTGTATTGTCTTTAAAAACTAATAAAATTTGTTTTTTTAAAAAAATAGTGAGATAGCATTGATCATACTTTACTTGTTGGTTACTGGCAGAGCTGTGGCAGGAACTGTGGTCTCCCAAAGCTACCAGCCTTGTTCTCATTGACCTATTGGTGCCTTTTGGTGAGAATGTTTGCAGGGAGAGAGGAAACTTGAAAATGCTAACTTAAGCAGCCCAATATAATTTAGGTTGTACGGTTTTAGAAACAGAAAACTTGAGGTGGTGCCCTCTTGGAAGCCAAGGTCTATTTTTACATTGGGGATGATAATTCTGTGCCATAAGGCTGTCCTTAAGGAAACAGTAGTCATTAAAGTAAATAGGAAAAGGCAATAATGAAAGAGTGTGCCCCAGAAAAAGATTCATTTTTGGCAAAACGTGATTGCTTTAAATAGTTGAGTATACCCCCAGAACTGAAATTGTTTTACCACATGACTCAAAGGGGTTACTGGGATCTTTCTCCATCTCTGGTTTTCTCAGAAGAGAGGGCAGGGCATTGTGGGTTTTGGTTTAGATTGACCTCGGAGAGCATAAACTGAATTTTGAGTTTTAAATCACCACCTAAACCGCTGTATTTTAGAATGCGCTTCTTGGTTTTGTTGAAGCCGTGGCCTCTTAATAATTACAAATAAAATGCTTATTTAAAAGGTTTTAATCTTCCTTCTTCCTAAAGTAATACCTGCTGATTGAAAACCACTCTTGTTTTATGTATGTTAGAAAAAGGCAAATATTTAAAGGAAGGCCCTGACGGTCTCTTTTAGAAAGCAGGCTTCAAAATAATGCCTGAATCAGACCTTATTTACAGTTACTGTAACCTTTCCAAAAATCTGTTGTGTGTGTGTGTGTGTTTGTGCGGGAAGGGGGCTTGAAGCCAACTTCTTCTAGGCGCTCACCAAGATGGCTATGATGAGGCCAGAAAAGACCAGATTTGTTAATTATTATTGGCTTCCAGCTGCATGAATACATTTATTTAACCCAATGCTTTTCACCCTGGCTGAGGAATTCTGAGAGTTGGAAGTCCACACATACTGTTCTGATCCCTTCGGTGCACGTAGCATTCACAGTAGCTAATAAGCCTGAACCTACAACTGTGAGACATACATTTTTTTTGTCAGAATCAGCCTCTTTGTTTTTTTAGCAGGCAAGTGGAATTTTTCCTGCATGTTTTTATCCTTATACAGTTGCTACCATTACTTAAAATTAAACCTTAATTGGCCTAGTTTACCCAAGATTAAGGTTCTGAAATAACTAGAAATTCAACTTTTTTTGGGGGGGAGGGGAAAAAAAAGGATGCCAGTTGTTGATATTTTAGAGTTGTGGTCCTTTATGCTCTTCCAAACTGAACTGAATATGATTGAATGGTAAACAACTAAAATAACTGAGTATTTTTACCTTCTCCCCTCCCCCAAACCCTCAGGTGATGGAATCAGAAAGAAGTAATAATAGTACAATGTCACATCGGGACATGGTCAAAGGAGGATTTTATTTGATGGTCTACCACAGGCCCTTCATTCCTTGGAATGCAGAACTATGAAACGTACAAACATGTGCTTTGTAATAAGCAGTGTGGCTTACTAAAGCAGGCCCTGTGTTGGCGCTGTTCCCTCATTCCCAAATATTATTACCATTCACATAGGTAGGCTAGCAAAGGTAAAACAGCCTTAAAGGAAAATTCTTCCCAGAATAGTTTCTTGGCAGGACAACATGTCCTGCTTTGCAGAGCATGGCCAACACACTGTGGCATATATTGTCCTTTTGGTGCATCCAGTACCGATGCCAATGGGCACACCATCCAAAGGGAAATTTGAGCAAATGAACTGAAGTTGGGCAGAGTTTCAAGATGTAGGCATGACTCTAGGCACATGATTCCTGGCCATTTTCATGAAATAACTGTGTGATATTTTTGTAGCTTGTGTGCACAAATCTATAAAAGCCCTGCCACTTCTGATACTTCCAAGTGTTTTAATTCTGTTTGGACATAGGTGTGGTACTAGAAGAAGGATAAATCATCTGACTTTTGAGGAGTTTGGACTTTTACTTGACGAAGAGGTACTCAGCAAAAGTATCTACACTTGATTACAAGTGTAGTTTAAAGCATGCTGCACTTTAAAGCAATTAATTAAGCATAGAATTACAGTCACAATATTCGAGCAGATAAAGACCTAGGACGGAGGCATATACACTGTTACTGAGGATATGTTTATTAAAGGCCATCTACTTTCCTGATTTTAATTCCCCTATATGAGTTTTGTAGATTATGAGTTAGTGGCTTAATGTTTCCTCAGTTTAATTCATTTATATAATCTTAGTAATACAACATAGATAACTTTGAATCTTGAATTTATATGTATATAAACACAGCTACTGAAGTCTTTTTTCTCTCTTGAACAATATTTTCTTATTCAGCAACTGAAAAAATAAACATGTAGAACTTATATATTAGTTACTCATGAAGTATAACCAGCAAGTAGATTTGGTTGAACTATTCACAAATAAGGAACCAGTTGTTTAATTCTAGAGACAAAGAGTACAATATTTATATTCTAAAGTTCTGAAATGCTTACCACAAATTTGCATCAGAAATGTTGTTGAATCACCCTTTTTGCATGGCAGTATTAATCTAGTGGTAATTTACTTTACTATTTAATTTCTAAGGACATGCAGTTCTACATTGGTTTTGGGAGTTATTGGAATATTTATGTATCATTTTTCTATGTTTCTATCTCCTTTTTAAAAAAGTTACTGTCCCTGGTATGGCTCACATTAATTATAAAAATGACAGCCATGTGTAAAGTTAACTCAAATGCTGTTTCTCTTTTTCAAAACTTCTCTGGAAGGGGATAAGCTTGCAGTAGGAAAGAGAACAGAGTGTCTTAATTGAAGGTTTAACTCAGAGGTCTCCAAACTTGGTAACTTTAAGACTTGTGCACTTCAACTCCCAGAATTCTGGGAGTTGAAGTGCACAAGTCTTAAAGATGCTAAGTTTGGGGACCTCTGGTTTAACTGTCCTGTCATTTGTTTTTCCTTGAAACTACTTGTGATACTTTCTTGATCATCCTTTGCAGGATTCTCGATTTATAATTAACAACAGAAAAACAGGTTTTAGAGTAGCATACCTGCAACATTTAGTTTAGTTAGTAGTTATCTTCGGATATGCAGCCATGGACAGCTAGCTGTTCAAAAGGCCAAAGTAATAGCAGAGTAGATTAACTTCTGCTTATAAACAAGGAGCTGTCCTTAGAGCTAGAGGATTGATTTGAGTGGACAAGCAAGCAAGAAGAAATGAAAGAGCTCTTAAATAATTTTAAAATTCCAAGTACAAGCTCACACAGTATTCCTTGCTTTCCTCACTGTCTTGAAAATGTGAGAAAGACATAAATCATTTTTTGTTTTGTTTTGCTACTTCCTATGGACCTTCCTTGACGATAGAAAAGGGAAAAGGCAAGTCTTCTTTTTCTTAATAAAAAATCTCTGCCCTTAGCAGTTACATGGCAATGCACAAAGCTAAGGCCGTAGTACTTTCAACAGGAAATAACACAACCCTAGATTTGAAATTACTGTGTGTCCCATTACCTCTTGGCTATTGTCAGGTACACAGATTTCTTTGTTACCTATTTTTTTTCTTACCGACAAATATCCTTTCTTCAGCAACCTATGTGCATTTTATGCTTAACTGTAATAGTAATGAAATAGAAAATACAGTGGCATCCCATAAGTTGTAAAATTACATATGTATAAAGTAGCCACATTCTCCTTTAAGATATAACGGGCTTGGAGGTTAAATCCTATGAAGATCAGTTAAAAGTAAAAGCTTACTTAGCCTGAAGAAGAAAAGACTAGCAATCCTCTGATGCTTGAGGGAATGTCATAAGGCAGTAGTGGCGCTCAACCTGGACCAGAGGGGATGTGGTTTTCCATGCTGCTTGCATCCTGTGGCTGGAGCTTCACTTGTTTGTGTGGCCAAGTTGCTGGCATGCTGCGCGCAGCCCGATACCAGTCTACAAACCTGGGGTTGGAGATCCCTGTCATAGGGAAACGGATGTGGATTTATTCTCTATAGTGCCCAAGGGTAGAACAAGAACCAATGGATAGAAGCTTAACCGAGAGAGATCCAAATTTGAAATAAGGAATTTCCTGATTGTGATAACTATTAAGCCGTGGAACAACCTGCCTCTTGAAGCCATGGGTATTCCATCACAGGAGGGTTTTATACAAAAAAAATTATATAGGATGATCTGAGGTTTCTTGCCCTGACAGGGGGATGGCCTAGAGACTTTCAGGCCCTATATATAAGACTTGTTAATTGGTGATCTGACTCCCATATCAATTTTCTTCAAGGGGAAAGTTGCCCATTAATCTCAGTGACTCAATGGGAAATCGATTTGAGTTTTACCATATCTAGTTCAGCATTAATAAGCATACCATAGTGGGTAACACTACAGTAACTCACTCTCTAATGAAGGGTAATTATTTGAGTAGAAATGGATGATACACTTTTCTTGCATTTGCAGTTTCCAGTATGATTTTGTAATACAGAAATGTATTTTACATGTGGGTTTTCATAATGTTGAAAAAATGATGACCTGTTAGAAAACATAATCTCGCTATAAGAGGAAATAGGAACATTTTAAGATCTTCATATTTTGGAAGAAAAATTGTAGATAGAACATAGTCTATTGCCTAGAATAGTTGAAAAAGAAGCAAAAGATCACCAAATACAAATAAACTGAAATGCAGTAGGAATAGATTACTTAAGAAATGTAAAATGGAAAGGGATAAGGTCAAGAATTAATAGAAGACAAATAGATGTATACAATATTCCATTTAAAGCTCTATGTTTATTTTATTTCCACCATGGTTATCCTTGCTATACTTTTTGCTAGCACTTTAGTGTCTCCTGAAGTCAAAATCAGATAATGAAGGCCTATAACTACGGAATAGGAGGAGAAAACAAAGAACTTGGGGTTTAATATACATATAATTATTCCCTGTTTCTCTCTCTCTCTTCCCTCCCTTTCCCTCTCCTCCTTCCTGTACAAACACAACACACTTGTAGAACTTCACATAATCACAGTGGATTTTCTAGTTGAAGCTAGTATCTCTTCAATGACTTTGTCAGCCTTCAAGATCTTCTACTATTGCTTTGCATCTTTCGACTGCCATAAGTAACGGGGGGAGGAAGGGAAAGTCTGGGAAGTGAGCTGGAGGTGTTAAATTCTTCTGTTGTGTAAAGGGGGGGGGGAAAGCATACAATAGAGTTAGGTTTCTATTTCTTGCTTAGCTTTCTTTTCTCTGCGCAACTGCAACCTGTTTTCAAAATATGCCAAGGTCAACGGACAGAGGCCTCATCATCACCTGAAGATGCCCACATGATCATATTCACAACTTCTAATTGGAAGTGTCATCTGAACTATTGGGGGTGGGAACATTTCCATCACTTTGTATATGTGAATTGCGCACCTAATTTCTCAGATTCAGAATTCTTTGGTTGCTGCCACTTCACTTTCAGTAAAAGATATCTTTTCTCTAAACTAAAGAGTCTAAGTATTTCTTTCCTGGATTTTGAATGGAGCTCCGCCTGACATTATTCTGAATACCCAATTTTTTTCTGAGGGGGCCTGGACATCATGTCATCTTCAAATAGTGACCAAGAGGATCCGGGAGCCATTGGAGGGCAAGATTCTGTGCTGGTGCAGGAGGCCCAATCGCTAGCAGAGC
Organism: Laticauda colubrina; assembly: GCA_015471245.1. NCBI lineage: Eukaryota > Metazoa > Chordata > Lepidosauria > Squamata > Elapidae > Laticauda > Laticauda colubrina. The sequence continues at coordinate 15,659,576 of BLBF01000007.1, read as the reverse complement.
TCAGTTTGCAAGAGGATCCAGTGGTGAAGCCCAGATGGTCAGTGGGAGTTGGTTGGAAAGATCCGGAGGAGGACCCCCCCCCCCCCAGGGTCACAACTACCCACTGGCGTGGAAAAGAGGAGCCTTGGCAAGAGAAGGAAAAGAGGGAACTCTTGATGGATCAAGCCAGGAGACTCCTTAATGAAGCCTTTGAACAACCTCAAGCTGCACAAAGGTATGAAGGGGGAGGGGAAGTAGCCCCAGCCAGAAGAAGCAGAGCAACTCCCTCTCCCATAAATCAACCCGATCCAGCAGCAGCCCCGGGGCCTTCGGCGGGAGGTGTGATTCCTAGAAGGCGTAGAGCTCCTAGGCTGCCTCCATTAGAAGTAAAATACGGGGGGGATCCCAAAATCTTGGGATTCTTCCTAGCTCAAGTTTGGAGCCATATGGAAGAATATGGGGAGGATTTTCCCTCAGAAGCAGCCAAAGTGAGGTGTGTTACCAGGGCTCTGGAGGGAATAGCGGCAGAGTGGATGGTGACCTTGCATAATGATAATGCTCAGCTGCTGAATTATAACCTATTCATGGCTGCACTGCGGGCTAGGTTTGAGGACCCACTGGCAGAGCGCAAGGCCCGAATTAGGATGAAAACCATAAAACAGGGGCGGAGGTCTGTGTCTGACTACACCCAAGAATTTAGACAGTTAACCGGCCATTTCCGAGGCTGGCCCCAAGAAGCCCTGATAGAACTGTTTAAAGATGGTTTAAATGAAGATGTGTACCAGAGATGCACTGCTAGAAGAGACCCCAATGACTTGCAGATGTGGTACTTGCTGGCAGAAGAAGTGGAGATTGATTTAATCCGAAGTAAACGGCGGGGAGGTTATGGGTGGAGCAAGTTTTCCCCCCCACGTCCTCAAGAGGCTCCTAAACCTCAGAAGGGAGGAGTGGTGGCAAGACCCAACCCCTCGGCCTGCTTTCGATGCGGGAAAGAAGGTCACCGGGCTGTGAACTGCAGAGTCAAGTTGGAGCCAAAGGGGGCGCCAAAGGAAGGAAAGAAACCTGAAAAGTCCCCAGCGAAGCCTTGCGAAACAGCACTAAAGTCGAAAGAGACAGCAGAGGTCGCCCCTCCCACTGGAGAGGAATCAGAAGCCCCAGTGACCCCTGAGGAGGAGGATTCTGACTCGGAAGACGACTTCCTGGTAAGTCCAAACGTGGGCCCTATGACCATTCCGGTGAAGTTGAGGGTACCCAATTCAGGTGTCAAAGGGGAAATGCTAGCCCTGTTAGATTCTGGGTGAACAAGGTGTATAATCAACACGAAAGTAGTGAAGAAAATGGGCCTAAAGTTAAAACCTTTGAAGATGCCCATTTCCTTTTGCCAACTAGATGGATCAGTGGCTGGAGGTTGCCCCACCCGTTTTGTCACGGAACCGATAGAAATGATCATGGGAGAGCATGATGAGACCCTGCGTTTTATTGTGGTCCCTGGGATGGAGCAACCATTAATACTGAGCTTGCCCTGGCTCCGGAAATGGAACCCCCAGGTTAACTGGAGAAAGGGGTTGTTGCGCATACGCACAAAGCAGCGACCGAGAGGAGGGGCCAGATCCCAGCCGAAGCCTGAGGACCTAATTGAAATAGTTTCTACAGGTACTGAGCCCATGAAAGATGAGGAGAAAATTCCCAAAGAGTATTGGGATTTAAAAGAAGTGTTCAGTGAGAAGGCCTCGGATGAGCTTCTGCCTCATCGGCCAATAGACTGTGCTATTGAGATTTTGCCTGGAGTGAAGCTTCCGAAACCAAAGTTGTACTCAATGACCCCATGGGAATTGGAAGAGCTAAGATTGTTTATAGATAAAAATCTGGAACATGGTTTCATTCTAGACCCCGAGTAGCGGCCCCAGTGTTGTTCCGGGAAAAGAAAGATGGTTCCAAATGCTTGGTGGTGGATTACAGAAATTTGAACGCTATTTCTGTGGAAAATGTGTACCCCCTTCCTTTGATGAAGGACATGTTGGCCCATTTAGCGAAGGGAAAGATTTTCACGAAGTTGGATTTGAGAGAAGCATACTACCGAATTCGAATTAAGGAAGGGGATGAGTGGAAGACCACTTTTAACTGCCCGATGGGTTGCTTCCAATTCAACGTTCTTCCTTTTGGTTTACAAGGGGCCCCAGCTGAATTCATGCAAATGATCAATCAAGTGTTACATGAACATTTATACAGGGGGGTTCTGGTTTATCTTGATGATATCCTTATCTACACGGAAACTCTGGATGAACATGTGAAGTTAGTGCAGTCGGTTCTACAAAACCTGTGTGCCGCTAAGTTGTATGCTAAATTGTCAAAGTGTGAATTCCACCAACACAAAATTGACTATTTGGAATATCGCATTTCATCTGAAGGCATAGAGATGGATCCAGAGAATGTGCGTGCCGTTCTGGAATGGGCTCCACCACGCAGCAGAAAACAACTTCAAAGCTTTTTGGGATTTGCAAATTTTTACTGGCAATTCATCCCGACGTTTGCTAAGATAGCTATGCCCATCACAAATCTCTTGAAAACAAAAGGGGAGGTGAAGCCAAGGCCAGGAAAGCCGCTGGAGTGGTCCATGGAGTGCCAAGCTGCTTTTGAAAAGCTAAAACGACTGTTTGCTGCAGAACCAGTGCTGAAGCACCCGGATATGGACACTCCTTTCGTGATTCAAGCCGATGCAAGTGATGTGACTATTGGAGTGGTATTACTTCAAGCCAACGAGAAAGGGACCTTACAGCCTTGTGCGTATACCTCCCGTAAGCTGTCTGAAACAGAAGATGGGCTGTCTGGGAGAAAGAAGCTTCTGCAGTTCATTGGGCCTTGCTGACCTGGAGACATTTCCTGGAAGGAGCAAAACACCCATTTGAGGTATGGACTGATCATAAGAATTTGGAAGCCTTAAAATCGCCCCGGAAACTGTCCCCTAAACAAGTTCGCTGGGCCCAGTACTTCAAGCAATTCAATTTCTCCTTGAAGTACATTCCAGGTGGGAAGAACTTCATGGCGGATGCTCTCTCTAGACTACCCCAATATAATAGTATGCGCCAGGAGGTGCTAAGCCCAATTGTCTCAGCCAAACAACTAGCCACCCCAGTGATCACCAGAGCCCAAAGGAAGAACCAAGAAGTGGTTTTATCGAATGACCTAACCGAACAATTCAAAGAAGCTTTAAAACTGGACGAATGGTTCCTGGCTCATTCAAGTGACTATACAATTAGAGATGGCTTGGCTTGGGTGGGGGCCAAGTTGTATGTGCCACAGGTGCTGAGGGGCCAAATACTACAACAGGCTCATGATTCTAAAGCAGCTGGCCACTTCGGATTTGTGAAGATCTTACATCTGGTTAAGCGGCAATTCTGGTGGCCTACTTTAAAGAAGGACATTGAAGGTTATGTAGCTAGCTGTCCAATTTGTGCTTCGGCAAAGAGACCTCCTGGTAAGCCAGTAGGATTGTTACAAAATGTAGCTAGACCATTGACTCCCTGGAAAGAAATCTCTATGGACTTTATAGTAGAATTACTCGAAAGTGGTGGAAATACGGTCATCTGGGTAGTGACTGATTTGTTTTCCAAACAAGTACATTGCATACCTTGTTCCAAGATTCCCTCTGCTAAGACGCTGGCTAAACTGTTTATTTCACATATCTATAGGTTACATGGCGTTCTGGAACGCATAATCTCTGACAGAGGGGTCCAGTTTACCTCAAATTTTTGGAAAGAGTTCCTGAAGTTAATAGGCTCTGCCCAGGGGTTAAGCTCCGCCCACCACCCCCAAACTAAAGCCCATGTCACACTGGCCAACGGATGCAAAAAGGACACAGCAGACGAGCAAAATGTTCCATCCGTTGTTATCCGCTCTCAAAAGGGGCAAAAATTTGCATAACCGGAGCGGATAACACGGACGCATGGAGGACGCAGGGCGGATGCAAAGTGGATGGGGAACGGAAGCCTAGCGGATGGGAGCGGATGGCACATCCGCAGGGCTTCCGGGGGGTCTCAGCAAAGTGGACGCGGAATGGAAAGAGCGGATGCAGAGCGGACACCGAGTGGATGAAGCGGATGCACAGTGGATGCACAGCGGAAGCTTAGCAGATGCCTGGTGTTAATTGCACATGCGGGGAGGATGCATTGTGTCAGCCCCGCGGATATAACGGAAGCAGCTCGGAAGCAGGTCACCATTCAGAGAAAAGACCTGCTGCCGGACAGATTGGCTGCCTTGCCTGCCCTGCCTGCATGTCTGCCTGCAAGCTTTGGTGCCAGCCTGCCTGCAAGCCTTGCTGCCAGCCTTGCTGCCAGCCTTGCTGCCAGCCTTGGTGCCTGCCAGCCTCCCTGCCAGCCAGCAACCCCACAACCATGCGGAAGCACAGCAAGCCTCAGCCATCTGCTGCCAGCCCTTGCAAGAGGGACAGGGCTACCTTCCCGCCCCCTGGCCATCACTCTGGTTCTCCTGGGGCTTCTGCAGCACGGGCTCGCTCTTCTGGGGCTGGCGCTTCTGCTGCTTCTGCTTCTGGAGGAGCTGATGACAAGCACTCCAGCACCAGCCACCTCCACAGCACCTGCACCCTTCACCCCTGAGACTGAGCGACCAAGAGGAGTGCCAGAGACTCATTTTTGTCTTATAGCTTGTTGTTAATAAAGTCTATTTATGATTCACACACTTGTTTCATTTCTTTTTTTTAATAAAGTCTTGGTGGAAACTTTTAGAAATGGTTTAAGCCTTTGCTTGCTTGTGGGATGGGTAAGGATAGCTTTGGAATGGGTTAGGATACCTGTGGGATGGGTTAGGATAGCAGTGGGATAGATAAACCTCCAATGCAAGCATAGTGGGACTGTATGGTCCACCCTCCCAGGTGCCACACCTACGGCCCTTTATTATCAATAACGATATAATCAATCATCCACACATGTCAACATAAACACAACTCTTTATTAAACGCCCTGTTCATTGTAGGCCAACCAAACATACATGGCCCAATCTCATCCGTGTGATGAGACAGGCTGAAGGAAGCATCCATTAAGCATTTACCATCCTGTCTTGCCACTCCACTGCTCCAGCTGGGGAGTTGCACCAGTGTTTCAGGAGGTTGCGCTGCTTCTTCGCCTCACGTGAGGCTCTGTTGGGGCCTTGCACATCCTGAGTGTCGATCAGGTTTCGCCCTTGCCTCCATTCCCCAGGCTCCATGTCCCCATTGCCTTGTTGACGGTCCACAAGCCTGTTCTGCAAGACTGGGGAGCGGGTGTGCATGAGATTGTGCAGGATGCAGCAAGCTTCCATGATCCTCATCATGGTCTCTGGGCTATGCTGTATGTTGGTGAGAAGTACCTGGAACCTGTTGGCCAGGATGCCAAAGGCGTTCTCCACCACCCACTTTGCCCTGAACAGCCTGTAGTTGAAGATCCTCTCTTCACGGGTGAGGTATTTGGAGGTGTAAGGCTTCATGAGGTAGGTTCTGAGGGAGAAGGCATCATCCCCCACGACGAAGTAGGGCACATCTTGCTTGTCGTTGGATCTGGGAAGCCCACCATGAGGTTGCGTTCCAGCCCCTCCTTGAGGTGACTGGCATTGTATACCTGGGCATCTGAAGACGAGCCGTTGCCTGAAGCATCGATGTACATGAACTTGTAGTCAGCATCGACCATGGCGAAGAGGATGATGCTGAAGAAGCCCTTGTAGTTGTGATAAGTGGACCCCGACTTGGCTGGAGCTTTGCAGGCCACGTGCTTGCCATCGATGGCTCCAACGGTGTGTGGGAAGTCCAACCTCTGATACCACTGCTCTGCAACTTTCTTCCAGCCTTCTTCAGTGGAGGGGCACTGGAGGAGCTCCTCCTTGTATTCTTCGATGATGGCCTGCACCACTTCTCTGACCACAATGCTGATGGTGTTGGGTGGCACCCTCCAGCTGTACTGCATGCTCCTGTAGGTGGTCTCTGAGGCCAGGTGGCGCAGAGTCAGTGCCACCTTGAGCCCAGGTTCCAGGCTGGGTGGGAAGTTGGTGTTTGCCTTGGTCAACCTGGGTGTCAGCCGCTGCATAAGTTCATCAAACATGGCTGGAGGAATCCTCATGAAGTTCTGGAACGCCCAAGTGTCTTCGTTCCTGAACTCCACCATCAGCTTGTGTACAGTCCGTCCTCTGCTCTTCTGGCAAACCATCTTTGGACCCAGACTTTTTTTGGGTGCCTCCTTTTCTTCCCGTAGTAGAGTTCACAGAGCCTGTAGATGGTTTCGCACTGTTGCAGAAGGATGGTGGCTGCTGAAAGGACTTTGTCCCAATCCACGGTGGACATGACTGGATGCTGTGGAAGAGGAAGAGTCAGATGAAGGCTGCAGAGGTCTGCACAGGTAGGCTGCTGTTCTGAAAGTGAGATGCAGGCGAGTTGCTCCCCCTTTTTATAGGCAATATAGGTTTTCTACTATGTGTCCCTTTGCATCCTCTAGGCATCCTCTAGGCATCCTCTAGACATCCTTAATATCCGAGATAGCTCCCCTATGTGAACGTTTTTTTTGTTTTAAACGCTTTGTTTCCGTGCTGCATTCGTTCTGCATCCGTTCTGTGTCTGTTCCTCTTCCTCCCTGCGTCCGGGCGGATGCGAGTTGCGTGGATGTGCAGTGGACACCATCAGATATAGCGGATGCATAACGAATGCGTAGTGGATGCAGAACGGACGAACTGGATACATTTTCCACGCAAAAGTTTTGCACAGCCCAAAACCTTCGGAGCGGATAAACGTCAATAAACGGATACTGGATGGATAGAGAGGAAGCAAAACGGAGGCAGTGAGTACATCGCGTTTTCGAACGAATGGCAAGGTTTTTTGTCCGTTTTACATCCTCTTTGCATCCGTTGGTTCAATGTGACATGGGCTTAATGGGGCCTGTGAGAGGACTAATGCAGTGTTAGAACAATATCTTAGATGTTACATAAATTATCAACAAGATAACTGGTCCGAATTACTACCGTTTGCCGAAGTGGCATGTAACAACTCCGTACACAGTAGTACTGGATTTACTCAATTTAAAGTGGCTTCGGGACAAGATTTCGTTCCCATACCTGAACTTCCTCGTGAAAAACCTAACATCCATTCGTTGTAGGAATGGATAACTCAACTCCAACTTAACTGGCCAGTGACACGCAAAGCATTAGATGAGGCCCATCAAGCTCATAAGAAATTTGCAGACAAGAAAAGATCCCCACAGAAAGAATATAAAGTCGGCGACAAGGTTTTCCTGTCCACTAGATACCTGCAAACCACTCAATAGTCAAATAAGCTTGGTCCTAAGTATGTTGGTCTTTTCACAATTGAACGGATTATAAATCCTGTAACAGTCCAGCTGAACTTACCGAAAACTCTTCGACAAATTCATCCGGTATTCCATGTTAGTTTGCTAAAACCTGAACGTACTTCTGATCTAAGACCCATCCAAGCTGACCCTCCCATACCAATACTGATTGAAGGTGAACAGCATTTTGAAGTTAAAGAAATTCTGGACTCTCGCAAATGGAGGGGTCGACTCCAGTATCTTGTAGCCTGGAAACATTTCCCTTCTTCGCAAGCCGAATGGGTTAACGAAACCAACGTTAAAGCCCCTAAGTTGATCAAAGCATTTCGTTCCAAGTATCCTGATAAGCCTTAGGAGTGTATTGTTTTGTAATTGCTGAATGATTAATAATTGTCTTTATATTTTCTCCTCTCTCTCCTCTAGGACTGATGGTTTTCCTTTTTCTAGGAGGGCCGAATGTCAGCCTTCAAGATCTTCTACTATTGCTTTGCATCTTTCAACTGCCATAAGTAACGGGGGGAGGAAGGGAAAGTCTGGGAAGTGAGCTGGAGGTGTTAAATTCTTCTGTTGTGTAAATGGGGCGGGGGGGAAGCATACAATAGAGTTAGGTTTCTATTTCTTGCTTAGCTTTCTTTTCTCTGCGCAACTGCAACCTGTTATCAAAATATGCCAAGGTCAACGGACAGAGGCCTCATCATCACCTGAAGATGCCCACATGATCATATTCACAACTTCTAATTTGAAGTGTCATTTGAACTATTGGGGATGGGAACATTTCCATCACTTTCTATATGTGAATTGCGTGCCTAATTTCTCAGATTCAGAATTCTTTGGTTGCTACCACTTCACTTTCAGTAAAAGATGTCTTTTCTCTAAACTAAAGAGTCTAAGTATTTCTTTCCTGGATTTTGAATGGAGCTCCGCCTGACAGACTTTTTATTTCCTTTTTTCTTTGGAACAAAATTGAAGAAGAAATGAGCCACAACACCCCCAGAAAATAAGATTGCCTGACCTTCCCCACCTTTCTTGTTTTCTATCTAGTTGTTGCCAATGGTAATGAAAAAACAAGCCCCACATCTCTTAGTGGCCAAGAATTGAATAATAGTTCTTGTTTCCTTAGCAAGTAGAGGAATCACAAAAGTGATTGGGGGCCAATTCCAAGCTTGGAGGCTTGGAATAATATTAAAAAAGGCATTAGAGCTTCTTTGAATGCTTACATCCAAAATGCTATTTAAAACAGAAATATTGATGGTCTTCATGGTGTTGGGATGGATGTGATTAATATTCTGATTGGTTAAAACACTTCAGGTGCGCAACCAGGATACGAAACTGGCATTTAGAGTAATCAATAAATATGTTTCCCCTTGACTTCATCCATTGATTTGTGAATAGATATATTTAGGGCAATTTATTCATTTGGTCCAGCTTTCCCAGTGTTGAATAAAGTTAGTCATCCTGTAGGACAGGCCCAGACCAAAGCCCACAAACTGACATCAACAGCAACAATTACATTTTAGGACTGATGGGAAATAATAAAATATGTGTGTTAAATTTATCAAAGTATATACTTTGCCTTTTTTTTTTAAAGGGGCAGTACAAAGTCAGGAAACTCAGAGTGACGAATAAAAGGAAGTTGACTGGGCCATCTATGAACTTCATTCTGCTCATGTCTGCTTTTGTAAATTGTTTGGACAACATTTTACTATATTCAGAATAAAGGAAATGTGAAATTTTTGAGAGTTTTTTAAAAATTTATATACTGTTCCCTTCCCTTTTCAGATTATTCTGCAATGACTACAGCCAGATACAGACCTACTTGGGACTTGGTGCTTGATCCTCTTGTTTTGTGTAAACTCTGCCTTGGGGAGTATCCTGTAGAGCAGATGACAACAATAGCACAATGCCAATGCATCTTCTGTACACTGGTTAGTAAACGTCAACAAATTCTGTGCCCCATCCATCTGAACAGTCATCAAGAGTCAAGTTTGTATATCTCTAGGCAAGATTGTAGTACAGGTAATCCTCAATCTACAACCACAATTGAGCCAAGAATTCATGTTGCTAAGCAAGACATTTTTTAAGTTAGTTTTTGCCCCATTTTATGACTTTCCTTGCTACATTTGTTAAGTGAATCACTGCAATTGTTAACTTGTTGTTAAGTGAATCTTGCTTCTCCATTGACTTTGCTTGTCAGGTCTCAAAAGGGGATCGCATGACCCCAGAACACCGCAACTATCATAAATATATTTTTATTGTTGACAACTATAAATAACAAATGTATTGCAACCGTTCTGGCATCATTCTGCCTTACATACAAAAATATTACTAAAGCATTAACATTCATATTATTAGTACAATATTCACAATTTAGGTCCATTTATCCTAACTACTTTAGTTCCAATCTTCCCCTCTCTTCTGCAACATTGATAAACTTATTCCAAATATCATAATATTCTGATTCCCCCTTATTTTTCAGTTCTAGAGTTAGTCTATCCAGTTCTGCACAATCTCTTTCTGGTGGTATATTGTCATTCTTCTAATATTGTGCATAGACCGTTCTCTGAATTTTGATCACGTGACCATGAGGATGCTGCAAATGGTCATAAGTGTGAAAAATGGTCACGTCACTCTTTTCAGTGCCTTCGAATGGTCACTAAATGGATTGTTGTAAGTCAAGGACTATCTGTACTACAATTGGAGGAGCTTCATTTATGATGAGCGCACACACAGGTGTACATTTTTAGACAAATAGAAGAAGTGCTATGTATTTCCTGTATATACTTTTGTTCATCTCTTGGCAAACAAATTAGAAAAGAGAATGAGGATTCTATCTAAGGAGGGCCCAAAGCTTTGTCGTTGGTCAGGTTTATTTATGAAGTCTACACTGGGAAGACAGGATTGAAATAAAAATATTTATCCTGGAAAACGTCTCAAGCTCTTTGGCAGTATTACCTAAGCAGTTGGTACAATTACACGCCTTGGCTTTTAAAAACTGGTACTGGTTAGAACAAGGAAAGGCGATTTCTACAGCTGGAGAAGATAACATATTTCATTGTTATTGCTGCTTTATTTTTTAAGCTCCTGAAGATCGAAGCAGGTTCATCAGTAAAATTAAGAAATCAGAGAAAGGTGGGAGGCAATATTGGGGCCATGTTTTCCTCTTTGGGGCATTGTTTGAGAGATATATTTTAAATTTACAGTTGCATTAAATGTACTGTAAGCTTAGTTCCTTCATTTTCTTTCATTTCCCACCAAAGTCAGCACAATTTTTTCTTTAGTTGTACAACCTAAGGAAATGAAATCTGGAAAATATGATCCCACAGAGTCCTCTCAGTGAAGTGTTTTGTCTCTTAATAGATTTTATTTTTGTCTAGAAGTTGTTCTTTTCATTCTCTTAAAAATATCATGCTAGAAATGTTATCCTTGAAAGTGTGTACAATTTAAAAAGTGCACTGGATAAGAGGAACAAAATATTAGTTAAGGTAGATGTCATTAAATTCTGCATTTCTTATACTAATTTGAGAATGTTTGCCATTTAATTTTAAAGGTTAGATAATAAGTTAAACAATCAAAAGTCATTACTTATTATAAACAAGAAAAGCTTGTTACTATGTACCTCCAGGAAATATATCATTCTCCCAAATCTAAAACTGAAAACTTCCTGGATCAGATACCAATGTTTAACTCTAGGCTTTTCTATATCTGGAAAAATACCAGTTATAATACCACATAGTTTTCAGTGCTTTGCCAGGAAATATCTTCCTTAAATGAGGCCTTAAACCTTTTCTTTCATTGCACCTGCCCTTTGGAACATCATTCCTCCCAAGATTAGACTGGCTTCATCCACGATAACCTTTCAGAAATCCCTTAAGACCTGGCTGTTCACCAGGTTAGATGTCCCTGTGAGATATTGTTAATCGTTGTGTAATCGTAGGTGCTCTCGCAGCTTGGTTGTTTGGAGACCAAGCTCAAAGAGCATCGAGGGCTCCACAGTTCAACCATGAGCTACATAAATGGATGTAGTCCTCAAGTTATGACTGTAATGGAACCTGCGGATTAAAGTCGGAATTTGAGACCACATTAAATGAACTGCCTCAAGTAATAACCAGCCATCCCTGATTTCTCCAGTGCATTTGTTAAACCAGGCCTATGAAACCGGTAGCCCATGGACCGGATGCGTCACATGCAGGCCAAGCCCACCCCAGCTCCACAAAGGCAAAAAACATGATGATACATCATGATACGTCATGTGACGCGATCGAGTTTGACACATGTGCGTTAAACGAATGCATGGGTCATTAAGTTGAGCTCAGGGGTGGGGAGATCCTGGGAGGCCTAGTGCAGGCACAAGCCCATCTGCTTCAGGCTTCTTGAGGCCTCCCTCACCCTGAGATACCCCATCCTCCATTTCCTATCCCTTGAGTGTCTCGCATGCCAGCTATTGCACAGATTTCCTAATTCCGTCCCTGCCCTTCCTCCTGCCAAGGGAACCTTGCCTTTCTGGGGCAAAATAAAAGCCTTTCAGAAGTTTCTGCACCAGTTGGCTGGTTACCGATCAGCTGGCCATTGGGAAGCTACCAGCCCTGCGTAAAAGGTGACAGCTTCAGGAGGAGCTTCTCCTCGCTCTCTCCCCTAGAAAGCCACATTCGTTCAACAAACAAAATAAAAAAAGACAACAAGAAGTGGGAGAGACAGATTTATTGATTCTCCCCACCCCACTCAATTAGGTGCTAAAACTAAACCTTCCCCCTTCTGCTGTCTAATCTTTATCCCTTATCTTGATTCCAGGCTGAAGAGTACAGGAGCCAAGCAAGGAGAGAAAATCTTTCTGCAGCTTTTTCCCTTGAATCGGAGGGGGACAAAAACATCTTCAAAAGTTAGCCAACTAACAAAATGGATGATGCCGGATCTTTACAAACTATAGGTGTTTGTCTGACTGCCAATAGAGCCTGGCTAGGACTTAAATTGCTAGATCGGTGATGGCTAACCTTTTGGGCACCAAGTGCCCAAAGCGTGCATGCAAATCCCCCAAATGCAATGTTCACGAGTCTCCCATGCATGCATCCCATCCCCATGCATGGACCCCGTCCTCCCCACACATGCATACATGTCCCCTGCATGCGCCCCACGCACGCACGGCAGAGACCTGAAGACCAGCTGACCATGCACACACATGCGCAGCAGAGCTGAGCTGGGGCAATGGCTCACATGCCCGCAGAGAGGGGTCTGCATGCCACCTCTGGTTTGCCATCACGGGGCTAGGCTGTAGACTGTCCTCTAAACTAGTCAGATGGAGTTAAAGCTTGTCAAGTCCTAATGTCCTCCATTTTGTTGCACAAGTTTCTTGTTGACTAACTTTTGAAGATGACATTTCCTCCTCCCCCCCACCTTTCCAGGTCAAAGGAAAAAGCTACAGAAAGATTTTCTCTCCCTGCTTGGAATCATAAGAGACTTGAATCAGTTCCTCCAAAGTAATGAAAAATGTTATTGAGTGAACTTGAGTCACCCAGCCTTGACCTCTTAGCATAGTAGACTTCATAGTTACTGGAGGGAGGCAATGGAACATCACAGTTCTTTAGAAGATGAATGGTATAAAAATTTAAAGTTATGCAAAAGCAATGAATGTTGAATGGAAAAATTTAATTCCCTGTTCGACCATACTGTGAGGCATAAGCTCATTCTCCGTCAGTGATCTCATAGGGAAGTTGGAAAGATGCAACCTCCTATTCCCACTTTCTTGAGGTTTTTTCAAGAAAGGTGATGAGATAGATAGGGACAGGGATGACAATAAGTGCCCATTCAAGATTTTCATATGAACTTGCATTTTGAAAGCCTGCATTTTGAAAGTGTGTTATTATTATTATTATTTTAAATATTATTTATTCATTGATTTGGGGGTGGTATTAATTAATATGCATGCCTGGCTTAGTTAAATATGCCCATGCATGTGAAAGAACAATAAAGAAGATAGGGCGAATTATATGATCTTCTTAGGCAGAGAAGCAAAAAACAATCTGTTAAACAACTGCCTGGAGCTCTGACATCTGGATTTCAAAGAATGACATGCCAGAGAACAGAAAATCTATCTGGATTAAACACACAAAATGTATTGAGAGCAGCAATGGTGAGAAAATATGCGGGGGGGGGGGGGGCGGTGTTGAACTGCATCAATTCAATTGAAGGATTCAGTATTCTTTATAGGGGAAGTAACTAATTAGTTTCAAGCACAGAATCTTTGCCCTCACCTGACAAGGGATCCACATACCAGGCCAGTGTCTCTCAACCTTGACAGTTTTAAGAAGCTTGGACTTCAACTCCCAGAATTCCCTACGCCTCTTAAAGCTGCCAAGATCGAGTAACACTGCATTGGGCTAGCCAGGCAGCCATTTTCCCTCTCTTCCAGAAGTACTTAGATAAAACAAATGGCACCTGAATATTCAGAGGTAGTTATGGGATGCGATTCCCCTAGCAGCTTCCAACTAGGTTCATATCTGCCGTTGCCCCTGGCATACTCAAATGACCTTTTATTTGCTGCAGACTCAGCAGTGGAAGGCAAGAAAGCATTCTGGTGTTGCCTAGGCAACCATGCAGGATTTGCATTGAATCAGTCAGTCTCTCTCCACCATCCCCCCAAATATTTTGAAGTATTTTCCAGATATTAGCAATGAAAATAAGAATTATGCTAGGCATATTTTCTCTTGACTCTTCCTGTTTCTGTAAACCCTTTGGCTTTAGACAACTGCAATGATCATCAATCTGTTTATGTGTTTAGCACAATTTAAGCACAGGTGGAATGTCAGGGTGCCAAGTTTGATAAATTGCATAGGATCTCATTTGCATTGATTGCTACGTAATGCAGTCAGTGATCCTATAAGAAAATTGCTGTAGAGTGACCATATGTAGCCAGACATACTGTATGCTTTTGTCTCCATATTACACAAACACTCAATCACAAACTGGTTGTCCTCTATTTTCTTTTTTTCGATCTACCGTCTGCTGTATGCCCAAATAGCTGATTTGTTTTTTAATGCTGTGCTGCATAAATTTAGTGCAAAGGATACTTCTGGTAATTGTAAATAAATCCTCTTTATAGATTATTCCAATCAAAAATAAACACTACAATCTCACCTGACCTTTGGAAAACAAACCATAAATGGTGACTGGAAGTGGTGCTGATTTGCACCTAGAGCATCCCAATCTCACCCTCCCCACACACCCATCTCCATTAGAGAGTGTGTGTTAAAATAACAGATATAACAATGACCACTAAAACAGGATTCTGGAAGTTGATTCTACCTTGACACAGTGATGCAGAAACATCTTTGAAGGACATTTTTAAAATTGAGATAATTAGGATTTTTTTGCTACTAACTTTATATAGAACTGCATGTATGCATGTGAGAGTTATTCAATGCAGTTATGTTTTACTAAGACCATGGAATGAGAACTACAGTGTGTGTGAAGCTTTCAAGGCTGCTTTACTTTGTGAAGGCAGACAAATATAACTTTTTTTCACCCTCTTAGCAATACTTGGACAGCCATTATAAAAACCCCTAAAGAATAGTCTAATTCTCACATTGGCACAATATTGTCACTTTGGGACAGGAAGTAGATTGTGGTTAACTTTATTCTGGTACAATATAGTGGATCATTTTTTATGTTGACTGTCAGATTCAGATGCTACTTTAGAGGACACGAATCACTTTGAGATTAGAAATTAAAATTCATGAGCATTTGCAAGAAGCAGTCTTTCCAGAGGATAATAATTATCATACACGTTTGATCAATTAATGTACTCCTAAACAATTAACATACACAACCTTGCTTTTTGCTATTCCCTGATGGTCATGAATGGAAATGGGGGAGGGGGTGGATTGTCTGCAGAGCACAGACTATTCTTGGCTCCTAGGTTTTCTCTTATGATTTATCTCTCAGCCTGCTCCAGGCTTATTCTGATTTACAACTTAGAGCAAGGGTAAGCAATCTTTTCCAAGCCAAGAGGTGATTTGGTTTTATAGTGGAATGCATCCAGGGGGTTGGCATGGCGCATGTGTAGTGTTTTCAAAAAAGTGAACAGGGTTGAAACAACAGCAAGAATCCTAAACTGGATTGAACGTTAAATTAAAATTAATTCAGTAAAATGAATGAAAAACAGTGATTTGATAAAAATACACCATATTTATTTTTCCTTTCTTTAAAATTGTAGCTTACAATTTGGTGGTTATATTTTTAGAGGTTTAGGGATCCAAATAAGTATTACACATTGTGCACATTTGCTTTAGAGCTGCTATGCTTATTGTGCAAGCCACATTGTTTTAGATTAAAGCTGCCAGTTGACAAGAATAGAGCTAAAATGTCATTATGAAAGAATGGGGCCAACATGGATAGTTTATCTTTTGCCCTTACCTAAAATTATAAGATTAAATGCCTGAATCAAGTTCAGACATCCTTAAGTGAGTTCAAATACAGCTTAAAAGTTGAGAAGCATATTTTCTAGATATCTTCAGCAACACTATCAGTAACAGCCCTAAAGACTTGCCCATAATTCTATCTAGTTTCTTAACCATTCATCTTTCTTGACGCTTGCAAGATTTCTTGACGCTTGCAAGAAATTTCTTCTGGCCAGCCAGTACCATGATTTACATAATACTGAGGTTGCATGAATGAAACAATCCCTGTCTGCTATGGAGTTAGACAGAATTTTGGAGTTTTCTGACTGTGGTGAGCTGTACTACTATGATATGGAGAAAATAAAGAGAAGGTGGACTGAGTTCTTTTAGCCATCAGTTTCAACTTTGTTTCTCCCATCTTTGGATTTGTGACTTGTAAATTCATGCTTACAAGTGATAGAAAACATGTACTCCTAATCCATTCTTTGACCTCTTGACTAAGATAGCAGCTACTGGTTTTGTTCTTGATTCTCACCCTGTTATACATACAATTTGCATATGAGCCTTCAAATTGGCAATTTTTGCAGCAAATATTGAGGTGCCTGAAGTTTTAGCATCACCAAAAGCACCATAGAGATTTAATTTCTATAACAATAGACCATATTAATGTGTATGTGTGTGTAATGTTTTAAGATTACTATTTTATTACTGTTCTTGAATAATCAAATTATATTTTTATGAGAACTCATGTGTACTATAATATTTAATCACAAAGAAATATCCTCATCAGGCAATGCATTGTTTAATCAGAAGTATTTTAACATTCTTAACCTTTATACATGAATATCTCATAGGATGTTACAATATAAACAGAAAACTTTTACCATCTAGGTGTAATAATTACATAGGTGTCATACTCTGGGAATTAATTATCATTAGTTCCCATCTGGCTCCGAAACAATGAATTGCACATTCTGTGCACAAGACAGTCATTCCCAATCAGAAGAAGACATTACAGAAATCCAGGGGATGTTCAAGTTCATTTCCTAATAGGAGAACAGCAAATGTATGGCACACGTATGGTGGTTTCCTTGACATGAATGGGGAAATGGGAATCCATTGAAAGTTTGCAGATTAAATATTTACTAAATACAGCTCTTAAAAAAAAGATGATCCATTCAGTCATGTATTTCGTAGAATGGGAGCATATTTCACATTTTGGTTTAATTCATAAATGTAACAAGCAATTTCTTCAAAATTCTGCTTGTGAAATGCATCTGGAGCAAACTCCCATCTGTCAAGATAAGATGCCAGAATATAGTATGGCTCTCCTTAAATTAGTCATTATCGTCCTCAGTCAATATGTGATTCTGCAGCCATGTTCTCTTTCCTAGCACACAATCAGAGGACGACAGCTGCTTCTTTCTCCAAGTTTTTGCCCATCTTTTTTTATTCAGAAGGAAAGTCAGGAAACAAGTGACATTTATGAGCTGCAGGAACAGTATGTTTGATATTATACTGCCTGCAAGGAACTTGGACCATGTAAGACCATGCTGTCTCTGGTGACCTTTATGGTTTTCTTTGAAGTACTGAACAGCTAATAACTAAATGATAACACAGTAGGCCAAATTTTGCTGTTAGACTAATTCTGCTAGTAGGTGGCATTATCCTATTTGCATGCAACTCTTCTTCTTTAAGCAAAGACAAGAAGAGGAAAGCCGCATCAATGTGGACCAGAACAAATTGTTCCAATTGTGGTTTGGGGAAGGAAGGGAAGGGAAGGGAAGGGAAGGGAAGGAAGGAAGGAAGGAAGGAAGGAAGGAAGGAAGGAAGGAAGGA
>BLBF01000007.1:15611316-15642039 GCA_015471245.1 Laticauda colubrina | reverse complement strand
GGAAGGAAGGAAGGAAGGAAGGAAGGAAGGAAGGAAGGAAGGAAGGAAGGAAGGAAGGAAGGAAATAAATAAACAAACAAACAAACAAACAAACAAACAAATAAATAAATAAATAAATTGGGGTTTGGAAAAGGAAAGGGAAAGGAAGCAGAAAAGGGAAAGAAGGAAGGAAGGAAAGAAAAAGTTCTTGAAAATTGTCTGCTTCCTAAGAAAAATACATCAAACTTCAAAAAAGTTGGCAAAAACAGTGGATATCATAGCTGGACTAGGATTCAGACATGAAAATCACTGAGTGACTTTGGGCCACTCACTTGCAGTGTCAAATCCAAAATCATAATTTTGTTGTGAGAATAACATCTCACGTTTTCCTAAGCTCCTTGAAAGAAAGGTGGACCAAGCCATGTAAAAAAATATTCTTGGAAAAAAATGTTTTGATGTTTACCCAAGGGAATGTTCTTCCACTAAACAGATGTGAGAATATTAGGATGACAAAGGGGTCAGTCTAGGAATGGCGCATCCTAGCCCTTTTGTGGTTAGATTTTGCTAGATATGAATTTGTTTGTTTGAGGATAGGATTTAGCTTGCTTTCCAAGAACTGAATCTTAGTAAACACAGATTACTATGCCTAGAGCTTTCATTTCTTGTATAACCAGCAGTATTCAATTATCCTAAATTTCCATTCAAAAAAACTGATATCAAAGAACAATATCAATATCAGCCCTATAATTTGGGTGAATTTCTGCTGATTAGATCATGTGCTGATGCTTGTCCTGGCAACCCCCCTGTCATGTGATCGCAATCTGGATGCTTGATTATTGGCTCACATTTGCGATGGTTGCAGCACCCTGTTGTTGTATGATTGCCATCTGCAACTTTTCCTGTTGGTTTCCCACAAGTAACATCAGTGGGGAAACTGACAAAGAAGGTCATGAGTCACTCTGGTACCTTGCTCACCCCCCTTCTGGCAACAGCCACTTCCAGCACACTTACGCTGTGCCTCCTGACCCACCCACTCACCCTTTCCTGCCCAGCAAAAGCCCCCCACTCTCCCCTCAAGCTGCTTGGGCCTTGCTTAATGATGGCAATGGGGTTGCTGATGCTAAACGATGCAGCCATGGGAATCATGCTTTGGGAACATATCTCTTAGTGATGGAAATTCCAGTCCCAATTACCACTGTTAACCAAGGACTGTACAAGAGATACTTAAAGCTATGGCAGCAACTCAGTGGTTATTAAGCACAGCTTAGAAAAGTTTCTAACAGTTTGGAGCAGGAAGAAAAGGAAGAAAAACACATTGCTTAATAAACAAACAAAAAACCTCTTGTGGTGGTTTCTTTACCTAATAAGGGTTAATATTAATCGCATTCAATATTTGTATTTTTCATTATCATATTCATGCTAAAGTTATTTGCAGTGGGTGTCATCTTTTAATCTATCAAAAACAAACTTAGAGATAAAAGCTATTTGGCTCACTCTAAAAACTGCAGAAAACTAATCTAAAACAAGAAACTGAGAAGGAACTCATTTATGACATGGAAATAATGAGTATTTCTGACTTCAAATTATGGGTTGGCCATGATGATATCCAAAGAGGAAGCATTCAAGTTCCTTAGGCTTACCTGCTGAGTGGAGCATTCACTCAGTAAACCTTGTACCTTTGTTAACAATGAATTATTGGAAAGCATTTTGCAGATAATGGCATGTAAAGGGCTCAAATGTAATTAGGGTACTCCTGTGAATTAATTCCTAAGGCTTATGTTGATTCCATTATCTGAAAGAAGTATTCAATGTTCTATATATCTCCCAGTCACTGTGTGGCATTTATAATTATTTCCCCTGACTTTTCACAGTGCCTGAAACAGTATGTGGAGCTTTTGATCAAGGAAGGCCTTGAAACAGCAATTAGCTGTCCTGATGCTGCTTGCCCAAAACGAGGGCATTTACAAGAAAATGAAGTACGTTCCCTCTTCATCTTTATCTTCCATTATTGTCACAGTCACTTCTAATTAAAATTAATGATTTTTATTATGTTCCTTTTTATCTGATAACCTTTTTACACTTTTATTAAGTGCTATTTTTCTCTTCCTCTCTCCTCAACAGATTGAGTGTATGGTTGCATCAGAAATCATGCAGAGATACAAAAAACTACAATTTGAAAGAGGTATTGTTTGCGGCTACAATCTAGAATCCATAGTTCGCCCCAAACTATGAAAATAATTTGGTTCCATTTTTTCAAAAAAAATCTATTTATTTTATTCTGCTTTGTTCAATGTTTTCTGGAAGATCTCCATTTATTGTTATATAAATAAGGCAGAGTGCTTTGAGGTGATTTTTATTTTATTTTATTTTTCATTTATATCCTGCCTGAGAGAGTGTGACTGGTCCACAGTCACCCAGGCATCTTTCATACAGTACCTAAGGCAGACTACAACTCACAATGTCCTGAGTTTTGTTCCTACGCCTTAATCACTATACCAAAGTCACTTGTATTTCATGTAAAATTTGATTGCCTTTAATTTGGGCGAGATTAAAAAATGTTAAAACAAAGTCACCCCACAGATATGGCAAAGAAGACCTATATAAGGGATCATTATACTGTCTTTGATATTGTATTATAAAAGTCGAGATTATAATCTAGGTTCAAGCCATGTTTTCATGGCTATGAGGAGAGAGGCGTTGCACAGAGTTTTTCAATTCTTCTGTTTCTCACCAAGGACTCCTGGGGATAAAGTGATTAAGCACTTTGTTTTTCTTTTGTGAGGATGGTGTGGGAAGGGTTTTTCGTATATGTAACATTATTTTATTAATGGGAAGCCAAATTCTGTTAAGTTTGGATTCTTCTTCCAAGAAATTATTGGGATGTTGCAAAATACTGTGGGGAGGGAACAGAGGCAGGAATAGCTCGTGTTTTCTTTGCTTTCCCATTGTATTTGAAAATAAAATGTTTGCATTGTTCCCTGCATATTCTATATGAGTGAAAGCTTTAGAATGCAGCATTGTCAGACACTGGCCATTCCTCATTGTGTTCCATAACTCAAGATCAATTTCAAGTCTTCACCTTTGTCACTAGAGTATAAACAACTGCAATTCATACCAGATTATGGATACCTAATCTATTATCCCAGCCTTCCATAGGGATTAAATTTATTAATTCTGCTGTTAATCTATAGCTTTTCTCAACTGTGCCTTATTTCCTTAACAGAAATCCTTTTGGATCCTTGTCGGACTTGGTGCCCATCTTCTTCCTGCCAAGCAGTTTGCCAGCTTCAGGAATCAGGACCTCAGAGCCCCCAGTTGGTGCAATGCAAAGTCTGTGACATAGAGTTCTGCTCAGCATGCAAATCTAACTGGCATCCAGGACAAGGATGTCAGGAGAATATGCCAGTCAGCTTCCTTCCAGGGGAAACAAGGTACAGAGCTACTGAGCAAGGTGCCTCTATTCCTAACATATTACTAGCAGCTTTTTCACTCAGCTTTCACAAAGCTGGTTTCGTTGCTATTGTCTCAGGCGGCATGTTGTTAGTTGACTGGATTTTTTTAAACCTTCGTATCAGTAACAACCACAGCAGAGGACATAGAGCTCAGAGTGATGCAAGCAACAAGCAACATCATGATGTTGCAATGCAAATCCTCCCTTCTTTTATCGGCAATGTAGCATGATACACATGCTCCAAAAATAAAAAACTTGCCCCGTGTTACTGCTTTTGTCATTCCAACAAAAAATAGAGAATGCCTGTAGATGTTTTTTTTTTTTTTAGCATTATCTAGTTAGACTGAATAACAAAAGTAAAAGATGATCTTCAAATCTCTTGAATATGGTCACATTATATATTCCCTTTTTATGACCCTGTGGTCCCTGTTCGGGGTAGAGTTGGGGTGACTTGAGAGAGCTGAGCGTTTACTGACTGGATGCCTTTCCTGTTGCCTACATGGAGTCCATAACAAATATTTGTTCTTAGCGCACCTAGGAGAGAGAAACATCTGCCAATAACTAGGATTGAACTCTCAACCTTCTGAGTGGGAGGCTGGGGTCTTCATCATTGGGCCACACAGAAATAATTTCAATTTGAAAGTGACACGTACTGAAAAAGTATTTGTTCCCTAATGTAATCAATCTGTTTCTTCCAGCTCTGTTTATAAAATGGAAGAAGATGATGCACCAATCAAGCGCTGCCCAAAATGCAAAGTTTATATTGAAAGGGATGAAGGCTGTGCTCAAATGATGTGTAAAAATTGTAAGCACGCCTTCTGCTGGTATTGTCTGGAATCACTTGATGTAAGTTTTCTTTTTAAGATGAGAATATTATTGTTCATTAAAGCTACTGCAATCATGGGTCCCCAAAAATAGACCTTTTAAATGCCATCTTACTGGACATTCCAACATTGTACAGATGAATAGACCCACATTGATAAGTTAACAATTTAAATATTAAATTGTTTATTTTTATGTTAAATTTGTAGAAATAACAATTTGTTGCATACATATTCATTGGAATAGAATAGAATAGAATAGATGGAATAGAATAGAATTCAATTCTTTATTGGCCATGTGTGATTGGACACACAAGGAATTTATGGTATGTGATATCATTTCAGAAAGACAGCATTAATTGAAAAGCTCACATTTGGGATTTGCACATACTATAAATGTAAAGGTTACCCTCACACATATGTGCTAGTCGTTTCCAGCTCTAGGGGGCACTGCTCCTCTCCATTACAAAGCGGAAGAGCCAGCGCTATCCGAAGATATCTCTGTGGTCGTGTGGCCAGCATGATTAAACGCCAAAGGCGCATGGAACGCTGTTACCTTCCCACTAATGACAGCAGACGAGAATATTGCCAGCCTTGTTTAGGAGAAGCAATATGAATGTTTTCCAAGATTCAGCATCCAGCGCCTCCAAATAGTTTTTTTCTATTCTTTTCTAGGATGACTTTCTCCTTATACATTATGATAAAGGACCTTGCCGAAACAAGTTAGGTCATTCTAGGGCATCGGTTATTTGGCACAGAACACAGGTAGGTGTTTCTCTATCTTCACTATGCAGAGTTTAAATGAATTCAAAGAATTATGGCTCAGAAAATTATGAAACAATTCCATAGTTATGGAGTAATTGCTCATATAGGAAATGAGTCAAACAAAATAGGAAATAGGATTTTTTTTAAAAAAAGTTGTTAGCTAGCTACTTTTCTACAGTCTGTTTTGTTGTTGACAACTTTGATGCAAGGTGCAAAGAATCACAAGAGCCATTTGTGTAGTGGTGAAGGCACCAGGCTAGAAACTGGGAGACTTTGAATTCCAGTCCTACCTTAGGCACACAGCCAGATTGATAACCTTGGGCCAATCACTCCCTCTCAGCCTTAGGAGGGAGGCAATGGAAAACTACTTCTAAAGAAGCCTTTCAGGAAGTTTCAGGAAAATTTCCAGAGTTTAATCCAGGCAGTCACTAGGAAACAACACTGACTCGAAAGCCCAAAGAATCACAGTGGACAATCTTAACATAAAGTAGAGAGGATGGGAAGAGACTATGTCCTCCAGGGCAGAAAGAGTTGAGGAATATTTTCCTTGGGCTTCTTCCCCTGGAAGATTTTTTTCCTTTCTCCAGAGAAATATAAGGACTTTCTAGAGGAGCACTTCTAACTCCCTGGGATTCAAAGTTGGCTTCTTTCAAGCATAATCCATTTTGGAACTTTCTAAGAGATGGCAGTGGTGATTCTGTTCCATCTGCCTGAATTCTGCTGCTCCTATGCCAAGGAGAGTTAGCTGGGAGCTTCCAGGGAATATTTCAACATTTCTTACCATCTTCCTTCACAGTTAGGAAGAGAGGAGAAGTGGTTAGGATTGTGCTCTGGTTCCTTTTTGGAAAGGAATTAAAATACTCCTGGAAACATTGCAACAACCTAAAGCCCATGTCACACTGGCCAACGGATGCAAAAAGGACACAGCAGACGAGCAAAATGTTCCATCTGTTGTTATCCGCTCTTAAAAGGGGCAAAAATTTGCATAACCGGAGCGGATAACACGGACGCGGGGAGGACGCAGGGCGGATGCAAAGCGGATGCGGAACGGAAGCCTAGCGGATGAGAGCGGATGGCGCAACCGCAGGGCTTCCGGGGGCCCTCAGCGAAGAGGACGCGGAACGGATACAGCAGATGCAGAACGGAGGCTGAACGGATGAAGCGGATGCACAGAGGATGCACAGAGGATAAAGCGGATGCACAGCGGAAGCCTAACGGATGCACAGCGGAAGCGGAACGGATGCCGAGCGTTAATTGCGCATGCGGGGGGGGAGTATTACGTAAGCCCCCCGGATATAAAGGGAAGCAGCTCGCACGTGGCCAGCATTCCGAGGAAAGACCTGCTGCTGGACACTTCGAGTTCCTTGCCTGCTCTGCCAGCCTGCCTTCCAGCCAGCCTTGGTGCCTGCCTGCCTTCCTGGCAGGCTTTCTGCCAGGCTTCCTGCCAGGCTTCCTGCCAGCCTTGGTGCCTGCCAGCCTCCCTGCCAGCCAGCAACCCCACAACCATGGGGAGGAAGCGAAAGCCTCAGCAACCTGCCGCCCTCCCTGGCAAGAGGGACAGGGCCAACCTCCCGCCCCCTGCCCCTGACTCTGCTTCTGCTGGGGCTTCTGCTGAAGCTGCTCCTGGCGGTGGGGCTTCTGCTTGTGCTGGGGCTTCTGCTGGTGCTTACTCTGTTGAAGCTGCTCCTGGTCCTGCTGGTCCTGCTCGACCTGCTCGTGCTCCTGGTCTTGCTCGTCCTGCTCGTGCTCCTGGTCCTGCTCGTGCTCCTGGACTTGCTGGCCCTGCTGGTGCTTACTCTACTGCTGCTGATCCTGGACCTGCTGGTCCTCCTGCTGCTGCTGCTGCTGCTGCTGCTGCTGATGATGATCCTGCTTCTGCTGCTGCTGCTGCTGCTGCTGGTGTGGAGGAGCAGCCCTACTACCTGGGAGCCCCTCTGATGAGGGCCCATCTGGTCCAGCCAAAGGGAGGAAGAGGCGTATGCGACAATGGGAGAGGAGGCAGTACTATATTGAGGAGGCGCACGAGGATGAGGTGCTGGAGTGGCAGAGAGAGAACGACTATCTGTGGCCGAAGGGATACCAGCTTTACAGGGACACCAAGAGGAAGCATGCTGCTTGGAGAGAGAGTGCAGAGGGTATGGGTTACACTTCGGAGGTGCTCCTTGGCTGGTGGAAGCACATGCACACCTGGTACGGGAAGCTGCACCTGAAGAAATCTGGCCAGGCCACTGTGAAGCTGACAGACAGAGAGACCTACGTCATGTCCAAGTGCAGCTTCCTGGAGGGTGAGGTCCGCCACCGAGGAGCACCAGCAGCCCCTCTCACGACCCTCTCTCTCCGGCAGCCTGCTGAGAGCCAGTCCTCTTCCGGCCGCGAGTCAGTCCCTGTCTCCAGGCAGGTTTCTGTGCTGCATGCCATGGCGGAGAACCCGCGGACAGGTGTGGTAAGCGTGGTGGAGTGTGTAGAGGACTCCCTGGTGCGGTGGGAGAAAGGAGACATCGAGTCCACCACAGTCCTAGCCGCATCCACCCCCCCTAGCTCCGCATCCGCAGAAAGGCAGAGAGCCGGACAGCTGGAGGGGCAGAGCCACACTGTCCTGCTGGAGATCAGGGACACCATCCGCACCAGCACAGATCTCCTCTCTCAGCTGGTCCACACCGACTCCTCATCCTCCAACCGCAAGCCCTTCCTCACCTATGTCAACCAGACCCTCAAGGAAATGGGGGATCCACAGTACCAGCTGGTGAAGGACCGGATCACCAAGCTGCTTCACAACCCTCCAGACCCAGAGGAACCTGCTCCCACCCAGTCCAGGTCTGCTCCTTCACCCCAGGTGATGTCCCTCCCATTCCAAGGCTTCCCACAGGCCCTCACCTATCAGGGCTACGGCTACCAGGAGGTTCAGCAGCACAGGCAGCAGCCCTTCCCAGTCCAGGCACAGAGTCATCGGGCGACACCGTTGCCACCTGTTTCACTGATGCCAGCCACGACAATGATGCTACCGATGACAGCGATGCCACCCACGCCAATGATGCCACCTACGACAGCGATGCCACCCACGCCAGTCCTCACCCAGCTGCAGACCAGACAGCCCCACTACACTACTCCTTTCTCCACCCCACAGCCAAGCCCGGCCTCAGTACATCTGTCCTCGGTACTGGGGCTGACACCCCATGGCATGGAGGAAGGACCTCTCAGCATCACAGGGCTGAGCCAGCTGTCTGAGAGCTTTCTCAACACACCGTCCCCTGTTGTCCTCTCGAGGCCAGGCACTCCAGCACCACCCACCACCACAGTATCTGGACCCTTCACCCCTGAGACTGGGCACACCTCCGAGTGAGCAAGAAGAGTGCCAGAGACTGGGTAGCTGGCTACCTGTGGACTTTATTTGGACACTTGACTTGGGTCATTTTTTTTTTACAGCTTGTTGTTCAATAAAGTTTATCTTTGATTCACACACTTGCTTTATTTGTTTTTTTTTTTTAAAAAGTCTTGGTGGAAACTTTTACAATTGGCTTAAGCCTTTGCATGCTTGTGGAATGGGTTAAGATAGCAGTGGGGTGGGCAGGGATACCTGTGGAATGAGCAGGGATACCTTTGGGATGGCTAATAGCTGTGGGATAGATAAACCTCCAGGGCAAGCATAGTGGGACTGTATGGTCTACCCTCCAGGTGCCACACCTACGGCCCTTTTTTATCAATAACAATGTAAGCATTGATCCACATATTTGAACACAAACACAACTCTTTATTAAACGCCCTGTTCATTGTAGTCCCACCCAACATACATGGCACAATCTCATCCGTGTGATGAGACAGGCTGAAGGAAGCATCCATTAAGCATCTACCATCCTGTCTTGCCACTCCACCGCTCCAGCTGGGGAGTTGCACCAGTGTTTCAGGAGGTTGCGCTGCTTCTTCCCTTCACGTGAGGCTCTGTTGTGGCCTTGCACATCCTGAGTGTCGATCAGGTTTCGCCCTTGCCTCCATTCCCCAGGCTCCATGTCCCCATTGCCTTGTTGACGGTCCACGAGCCTGTTCTGCAAGACTGGGTAGCGGGTGCGCATGAGATTGTGCAGGATGCAGCAAGCTTCCACGATCCTCCTCACGGTCTCTGGGCGATGCTGCATGGTGGTGAGAAGTACCTGGAACCTGTTGACCAGGATGCCAAAGGCGTTCTCCACCACCCGCCTTGCCCTGGACAGCCTGTAGTTGAAGATCCTCTCTTCACGGGTCAGGAGTCTGGAAGTGTATGGCTTCATGAGGTAGGTTCTGAGGGAGAAGGCGTCATCCCCCACGA
This sequence comes from Laticauda colubrina, assembly GCA_015471245.1. Classification (NCBI taxonomy): domain Eukaryota; kingdom Metazoa; phylum Chordata; class Lepidosauria; order Squamata; family Elapidae; genus Laticauda; species Laticauda colubrina. The sequence continues at coordinate 15,632,723 of BLBF01000007.1, read as the reverse complement.
TGAAGTAGGGCACATCTTGTGTGTCGTTGGGCAGGGGGTCTGGATCTGGGAAGCCCACGATGAGGTTGCCTTCCAGCCCCTCCTTGAGGTGACTGGCGTTGTATATCTGGGCATCTGAAGATGAGCCGTAGCCTGAAGCATCGATGTACATGAACTTGTAGTCAGCATCGACCATGGCGAAGAGGACGATGCTGAAGAAGCCCTTGTAGTTGAAATAAGTGGACCCCGACTTGGCTGGAGCTTTGCAGGCCACATGCTTACCATCGATGGCTTCCAATGGTGTGGGGGAAGTTCCACCTCTGATACCACTGCTCTGCAACTTTCTTCCATCCTTCAGTGGAGGGGCACTGGAGGAGCTCCTCCTTGTATTCTTCGATGATGGCCTGCACCACTTCTCTGACCACAATGCTGATGGTGTTGTGTGGCACCCTGCAGCCGTACTGCATGCTTTTGTAGGTGGTCCCTGAGGCCAGGTGGCGCAGAGTGAGTGCCACCTTGAGCCCAGGTTCCAGGCTGTGCCAGAAGTTGGTGTTTGTCTTGGTCAACCTGGGTGTCAGGCGCTGCACAACTTCGTCAAACATGTCTGGAGGCATCCTCATGAAGTTCTGGAACGCCCGAGTGTCTTCGTTCCTGAGCTCCACCATCAGCTTGTTGTACAGTCCGTACTCTGCTCTTCTCCCGATCCATTTTCGGACCCAGACGCTTCTTGGCCGCCTCTTTTTCTTCCCGTAGTAGAGTTCACAGAGCCTGTAGATGGCTTCGTACTGTTGCAGAAGGATGGTGGCTGCCAAAAGGACTGTGGTACGATCCACGGTGGACATGACTGGATGCTGTGGAAGAGCAAGAGTCAGATGAAGGCTGCAGAGGTCTGCACAGGTGGGCTGCTGTTCTGAAAGTGAGATGCAGACGAGTTGCTCCCCCTTTTTATAGGCAGTATAGGTGTCCCTTTGCATCCTCTAGGCATCCTTTAGGCATCCTCTAGACATCCTTAATATCCGAGAAAGGTCCCCTCTGCGAAGGTTTTTTCCGCTTTAAACGCTTTGTTTCCGTGCTGCATCCGTTCTGCATCTGTTCCACGTCCGTTCCGCTTCCTCCCTGCGTCTGGGCGGATGCGAGTTGTACGGATGCGCAGTGGACGCCAAGCGGATATAGCGGATGCGTAATGGATGCGTAGCGGATGCAGAACGGACGAACTGGATACATTTTCCGCACAAAAGTTTTAGGCAGCCCAAAACTTTAGGAGCGGATGAAACGTCAATAAACGGATGCTGGACGGATAGAGAGGAAGCAAAACGGAGGCAGTGAGTACATCGCGTTTTCAAACGGATGGCAAGATTTTTTGTCCGTTTTACATCCTCTTTGCATCCGTTGGTTCAGTGTGACATGGGCTTGGGAGAGGGAAGGCCGTTAGAGTTATTATGGATAATGTAACATAGCCAGCTGTGAAGGAGGAAGCCACAATATTTTTCATGAAGTGAAACAGTCATAAATTCACCCCTCTGTAAAATGAATTTTTAAAAAATTAAAATAATTTAGATTTTTGCAACCACATAGGACTTCCAAGTATTCAGTTACATAACATGTTTTAAATCTCCCAAAGTGAATGTTGTTCAACCCTGCCACCTGGTGACAATAAAAAGGACTTTCACTCCCTGATGAAAAAATAATAAACTATAAATATTATTAAGTAGTTAATATAGATTTAATTTTTCCTTAAGAAAGAAAAAAAATCTGAGAATAGACTTTAAAGTAAATATGTCTATAGTCTTTCAATAGCTGTGGGGAAATCTATTTGAGCACTATCTCTGCTGTCCTAACCTTTAGGTTGTCTCTTGTAAAATCAGGAGATTTTTACCTTCCATTCCTTTGCTTAAGAAGCTCTTGGTAAGGTCAGCAGAAGGTTTGAGTCCTTCATTAAGTATGAGATTCATATTTAATAAAATCTTTCCAAATTCAAAATCTCCTGTTGATGCATTAGTTCAACCTCATAGAATCAGCTTAAGCTAAAATACTCCAGAGCTAAGGGATGGTCTTCACACCGATCCCTGCTACTCCTTTCTATTTCTACTGCCTTTACTCTGCCTAATGGCAAATTTGCTCTGCAATGCTTTAGTCCTTACCACAGAATGTAAATTTCTGTTGTTGCCCACATTTTTTAGGTGTTTAGGTTTCTCTAAAAAAAAGTCAAGAGTGAATAAGAAAGACAATTTTCTGCAATGTGATACTTTACGATATACCAGAAAACAACTCCCAGACTTCTCATCTAGCATGGCCAGTGGAACACTTTAAGCTAAGAATTTGGGAATTGAAATTCGACAAATCTGGGAATTGACACAAACTACCAAGGCTGGGTCCAGTGATGGATTGATGAGACCCAGCTTTAAGGCCTTACTTAGTCATAGAACTAGCTCCTAGAACAGCTGTTCTAAGATTATAGAGTCATAGGGCTGAAGGGACCTTGGAGGTCTTCTAGTCCAGCCCCTTGCCCAAGGCAGGAGTCATTACGCCATCCTGATCAAAATGAACGATCATCCCATCTATAGAGCTTTAAGCTACTAGAAGAAAGGTGGAATATCCATGTTAAAATAAATAGAGGTAAGCATTTGTGTTGTATTTGCAAGGGGTCTCTTCCACCAGCCTGAGCTAGAAGAATGTTTTTATGTATCAGTTTCAGTAGGAGCTATTACCTCTGTTTCACACTTGCAATCGAGGCCAAGAAACATTTTAAACATTTTCAGTATATTGAAAGATGGGATAGCTAGGCTTCATTTTAATGCCAAGCCCCTAATTCTGTAGAATGCAGAATTGATTAAACCAGGCTAGTTCCGAACAGAGTTCCATTCTCTACCCCTTCTGGGATCTCCGCTCTTGCACTTTGTGCCTTGTTAGATCTGATGGTGACCCCAAACATGTCTCCATTCTGAGGGACCCTACCCATCCCTAGCCTTCGTGCAGTAGTGGTAGTGTTCAGTAGAAGGAGCATTTGTTGGCTGCAGAATTAATAAGAGCTGTTTGATGCAGTCTTTTGCATTGATGGAGAAGCCATTGAGGGTCATCTGTAACAGCAGAACTTTCCAAAGCTCTTAGGCCTAAAGGGCCAGTTGGGTTGTCAGTGTGGATTCCCAAATGCCTTTTCATTCGTCCACAAGAGCTCCAGGGATTTGGGAGAGCCCTGGAAATGCGCATAACTAGTGAAAACAACTTCTCTTTGAAAAGGGAATAATGAAAGGGAAGGGGAGAGAGATTTGGTAGGTTACATTCTTCAATGTTTTTTCTTGTGTAGAGGAATCTCAAAACATTTTCCAGTCTTCCTTCTTGCACTTGGTCTCCTACTGGCAGTGTGTCTGAATCTTACATAGAATTGTTTCCCCTTGCCCCAAAGCTTCCTTTCCTACATACGGTTAGCCTTCCTCCATCTCTGCCTTCAGTGACAGAGGAAGACATGAGAGCAGCCACCAGTTGGAAGCCAGCTTTTCTGTTTAGCTCTTGTTCTTATGTGGTCCTCAACCAGAAGATGAAAATACCGCGGGCTGAACAGTTAATAGGGCCCTAGCAATTCTCATCCTGTTAAGCAGAATGGAAGAACATTTTTCACCTGTGTTTCTTTTCTTTTTTTTTCTTTTCCTAATGCAGGTCGTGGGGATTTTTGCAGGATTTGGCCTGCTGTTACTAGTGGCATCACCCTTTCTTCTGCTCGCTACTCCATTCGTCCTCTGCTGCAAATGCAAGTGTAGTAAAGGAGACGATGACCCTCTGCCTACTTAGAATGAAGAAGGGACCTACACATCATCGCTGTCCGTTTCCTATTCCCCCTCTCTCCTTTTGCACTTAATCTTGTTAGCATCTTGCCTTATTCCACTTTGAGTGAGAAGTGAGGCACCAGAATTCCTGGAACTATTCATTCCAGAGTTCACTGTTCACCAGTCAGATTATGAGTAACAGTTTAAGGACTGGACAAAGACAATTGGAAGCGTGTGCAACAATGATCTGAGTCATTGCTTCTTCTCTGGAGGACAACATTCTCTGGAACTGAGTGACACCACCCAGATGAAAATCTTCATATATCTACTCGCATTAAACAGAGAGAGGTTCTTACCCTTGGCAAAGGCAGTTTTTTGCAAACCCATTACCAATTATAATATGTTTGTTTTAGATGTGACTTCCAATACCTGTTTATTAAAATCAGTTTCTTAATATTTGCAATTGGAAAATGTCTAAGCATTCTAGTCTCTTCACCACTGCCCATCTTCCTCACACAAAGTAATGGCATCCAGAGAGGTGCCCCAGGCCTTAGATTTCCAAGACGAGAAGGTGCCATTTCTGCCTGCTAATATTTGTAAATCTATGTAAGCAAAATAGGTGGATGTGTCTGCATTTTGATTTTTTTTTAATTTAAATTTGTTTTGAGGGTTGGGAGGGAGGATTTCAATGTTTTATGGTTGAGTTATATCACCCAGAACTGTTATATAATCAAGACTCTTTTAAACATCAAGGCGATACTAAATCCAGATCTCATTAACAGATCTCACTTTAGAGGATTTCAAATTTCACCGACAAAATATGTTAGAACAGGAATATACCATGCTGGGAGTTGGCACCGTGGCAGTTGAAGAATAGCAGGGGAGAGAAGAAAGAAAAGGGGCTGGGATGATTGGGGACAGGCTGGCCAATAGGGAGATGCCAAGTTGAGGAAAGTAGGGATATGCACCATGCCCTGATTGCCAGCCTCATCCAACTGTGCCTTTTGTTTCCTACCTAGATTTGTTTCTACCTTTTGTTTATTACCTATTTGCTACCTGTAAATAGAGCTGCCTCTAATCTGGTGTCCTTTTGCATATTTAGGAAAATATATTTCATAGAAGCCAAGCATGTTCTAAATGTTCTAAATTTCAGGAAGGCTCGTGATTTCTCTTTTGGCAGCAGGTGCTAACCTGAAGACATAACAATCACTATCATTTCCCACATGGAGTCTGCTTTACAAACCACAAAAAAAAAAGCAGAATTGGTTTTCCTCTTTAAGGAATCAGGCCATTCCATGACAGGAAACATCCCTTGTATATTTTGTTCACCCTGAGGTTCATCTTCCTTAGAGCCTGAGAATTTAAGGCATGAGTTGGAGAGGTATATGGGGGAAGTGTAGATGTCCCCCCATCTTTTCCTATGTCCAGAAGGTACTGATGATCAACCAGAGAGAGGGACACCTTATGTCCTTTCAGCTCAGTCCATTAAGCTCTGCCTGGATGTAGAAGCATAAAAGATGTTATAGTCCCATCTAAATTCAGAAAGGTTCTGTTTTCTCCCTTCCATTTTGCTTCAATTATTTAAAGTCTGCAGTGATAATACATACTCTAAAAGATGTTGAAAAAGTGTATTTAATTCATTTTTAAAAAAAAACTACTTCTATTTTGTGACGTAAGATATTGTGACAGCAAACATTGTTTTTAAATATCTCCTTTTCCATCTTATATTTTTGACTAATCTTTTCATATTCTGAAGGACCATAAAATGGGCATATGGCTACAGTTAACACACCATTGGTTATTTTGTTTGGAGTGAAAATTGTAAAAAGTAGATATTAAATTAGGAGAAAGTATTAGCTCCAAATGTTCTGTAACAAAATGAAACCCGAAAATGAGAAAATCTTCCATGCATATGTAAGCCAATTGAAAGAAAAACTATTTTGTGGCATAATAAGGACATAATCATTGGGCTGAGGGTTTGTACTTGTTATCTAATGCAAATCTGATCACAGCTGTTCTCCCATAACAGAAAATTAATCCGTTGGCTGCATTGCTTTGTTTTTTTTTGTCTCTCTCTCTCTTTTAACAAAAATAAAATCACTTCTCCTAGTTTTCCCATTTATCAACTTTTAGATGATTAGAAGAGTAAGGAGCAACATTTATCTCTGACACCAATGGAAAAACCTAGCCATAATTGGCATCCAAGATACAGCAATCCTTTCAAACTAATAGTGGGCATGGGAGAGATGGAATATTCTTATTGTAATCCTAACTAGAACTTTTGCACCTCATCCACGTTCTTGACATTCAGTATAAATTTTAAAAGAATTATTTTAGGCAACCTAAGCAAACCAAGGAGTGGTAGGCATCCATTCCTTCCTGCAGTGAGGCCAAATGATGAAGCACAAGCTCATAAAGGCAATTGCAACTAACTTTTCAGCCTTGATGTAAAGAAACAAAATGTATTTGCAGTAGCTCATCTTTAAATCATTTTGCAGGAATGCCGTGGTTCTCCAAAGGTAAAGCGTGAGCAAATTTGAGAGCCATTGTAAATTTGTGCATATGCAAAGCACCCTGCAAACTAGTTTTACAAAGGGTTTTATCCTAGGAAAACACAGTGTAATGGAAATAGGGATTTCCTAAAAATCCTCAATTTTTGTAGAATTTCCTAAACATCCCTTTCCTGTTAAGGGATTTTTGCCATCATGCTTGCTAATGCACTTCTGCAAATGACAAAACTCATCTTTTGTGTCTAAAGTCCCCTGCTGGTTCCTGCTTTGTTAGGCATGTAATCCTGTCTTATTGGAGTCCAAAAACATTAGGTCAGGTATGTGCCACACAATTGAATCATCCCTGCTCATTGAACCATTATTTTTTTTTAAAAAAAAACCTTGTACAGAGAAGCATGGAAGAGTCCTGCATATTGATAAATGATGTTGACTACAGTAAAAGAAATACATTTTGTTCCTGTATTTGAAATGTAACTGCATTTTGTGCCACTAACACTGTGATGTATAAAAGAGCTGTTGAATGCCTTTGAATGTTGTTTTGTACTTTGAAATCATATCAAAAAGTTTTATTTGTAATTTCAATAGATATTTTAAATGAATCTCTCTTCTGTCTGTTTGGGTTTTTCCCCCTGCCTTTGTCTTAGTTTGCTGTGGAGCCGTTCCCACGTGCAACTAGAGTTACCATTACTTTCTCTGGTCAAGTGGTGATGGCCAGTGATGTCACTTCATACTTTTAAGGGATAGTGACATCATTGGTAAGGGACAGTATTCCCTGTTTATAGAAGCCTCAAAAGCTATAGTGATTCCACTCTCACTTTCTGCTACCTTCTCAGCACCTTATCGTGCCCAAAATGATATGATTCAACTGCTATAAGGCCACCAATAGCTTTCTAAGATGGGGAGAAGTAATCATTCTGTTGCCAGAAAAAGCTCACAAACCGGAAAGCTATCAATTTATTCCATTGTAGCTTGACCTTCTATCACAAACTACACTTTGCTTGCTTGCTTTTAGGAAAAATATCAAGCATGGTTTAGCAATAAAGTTTGGGTCCTTGCTGTTGCTTCTAATCTACCCAACCATAGGGAGCAAGAGTGAAGGTTTCCTTGGCCAGCCTAGTATATTGCTTCTCTCCAACTGAAATGAGCACTTCCTGCACAGTCCTCAGCCTTCCAGTTGGTTTTCTGAGGAAATAAACTGTGTGACGTCAGCTTGCATGCATGAAATTCTGTGTATTTGCTTGCTTGGATATTCAGGGAAAAAATCCATAGTGGAAATAAAATAAACACCAGTCCTGTCTTTTGTTACTTCAGATAAAGGTACAAGGGAGGGTCTTAATGTGCACATTTCTGTAGCATTTCCTCTCACAATTCAGAGCAATAACTTTTTAACGGAGGACAGAAGAACTGTTTCATAGGCACCAAGCATATTTGGCGATCAGCAGCCACCATATTTCTACTGTCAGTTGTAAAATGACGATTATTAAAAGGAGTGAAAGAGGATAATTAACTTATTTGCCACCACTGCTCTCTAATAAGAGGAAGGAATGATCTACATTCATTGGCCAGTATGATCTACGGTGTTTGGTGGCATTTCAGTTTTGAATGATTAAATTAATAAAAACAAAACAACAACTCAATTCTTTGCTTAACGACCAGGTTGCCAGTCCCAATTACGAAAGGAGGACTTGCTCTGTTAGCTGAGATTTTGTCAGGGGTGATGTTCACAAACCTGTCCTGTAGATCTTGGCAGCCAGGCAAGTACATCGGTCATATCCTGAAGACCATCTATACATCCAACCAAGGGGAGTCCACTGTCTTGTGGGTCACTGGTTCCCTTGTTGAATTGTTCTTAGCTTTTGCTAGCATTCCATGGGGATCTCTCTTCATGTAACTTAAACCCTTTATTCTGAGTTCTACACTCTGGAATGAGAGAGAGGAGATCTTGATCTCATACAACTTTCACATTTGAGTGTGGAAATCATATTCCTTTCTTGTTTTTTTTCCCCCCTTAAGATTCCTTCAACTTAATATTAGTCCCCTGATCATAAGCAGTTGCTGAATCGGTTTTCAGTTTCTCCAAATTATTTTTAAAGTGTAAGGCTAGAAACGGACGGAGTACTCGAAACAAGATCTGACCAAAGCAAGAGCAGAAGTCACATTTCTGTTGATGCAGCCAAACATTGCATCGGCCTGTTCTGCATTTACTTCTGGCTCAGGCATTTGTCGGTTTTCAGTCAGCTATTGTTCCAAACTCTTTTTAAAAAGAAAAAAAAAAAAAAAAGGATTACTACATTGGGTATTTTCCCTGCAATATCAGTGCAGGGTTTTGTTTTATTTTTTGCGGTTTCTTTATGAAATTTATAACTTGCTTATAGTATTTATATAAGGAAAGTTTACAATCATTACCACATTACCAAATTAGAAAATTTTAGGCATAAAAACACAATTAAAATTAAGGCAGAAATAAATCAATACCGTTAAAATCAAATCAGTTCCGCTAACAATTATCAGTTATTATTTCAATCTGACAGGAGATGAGTCATATCAATATTCTGAATGGGAACTGATATGCTAACATTTCCAACCAAAGGCCTTTTTGTATGTATTTAATTCTTCAATAAATTTAATTATTTATAATTTATTTTGTAATCTGAATAGCTACGATCTCAACTGAATTTTTCTTTAATTATACTATATATTCTATTTTTTTACAAGTAGCTTTAAAAAAAAAGCATCCCTCATACTTCCATTTATTTTATTAAAAACCAGCAGGGTGCAGCCTTTGCACATAATATAAAAGGATATTAAATAGCTTTCATACTGAAATATTTAACAAGCAACATGCAAATATATGCATAGTACCAGTACATAAAACAATGCATTTGTAAGAGTGATCATTGATGGTGATTGGGTGCATTATGGATATATATTTTCTTTACTAGATAATAGTGTTTTATATGCTAAATAATAGTAATGTAAAACTTTTTCCAAAGATTACCTGTGCTAATCTTTTACAGAGAGCAACAAAACAAAAAATAGCAAAATGCTTTCTGTTGTTGCTCTAGCTTAAGAAAAGAAATCAAAACATAAATATAAGATTTTTAAAAAATTGAAACCAAATATCTTGGGGGGAAATGCCAGACCATTATCTCTTCTGTTCCTATTCACTGTTTTTCAAGTAGGCACAAGTTAAAGTTTAAAAAAAAATCCAGCCAGCCACTAATTAGAATGTAATATAAAAACTAATTAAAAAGTTATATGTAAAATAAACTTGAATGGATGAATATTTTCATTACTGCCTTTGGCAATCAAAATTAAAGCAAAGACCCACATATGCACACCCCCAACACAGTTAACAGATTCTTGTTAGTGCATAATAAAAGAATAAACCAGAACACTAATATCAATCTCAATTAAATACTATGCCATGCCACACCACAGCACACCACAGAACAGCTGATAGTTGCCTGCAGTCACAGTAAGTCAAAACCTACTTTGAAAGACACTTGCAAAATGCAAGGAGGGTTTAGAGTCGTAGCTCCAGAGAGCAAATTCCCAGTGGGTGGGTGCCCAGTTTAGCTTTTTTTTAAAGGATAGGTCCCTGTGAATGCAGCCTTTGTCTCATCCTCACATCTTAACTGAAGCTCCTAGCTTCATCTTTTTCCCCCAATCAGATCTAATGTTTAAATGGTCTCTCCATTACCCATCCACACACACACACACCCCGTTTTCTCCTGGCACAAAACTTGATCAATAGACTTCTTATGGTGCTTTGGGAGTGACCAGGGTAATAACATGGAATGGCCTGGGATCTATGGAGCTCCTATTGGTGGGCTTGGGTTGCTATAGTACATCTTTCTCCTCTGATTTCTCATGACTTTCTTCCATGGCTCTTTGATTTGGCACTGGGCAGCTGATTCAGAGAACCAGTTAGGCGTTACTTAGGTTGCTTAAAATACAGAGGGAAAAATGATCTGGCACAGGGCCAGATTATTTTCAGGACTGGTTATCCTTGAAGGAGTTTACCTTTTCACTAGCTAGAACTCTCAAGATCCCTTACATGTTGCCATCTAGTGGGATCTAGTAGGGGATCTAGTAGGCAATAGCAGCCTCTTTCCTTTAGGGTAGGGTTGTCAACATGAAGCCCATGGGCTGGATGTACCATGCGCTGGCCATGCCCGTCCCCAGTTTAGCGAAGGGAGAAAAAGTTGTGACACGAGTTTGATACCCCTGCTTTAGGGCATTCTCCCCATGAGATATGGCAGACCACTAAATCCTTGAAAACCTGGATTTTCCCACCAACCTTGGATTATGGTGAGGCTGTGTGGGAGATATGTTGCATTGGAAGTTGCCAGGAGTTTCTCTGTTGGCTTTATGGTTTCTATTTTTGTTTGTTTGTTACATGAGATGAGCCCCTATATAAATTTTGAAATAAAATAACAAATTAAAATAAACAAAATTCTCCAATTGAAGTAGGATGAAATGAGATCAGATGAGATGAGCCAGAAGATGTGGTAGAATAAGAGTGACAGAGGAGTGAAAGGATGGGGAAATGATGATGGGAAAAATAGAAGGGGATATAGAGTCAGTGAATGAATCTCTTTGGAGCTGTTGATACAACCAGTGTCAATACCAACGATGGAGCCAGTGATGAAAGGGATGATGGAACCAGTGATGGAGATATTACCAGCAATGAAGTTAATGATTGAGTCAATGATTAAACCAGCAATGGAACTCATGCTGAAGACAAGGACAGAACTGATGATGGGGCCATGAAGGAGCTGAACTCCAAATCCCTTTTTTTGAACATTCTAAATTCTAAATTGCGACTATTTTTTTTTTTTCCAATATCCTCAGCTTTTATTGGTGGGAGAGTAGGTGTGCTTTACAAGTCCTTGTTTCCCCTCTCCTTTATTCTGAGTCCTTATTCTTAGTACAAAATGGCCCCAACTGAGGTAGAAATAGTTTGTTTTTCTACAGTGCAGGTAACATTTTGTGCCTCGTGTAATACAGGTAGTCCTCAACTTACAATAGTTTTTTTAAATGACCTTTCAAAGTAACAATGGCACTGAAAAAAAGTGACTGATTACCATTTTTCACTCTATGACTTGCAGCATCCCATGGTCAGATGGTCGAAAGTGAAACACTGGGCAACTGACTCATATTTATGATGGTAGCAGTGCCCTGGGGTCATGTCATCACATTTTTGCGACCTTTTGACAAGCCAAGTCAACTGCAACAACTGCAATGATGCATTTGAGAACTACGGCAAGAAAGGTAAAAATGGGACAAAACTCTCTTAACAAATGCCTCACTCAGCAGCAGAAATGTTGGGCTCAATTGTGGTCGTAAGTTGAGGACTACCTGTACAGTTCTCTGACTTTATGCCTCGGCTTCTCATGTCAGGGGTCCTCAGCATTTGTAGGACTCTTGCTTTGAATCCAAGTTCATCTATTTGCTCTTTGGGGAGAGCATCTGGAACACAGTAAGAGAAAGCAGAATGGGAAGAGATAGAGAGTGAAAACATTCCCATCCTCAAACCTTGTAGACCTAGGATTTGTCTTGTGCGTTGATGAATAAAAACCACTCTTTCCATGTTAAACCAAGATAAGTGTTTTTAAGGCCTGTTCATCTGTATCCGTTTCCATGTTCTCTACTTCTTTCCCTTTAACATTTTCCCAGAGGGATGGCTATATTAATCTCCCGTAGCAAAACCGATGAAGTTCTTTCTCTCTGCCCCCCACCCCCCTCAGGATGAAATCCAAATGTGCAAAACATGCAACACACATTTTTGAGTGTGTGTGGGGGGATTCCTGAAGCTTATATTGATGGTAGTTGATATACCTCTATCTCCTGCCTAATCCTTTCTATGGGTCTGTGCCAATAGCTCAATCTGGTGATACAAAAGGAAGCCATATGCCTGTAATCTTGTACATGGAAGAAGAGTGTCTTCAGCCCTTTGTTCTTTGAGTTCTGGCTACTCTTGAATAGTTTGGGAGCAATTTATCAAGTTAAATGTAAAAAAAAAAAAAACATGGATTCAGTTTGAGCATCAAGATGAGGGCTTTGAGGATAGCCTTGTGCTTCAGGTTGTGCTGATAATAATTCTTTCTGTCTCTCTCTAAGGATTATCACGAGCGCTTATCTCTTCCTGAACATTTTCACAGGCTGAGCTGGCATTTTATTAGCATATGGATGATCACACTGTCAGCATGAGCATGTTTTTGGCAAGCACTCCCTCTCCAAGGTCTTTCTGGCTACATCTCCCCATTTATTCTCTCTTGTATTTCACTTTCTGCCTCTGTCTGCAATGCAAAGCCTTCCTCAGACAAGGAAAAGTTAGGACAGCTAGGGAAGAACTTGAGGGAAAAGAATGTCAATATCATTTCAAAAACTGAACCGTTTGTACGTAAGGCTCAGAGTAAAACAGGAATTTCTCACTCTAGTCAAGTGAATACATCCCCCCACTGTTAAGTCAGGATGCTGACACCTACTTATTTCATGTCACATCATGTACAGATTCTATACTCTGAGGCAGTGGTAGGATTCAATTTTTTTTTGTTCTGTGGGTGGTGGTGTGGCTTGGTGGATGTGGCTTGATGTCCATGGCTGGGGAAGTATACTGCAAAATCTCCATTCCCACCCACTCCAAGGGGAAGTATACTATAAAATCCCCATTCCCTCCCCACCCCACTAACCTGCTTTCCAGCTCCGTTCTCCTGTGCAGGGCAACAAAAGAAGACCCAGCCGATCAGCTGGGACTTGGGAGGCACAGAATAGATGGGGATAGAGCCAGTCAAAGGTGGTATTCCAAACTCCTCAAAATTTCCACTACTGGTTCTCCAAACTCAAAATTTCCACTACCGGTTCTCCAGAACTGGTCAGAACCTGCTGAATACCAGCTCTGCTCTGAGGGCTCTTTCCTGCGGCTGGGTTCAAGAGCTATTCACCAGTTCTTGAGCTAGCAGAAAAGGATCAGCAGAAATCGTGCTGACTCTCATTGCCCATTCTTGCAACAAAAACTAGACCAGTGTTTCCCGGCCTTGGCCTCTTGAAGATATGTGGACTTCGACTCCCAGAATTCCCCAGCATGGCTGGCTAGGGAATTCTGGGAATCAAAGTCTACACAAGTGGCCAAGATTGGGAAACACTGAACTAGGCTGTTATTTTTACACTGTTATCTTTACACAGCCATAATGGGCACTTCAAGGAAAAGTTGTTTTCTAGCTTCCTTTCCCCTCCCACCTGTTGCCAGGCAAACAATCATTTACCTGGGGTGCCGGCATCCTAGAATAGCAGCTTCAGCCGCCCATCCAGGTGCCCAACTGGTTGCAGGCGCAGAACAGGGGGTTGGGTGAGGTAGAAGGGGATGCTCCTGTTCAATCCAACCACTTGTCTGCACCTCTGCTTATCAGGCTATTTCTGAGAACGGGAAGAAGAGAATTTCTACTCTTCTGAAAGAATTTAAATCCATGTTTAAAACATAGGCCAGCTGACAAGTAACAAGGACAGAGAAGGGGTGAAGGTAAAGCAGATATATTGATAAGGAGTACACTTTGTCCTTTACTAGTTCTGGCCTTGTAGTCGGCAGCACCTGGAAATAGACAGTCAACAGACAGCTGTCATCACCACAGCATTTAATACCACCAAAGCTGGAACAAGAATAAGGAAACAGCCACATGAAACCCTTTGTTGGCAGAAGCAGTGGAAAACTTTTCCTCTATGATGACAGGACTGGCAACACTTAGCTGACAGAATCCAACTCTTTCCAGGTTTAAACTGACCCTTTTAGGGGTCTCTTGCAATACTATATGTTTTTAAACACATATTTCTTTTAAAAAAAGATAAATCTAGCATTTTTCACACAAGCACCTAAGATCCTCTGAACAATCAGACAATTGCTTTGGAAAATACCAGTCAAATGTCGATATAGAAGATAGATGTTAGTTTGTTATAAACCACCCTCCTTCTATTTCCCCTACAACAGCAACTTTATGAGGTGGGTTGGGTTGAGAGAGAGTGACTGGCTCAAGGTCACCCAGCTAGCTTTCATGGCTAAGGCAGAAATAGAATTCATAGTCTCCTAGTTCAGGTCTCTCCAAACTTGGCAACTTTAAGACTTGTGGATTTCAACTCCCAGAATTCCTCAGTAGTCATGCTGGCAGGGCAATTCTGGGAGCTGAAATCCACAAGTCTTAAAGTTGCCATGTTTGGAGACTCTTGTTCGAGTTTCTAGCTTCTCCTGCAGGCTGCAACTCTAGCAAAAAGGTCCACAAAGAACAATCCATAGTGACCAAAGAGGAGGCATGCTTGCATTCATCTATTAGGAGGGCTAATAGGAGCTGGGCAGATCCCAACTCTTGTCTGTGTTTGTTAGTGAAGCACCCTAAATTGTATCCTTCTCCAAAATAGCATCAGAAGTAGGAAAACACTACTTTAAAACAACTAAGGACACTTAAAACGGAATAGAATTCTTTATTGGCCAAGTGTGGATGGACACACAAGAAATTTGTCTTGTTACAAATGCTCTCAGTATACGTAAAAAAAAGATACATTCGTCAGGAGTCAAGAATCATAAGATGGAAGTGATGAGACAAAGGTGATGTTATAAAGATGCAGAAGAAAAACATTGCACGTTCTTGCTTAAATTAGGGAGATTGTCTTCATGTGGATCCCTTCTTTCAATTGTTCAGAAGAACAATTCTTTCTATTTTTATCTTCCCAACAGGGAGTTTTACTGAATATGGAGCTTAGCAACCTTGGGCAGGTCTGGAAAGATTTTTGTTGTTGTTGAACTGGGTAGTGTTACATATAATGCAAGTTTTGATGAAAAGTCCTCCATTAATATAGACAAATATGTAAATATTAAAAGAAATTTAGGGGACGGGGAGGAAAAAGAAAAAAAGAAGACAACAATCATACAGAGTTCCAAGCAAAAATAACAGACAATTAACCTATATTTTACTTGTTTTAATGGGATCATGGGTTTTAAAACCTGTATAAAGAACATTGCTTAAGAGAAAGCTTCTTAGCCTCCTGTTTCAATGCTATTCATTTTCTTCTTGGTTTTTCTAAAACAAAACCGTGTTTTTTTCACGGTTCTACAGTGGAGACAGTTATTTCCAGCTCCCTCTGATATAAGATACCTAAGTAGTAAATCAGATTGATGAACCCAGTTTTCTAAGGCTCTTTGTCGAATGATAACTGTTTTAGCTGGCTTTTGTTTTTGTTTGAAACCAGTGAAGGCATCGTATAAAATGATTGCTGAAGTAGTATATTGGGAAAGAAAAGATGAATTCTGATTTATTTAGATTTTCCAGTTGGGGCTCAACTTAATAAATGCTCTTGGGGGCACTGTTGAGCCATATAAAGTACTGGAGTTTGTCAGATGTGCATGCTAATATAGGTAAATTTTATATAAAGCATCATTGGAAGAGATAGCATGGCATGTATCAGATAGAAAACAACCTTGTGCAACATACAGACATACAATAAGATACAGAGATCGAGAAATAGTTATAGTGACAGATAGCTAAATAGATAGGAGAGAGAGAGAGATATATATTTTCTTGGATGAAACAAGGGATCAAAAAATGTCCCCTTTTGTTCCTTTCTAAGATCCATTCTGTGAATGTTTCACAAAAGACTGTCAGATTTAAGGCTTTTTTTAGGGGGTGGGGTGGGGTGGAAGCATAATTATTTCAGATCAGTGTGTAGAAGGAGGAAATCTTTTTTCCGCTTGTCTTTTCAGAGAAGAAGGTGTGGAGGGAGGGAGATAGCCTTTCAAAATCACACCACGTTGTGATGCTTGAGACAATCTCCTCTGAGCACACCGAGTGCTTCTTGCTTCAGGGCTGCAGGGTGAGATCAAAGCCAAAATAGCCTGTGTCTGATTGTATGATTGGCTAGGCCCTCTCTTCCAGGTGTGCTTTTCTGCTTCTCTTCTGCTTCTCAGGGACTCTGGGTGAGTGAGGATAATTATCCAACCTTGCAATGCTTACTCTGGAGGGCCAGTAGCCAGGGGCAACCATGCCGAGGCACATCTTATCCGTTCTAAGGATGCTCCCTGCTCCACTGGCTTTATGAACCAGCTGGACCTTAAGTTTTCCTTACAAAAGAAGCAGAACAGGACCTGCTCATTGAAGTGGGAAGTTTCAAAGGAAAAGCATGTCAGCTGCATTTTCATTTTCACTCTTTCTTTCTTTTTTATTGTCAAGACAGGAGCCAAGTTAACATATTGTGGGAGGGAGAAGCAAAAGACACCTGACGTATCTGTTGGGGGAACAAACCAAAATTATACCTATATTTGTTATATAAGCTATTTTCTTCCACAAGTTCTACCTTGGATATAAAACATTCGTCCAACTGGATTGCACCATGAAAAGAATACAGGCATAACATAGGTGCAATTTATACCATAGCATTTATTTCCCGCTAAAAGAGTGATCATAAAATATATATAACCAGGAATATATTTAATCATGAAAAATCTTTCTGTTTTTTTTAAAGATACAAGAATTCATACGAACAGAAAATACTTGTTTTGGTGTTATTTTTATATTTAGGCTGGAGAAAAACATAAGCACAGAAAACACCACTTTTTGGTGAAGATTTTTTTTCTTTTTATATAAAATCATATTTGGAATATGAACCATGGCATTGTCATCCTTTGAATATTAAAATTAGAATATTGCAAAAATTAAAGTAACATTTGTTGAAACATAAATTGGATATGCATATGCACAAATGTATATAAAAATTGATAGGGATGTACTGCATTACAGAACAAGTGAAACCTAGTTACTGAATTCTGAGTTTGTACACGTACTATATATAGCACCATTACCTGGGTTTGTTCAACTTGCTAGGCCACATCCAATCTGCTTGGAAACACATACACACACGCCACACACAATGCTTGCCCAAATAACCACTTGTGTCCCTTAATTTCAGAGTTTGCATCAAGGACACTAAGCTAAACCACAACTGAGCATCGAAAAATTACACTAAAGTTTGGAACATGGAGTTTCTCAGAAATTCCTATAGGATAATCTTTTTTCCATTGCTTTTTGTTTCTTTATTCAGCATTACATAACTGCTTCCATACTTGATATATGCCTGCCAATGCAGTCATCTGGAAGTGACATATAAATAATAGCAATAGCCCTTAGATTTATATACTGCTTCACAGTGCTTTATAGTCTTCTCTAAGTGGCTTACAGAGTCAGAAAATTGCCCCCAACAATTTGGGTCCTCATATTACCAACCTTGGAACCTCAATACTTATTGGAGAGTTACCAAGATTGCCTTGATATATAGATGGTATCCAAGGGCATGTCAGCTTGTGAGGGAAGTCATACTGGTATTTGTTACAGAGTTGGATAGACAACATATAGCGGCCTCCATATCATTTTCTTCTGAATACTGGGCCGATATCTGACAATGTTCTTCTCCCCTAGAAGTATCTTTTAATTGCTGAACTTAGTATGAAAGTGCTTTAGAATTTCTTTTGTTGGAATTATTGAGCTTTTGTGTGTTTTTCTTTCCATTGAACACCTCACTAGCAATCTTCCCTAGCTAAACTAGTTTCTGATCTAATGAAGTCCTACTTTTCAAATATGAGATCTGATTGAAAAGATCTTTGATTGAAAGGGATAGCTAAGTGTCTATGGAGATTCTCAATCTTCCAGGTAATGGTTGTCCCAAAGATGCTTTTTTCAAGAGGCAACTGGACTTTCTGAGGTTTTTCTTTGAAGATGTTTCATCCAAGATGAATGTGGGAACTACAAAGCTGAAGAAGCTTCTTGGATGGGAAGCGAAACATCTTCAAAGAAAAACCAGAAAATTCAGTTGCCTCTTGAAAAAAAGCACCTTTGAGACTTTGGTTGAAATGTTAAATAAAGTGATAAGTTACTGAAATAATTTCCACCTGTCTTGAGGAAAAGCAAAGTCAGTTTTACATATATGTATATCTACATATAAATATATATCTGTATCTATATATATATTTAAAATATATTTTTTTCCTAATATTTTTCCTCCACCTCTTTTTTTTCCTCTGCACTTTGTCTTTTTCTTTTTTATATATTTTTCTTAGTATTCATTTTTAGCTTTGTATTTTAAAACCTTAATATAAATGGTTATATTAAAAAGTGTTTGTTTCTCAGTGTTTTCCTTGGAAATCAATTAAAGCAAAGAAGTCAAGAGGGCTGCTGACCATTGGAGAGATTGACCATTGTGCAACCAAAGTATGGGCTTTATCACACATGCACACATGAGCCACCTTGTGTCCTAATAACTGGAGGAACATATCCATCCCACTCAAATAAAGTTCTCTAAAACTCTCCAAACATTTCCAAAATTCCTCAAGGGGAGGGGGAAGGAGCCATGATAATTTGAAAG
Organism: Laticauda colubrina; assembly: GCA_015471245.1. Lineage (NCBI taxonomy): Eukaryota > Metazoa > Chordata > Lepidosauria > Squamata > Elapidae > Laticauda > Laticauda colubrina. The sequence continues at coordinate 15,614,071 of BLBF01000007.1, read as the reverse complement.
ACTTTTTTTTCCTACCAAATTGAATGAAGCTTTTTTTTAAATTGTAGGGCAGCAAATAAATCCTGTACTACTTTATGTTAAAAGCCAGCATAGAGCTCACATTATAGTTCTATAATTCCATAATGTAGTATTGAAAGTGGAATGCTGATACAGCACACAAGAGCAATTTTTAAAAAATTATTTCTCCTTTTTTCTTTTTCTCTCTCACACACAGAACTAAGGAATGATAACACACTTATGACTGAATGTACAGATTTCCCCCTGCAAACTGAATTAAAATGGCTTTATATTTATTGCTGTTGTCAGTCTACCTCTTTCTTTTGAACTCATCCATGCATAAGAGCTATGACAGGCAGATTTACAACAGGGATAGCTTTTCTTTCCATAAACATCATGCAGCACATTAAAACCTACAATTGTCCCCCTAAGGATCTAGAGATGGCAGTTTTCCCTTCTTCATTGCCTTATTTTTAAACCTCAATGTGTTCATTGATGTACAGGAAATCCAAGACTATGGACATCTGGCTTTGCTTCCCAGCTCTGCTACAAAGGTCCATTATGATCTTTGACAAGCACACTCTATCCTTTATATGTTTCATTTGCCCCAGAAGTTGTGGTGCCCTTTTAACAGGGATTTGTTTTACAGCAGATGATTGCAAATCATTATTTCTATCTATTCTGTCTCTCTTTCTCTCTCTCTCTCTCCCTCCCTTCTTCCATCTCTCTCTCATAATATGACAATAGAAATAGACACAAAACTCACTCTTTAAAAGCATCCATTCTCAAAGAGATCCCAATGGGAGAATTTGAAAGGGGACAGGAGAGAGATCCATTCTTGAAAGCTTGATTTCACAGGCAACTTTCTCACTTTAGCCTGGAATCACTTGTCGTGTCTATTTATACATCCTCTTCAAGTCCCATAACATCATAGCAATGGACAAATCTCTCCGATTTATTTTCTCCCACATTCCATTCCACTTTTTTTATTTTTTAAAAAAAGAAATATGCTAATTTTACTAACTCTGAAAAAAGAGGAAAAAAGGAGAGAATGAGAAACAAGCACAGCAATTAAAAACAAAAAGAACCCTGTCTGTGCCAATTAAATTCAATAGGTGCAAAACTAACCCTTCTGTACAAAGAAGGGGGTTGGGAAATGACAGCCAGAATCCTCCAACCTTTAGGAATAACAATAGCCCACAAACCCACAGCCACACTCCACCATGGATTATCCAGAACCAAAGATAAAATACAGACAAATGAAAGAATCAATGTAATTTATAAAATCAACTGTAACCAGTGCAACCAATTCTGCGCGGGACAAATCACGTCAATTAAAAACCAGGATCCAGGCACACTGGCTGACAGTCAAATGCCATGATCCCAAATCATTAATCTCTACCCACAATGACACCAAACAGCACCAGTTTGATTGGAGCAACACAAAAATCACTGGCTATGCTACCACCTGCCACGCTCATGGGTTCATTGAAGCCTGGCACTCCACCTGCAATTCCATCAATAGACACATTGATATACAACTAGCTTATGAACCCTTCAGAATCCAAATTAACCACATAACCAAGCAGAGACAGCACCAACCCACAACCAATCCATGCAATTCTTCCTCACCAGCAGTCCACTTCCCAATGACCCTCATCTGAATTAATCTCCTGATCACAAAACCCATCACAAGACTCACTGATGATTCACAATTGACCCATCACAAGACCCTCATTTGACACACCCACACCCAAAGCCCTTATAAACAGAACATTGACACTGACACCTCCTAAACTCTACTAAGATGCTACTTAGCCTGGTAATGAAATGTTTGGAAACCAACCCACAAGCTCGGAGAATGAACCTTTACACCCAGGGCCAAATATTATAAACACCAAGAAGCTATATCCATCCATAACACTATAGACATGTGCATTTTCACTCACACGCACACACATACACACACACACACACACAAAGAAGAAGACAAAATAAAAATGATCACACTCTTAATATCCCATTATAAAATGTGTATCTTGGAAAGTTCTTATCAAAAAGAAACTGAATGAAATTTTCATGCTTCTTTTAGTTTGGTGCTCTTATTTGCTGTAAGGCTAATATGGGATGGGAGATACAAAAATAAGAAGCAAGGTCTGTGTATGGGGTTTTTTATTTTTTGTTTGCAATGGGAAGGAGTGTACAGTCATCAGCATTTTCAGCAGGTCCTTAGATTTCCAACTTCATCTTCAAACAAGCTTCCGTGGCAGCAGAGCTGACAGCCTGGATCGAATATCTCAAGAAGAATGGAGCTTCACTGAATCCCAACTTGTCTCATTCTCCCAACTAGTTAAACTCCACCCAAACATCTGCTCTATTCTGCTTAGAAGTAGAACAGCATAAAAAAAAAAACCCTGAATCAATTTCCAATGACACCAAAAAGAATCTGTGTACTGCTATATTCATTGTTTTCAAACCTCGCAGTTTCACGAGATTATGAAAGACCTGTTCTATATTTATTTGCAGATAATTTGCCCATGTTCTCATGAAGGATCGGAGTCCAAATGTCTAAAAGATGTGAGCATTCATTTGCAAGAAATATGAAGAGCAATACCGATACTGACACTGAATTCTGTGGCAGAGGTCAGCTGCAAAATGTCTGCTGCATCAGCAAATCCTGGGAAAGAGCTTTTAGTGGGCACCTTGTCCAGAATGATATCTCTCTCTCTCTCTCTCTCTCTCTCTCTCTCTCTCTCTC
>BLBF01000007.1:15554743-15611216 GCA_015471245.1 Laticauda colubrina | reverse complement strand
CTCTCTCTCTCTCTCTCTCTCTCTCTCTCTCTCTCTCTCTCTCTGCCTCCTTGCTGGGTTTTTGAGAGGCTGAAGTGAGAGCTCATTGCCACTGAATGAACAGTATATTGGGGCCTATTATTTCCCTTCATTATTGTAGAGTGGCTCAATAAAACCAAATGTGTTATGCGTCCTCCGCAGTGACAGTGTGTTTCCTTCATGACACAACATCATTGTGTGCCTAAGGAAACAGCTGCACCAGCCAGGAAAGTGATGACACATACTTGGAATTTTCTCCATCTCTCAACTATGTTTTTGATGACTATCCCATGAAATGAATAAAAGCTATCCGGTATAAATGTTAGGCAGGTGCTACCCAGCTGCACAACAAACATGGAAAGTGTCGCTCATGAGAACATTTTCCCTCTTTTCTCCCTCAGCCCTTCTGGTCATTTCTTTTCACCCTTCCTCCCCCTGGTCCAATTACGACTACTACTACTACTACTACTACTACTACTGTTATTATTATTATTATTATTGTTGTTGTTGTTGTTGTTGTTGTAATTGCTTTATTTTTTTTCATTCAGTTAGAAGCAACTATGTATTTACTTTCCGTTTTTGGGTCACCCATCCATGATTCCCCCCTCCCTTCCATGCTGTTTAGTAATCATTTTTATTTGATGTCTTATTCGTGAAATTCATTTTAAGAGTAGCTCTTTAAGTTCCTGTCCAGTTTGGCCTTTGGAATTCTGGGAGTTAAAGTTTCAGCATATATCTGGAGTATGTGAAAATGGTGAAAATTTTTGCTATTTGACAATATAGAAATTTAGGCAAATGGCAGTGTCACCTTCTGTGGGGCTTCAGTTACACCTCACAAAGGCTAGTTTGATTTGAGACTTTTTAGAAGACTTTCTAACATTCTGTTTTGATGTGAGACAGTTTTCTAGATGCTTTGTTCTTAGTGATTGCCATATGCTCTTTTATATGTGAGGTACTAATGATTATAAGAGGGACCTCTTGCTTATGAAAGGCTGGAAAAGAGCTCTGATCCCTGAGGCAGACAGAGAGACAGACAGACAGGATGTTGGAAATTTTGACTTCAAAAAATCCAAATCAAAGACGAACTTTAAGAGAGCCATTTGGCTGCACTGAACAATTTTGCTCCATTTGTTTGCCAGTTAGGATTCTTTAAAAAAAGGCCTCAGAAGAGCTGAAGAGAGGTAAAGACCTCTCTTTTCTCATTTTCATTCTGCTGAACTTCCCATATTAAAATACCAGAAAAGTTGGAGTGGTCCAGAGAAGGCTTTCATCATAAGGTAAAGGTTTCCCTCGCACATATATGCTAGTTGTTTCCGGCTCTACGGGGCGGTGCTCATCTCTGTTACAAAGCCGAAGAGCCAGCACTGTCTGAAGATGTCTCCATGGTCATGTGGCCGGCATCACTAAATGCCGAAGGCACACAGAACGCTGTTACCTTCCCACCAAAGTGGTCCCTATTTTTCTCCTCGCATTTTTACATGCTTTCGAACTGCTAGGTTGGCAGAAGCTGGGACAAGTAATGGGAGCTCACTCTGTTACATGGTGCTAGGGATTCGAACTGCTGAACTGCTGACCTTTCTGATCAACAAGCTCAGCATCTTAGCCACTGAGTCACTACCTCATTGTTATTCATCAAGGCTTCTGGGGAGATGTGAGTCCTCACACACAGGGTTTCTTACTTTTTACTTACTGGGGGAAAACATTCACTCAGAAGGGAAAGACAGAATACCTACTATAAACCTTTTGGACCAAATATTTATTCTTAGTCATACTAGTGCTTAGTCATCTTAGTCATACTAGTGCTGCCAGATTGAAGATCACAGTACAGTAAAATTATAACAGTCAATTTGTACATGTATACATTGATAAATGTATATCTAGACTTGTACATTTTAAAATTTATTTTGTCTGGCAAGAATTTGTAGCCAAGAGACAGTTGGGTTTGATCATGACAATTTGTACCTTTTTTGAAATGTGTAGTTTCTGAATAACTTGAACAAATTTAGACACGATAATTGGATTTTCTTCATTGTGCTGAATTTGCAACTGTTGTTTTGTCTCTCTCCTGTGTTAGTTTCACATTCCTGTGCAGCAACAATAAAAATAAATGCAAAATTAAAACGCAAATGAAAGCTCAGCTCATGATGGCAAATCCGAAATTAGAGAGGTGGCAGAAAGCTATTTTAACTTGCCGTTGATGGTGATCTCTCCAGAAACAACAGAAGTGCTTTTTAACCCTCTTGTAAAGTGTGGAATATGGCAGAGGAACAAGCTGTTTTGAATCCCTGCTGTTATCCTGAAGGTAAAGAATAGAAATGAGACCCTGAATACTTTCCATTCATTCTATCCATCTGTGACCTGATTTGAACCTATACAGTCAGATGTCAAAGGCTCCTGAATAAGTATATTGTGCATAGGTTCAATTCCCACCCACCCCTTCCATTCTCAAAGAATGCTTGCCAGGAAGTGGGGTTATGAAATTTTGAGAAGAGTTCAATTGAAAATATTAATCTTTTATTTTATGCCATTTATCCATAATATGGATCTTCATCATCCTCTTGAAACTGCAATTGCTTCTCTAAAAGTCCTCCAGTGAAAAGCTGGAAATCAATGTCCACCACTGCAAGACTTTGGGACCAAGGGAAAATGCCCCATTCTGCAAAATGAACAGGTCCCTTGACCTGTTGGACTTTAATGTTGGACTTTAATTCCTACCAGCTTCTAGCAAGCATGGCCAAGAAAAAGGATTCTGTGAGCTAACTAAAATGAGGATCTCAGTGACTTACATCAACCCCCAAAGGCAGCACAGCCAGTTCTTACAATAGCTAACATAAATAAAATAATTGAAATAATACATTGTGACTTTTAGAAGTGCTTGCGGGGTTAAATATAACTCTATTAAGACCAAATAAAAATGACTTAACATGCCATAGATGGTGCTAGTGTTTATATCAAACATGTAATGAAGAGAAATGCATTTCCAAATAGAACATGAACATTTGGCTTGTCATGCTAATATCTACTATGTAAATAGCTATCATTTTAACAAGCACTGTAGAGTCTTCTTAATCTATAATTCTTTGATAAAATAATTTCACTTTTTCTTCTACATTGTTATGAACAACTAAATAATATTCAAGCCAAAAATATATCAATAATGGTTGATTGTGCAAGTCTCATGAAGGACAATATTCTACATCAAATTCGTAAGTTCATAAAATCTATCAACTGCATTGTATTTGCCTTGCAACTGTTTAAGCATTTTCTTGTCTTCTGTTTTTCTGTCTTTTGCTACTTGAGTTAAGTAGCCTAGATAATTTTTTTCACATTCCTTCCGATGTATTTTTTAATTTACTGTAGGAGGTAGTAGCGAATGTTACTGTTGGTGTTCTTGTTTTCTGTCACATGTATTTCCACCTTTCTGGACATTTTTGTCCACTTAAACTTCACCTTCTAAGTAAACCCATGGATAGAACACTCTCATTATGTCTCTCCTTGAGATTTAATTGAACTGTAGGAGTCAGAAAAACTCAAACCTTTGGAGAGATTGCACATAGGCTTATATAACATTTCATAGTGTTTTCTGAGTAGACTGCTAAGCAGACTCTGAGCAGTTTACAATGTCAGCCTCTTGTCCCCAACAATCTGGGTCCTCATTTTATCTCATTTTAACACCCCCCCCCCCGAAGGATGGAAGGCTGAGTCAACCTGGAGCCCCATCAGGATTGAACTCTAGGACAGAATTTTCCTGTAATACTGAATTCTAACCAATGCACCACCAGAGGTCCCTGGTTATTGTAAATATAGGACAGGGCATTCATACAACCCCATTGACTACCTCATCCCTAAATATGCAAGAACTTGGCATGATAATTGACAGCATAATCCTCTCTTGGGGAGGACAAATCATGAAAAGCAATTCTCTTTTATCATAAAGTAGAGAAAAAAAAGTAGGATAATAATTTTTCTGCATGGCACTAATGAAGATTATTAAATCCATTAGGCCACTCATCCGCCAAAAATATGTCCTTGTGTGAAAATATATGGGGCTGGACTGTATTGAGAAAGGAAAGCAGGAATGATTAGAACATGGTGGAATTTTGTTTCATTCAACTTGACCATTTGATTTTCCATGGAAATCTATAGCTTAGCACTGGTCAAACAGAATGATGGAATTCCTCCCATGGGCTTGGCGCATAGCTGCTCAAATATCTGCTGGTTATTTTTATGCAGAGCTGTTTTGGAGTATCTGTAAGTTTTTAGAAATGTATTTTCCTCCAGTTATCTACAGGAAGAAGATTACATTTAATTATGTGAACTCCCACACCAGAGTCATAAAAACTACAAGCACCTGTGTATTCTAATAGCATTCATGCAAAGGATTTTCTCACTAAAATAAAGCTACGGAAAAACCGCTGCCTGATGTATCCTCAAGGGAGAGAAACAAATATCTGTCAAAGACAGCTTGTTTGTCAGAATTTGAACTATTGCTAAGCTGCCATTGTCTCAAAGAGCACACGAGCAAGAAAAAAGAAGATTTTTCAGGCGGACTAAAGAGACTATAAACTGAATTTATGATGATCTCCTGTATATGTTTTTTAGATTTAAAAAAAAACTCTCTTATGTGTGCATAATTCATTTCATTTCTTTTCTTTTATATAGCTACAGGCATACTTACAATATATTGCATTCTCCTCAAAGAAATGGGGAAGGGGTATTAGTCATGTAATAGGCAAGTAAAAAAACAACAACCCTTAGATCTTTGAAATACCAATTGTTCACACATGCTTGCAATATATATGTTTAGCAACTCCTGATTTAGAAGGCATGGGCACAGATAATCTTTCTTACCCATACATAAAAGCCCATTTTTGTTACTGTTGAGATGAATAGGCTAGTTAGCATGACCTTTGGTCCTGCTCTGGACAAATAGTAGGAGCAGTGCACTGAGGCAAATCTCAACTTAGCTTAGTAATAATACTTGAGTTATCCAAGAGCGTGGCTTTCTTGGGCCATTAAAAGAATATTAGAAGACCCAGATCAGGTTGGACATTTGCAATAGTGATCAAGATGAGCCAAAAGTAGTACCTTCATCAGATCTGCATTTCTTGCCACCAGTAGAGCTCCTATCCACAATAGCAATGTGGGAAAGGGCACTGAGGCCTACCTTCTTATTATGGTGGCAAGCAGTCATCATCTACCACAAAGCTTCATGGTAGTCCCCCATTCAGGGAGTATCTCTGATGGGAGTTGGTACGATCCAAACAGTCAGTTTTTCATTTTGTAACTTTTCAGTGACACACACTAGAAATTGTATCAATACACAGAAAAAAGCAAAGAGACAACCATGATTTTTGAAGGTCGCCCATTATGGCTTGTGTGAGTTCTCGTCCTGCCTTAGGCATGAAAGCCAGCTGGGTGACTTTGGACCAGTCACTCTCTTAGTTCAGTCGACCTCACAGGTTTATTGTTGTGGGGAAAATAGGAGTAGGAAAAACTATTAGCTATGTTTGCAGCCTTGGGTTATTTATGAAAATAATAATAATAATAAATATATATTTTCGTTTAAATAATAAATATAAAATGGCTTATAATCAAAGCAAAACTAATCCATAACACAACTATTTTAAGATTTGTATTCATTCCAATCATATGACTGAAAGTATTTGGAAGACAAAAGTGCCCTGCATGAAGAGGTAGGCCAACTATCCATTTATTAAAAGCACATAGAGATTTAAACTGGGTTATCTCAGAAGTAAATATAAACAATGATTTAGTTCTCCATGCATTCATATTTTCCAGAATGTTTTGATTCCTTTTTGATTTCCTGGTTTGGGAAAAATCCAGAGTACTTTGTGCTGCTTATCACCAGAAACAGCAACACTATAAAACTGCTTGTGGGCCAAAGAGAACACTGGCCTACAAGGAGAATGCTTTGGAAATAAAAGCAGCTTAATTTTTACCAGAATTGATCACTAATAAAAGAAAATTAAGTTCTGACTATTAATTTGCTCCAGTGTCCAAGATAAAGCTTCAGGTCAAAATTTCATCAAAATAATTCATAATTACAAGGGGATATGTGATTATGCTCCTTAACTTTTCTGCAAAATGTGATATAGAAATGAGAATAGCACTAGCACTACCACTTAAACTTATATACCACCTCATAGTGTTTTTATAGGCCTCTCTAAGTGGTTTATAGAGTCAGCATATTGCCCCGAATAATTTGGGTTCTCTTTTTACCAACCTCGAAAGAATGGAAGGCTGAGTCAAACTTGAGCCTGGTGAGATTCGAACTGCCAAATTGCAGGTAGCCAGCAGAAGTAGCCTGCAGTAGTGCACTCTAAGCACTGTACCACCAAGGCTCTTATTGCAGAATGGTACCACAGCAATCATTATAAATTTATCTTTTTTATTGATACCAATAATATGACATTCCATTCATTCACAGACAATTTTATGTGCTAGATCAGATCGCAGGTGGCTTAGTTCAGAGTGTCCGAGCCCAGGATATCAAGCCTGGTGGCATAAGGGATTCCATTGTGATTAGAGGAGTGGAGTACTCTTCCCATGAAATACCTCTGGACCCACTCAATCGTGTTAATGTCCGATACACAGTGTGGATTCCAGGTGGATGACCTGTAGTTGAGAATTGGTCTGGCAAAGGCTTTGTCAGACCAATTTTATCTCGGAGGACAATAATTTCCCAAAATTCCTAGACCAGAATCAATCCTTATGAATTAAGGTCAAACTCAGCTAAACAAGAACATCTACTCATCCCAAAATCTGGTCACTTCAAAGGGATATACATAGAATATTCAGAAACAAACCATGATTTTGTGGGCAGCTCCGTTTACATGATTATGCAAGATGGAATAAAGGTAACCATTATTGTTAGTAATGAGAGCTGTGAAAAGTAGGCTTCAGTGCTACAAATAGTGTGACCACAGCTGACAGCACTCAACAAACTAGTGCTTGAAATACATGCACACTAAATTAAAACTAAGAGAAGAAACTAGTTTTTCCCTTATCTCAAATTCTTGCAAGAAAGATAAGCTTACCTAACAATATCTAAATAGAATACCACAAACTGTTGCATTATATAATTTTTTTTGCAATAAACTCTGCACATGTTTCAAAACTACTTCTACTCCAGCAGGTAATTAGTTATGTCATTCAGACTAATGTTACCAATTTTGTTTATAATTGATGATTTATGTACTTGATTGTTATCTGCCTTTATTTTACATGCTGTTTCATTTACCTAGACAATTTTTATCATATCTGGCTCATCTGACTATATTGCTTGAAAACAAACTCTTGTGTAAGATTATACAGTCTCATGAATCCAAAGCCCATTTTTTCTGTGGTTTCTTAGAGTTGAACTGACAGCAGAAGAAAACTCCAGCTAGATAGGTAAGTTCTTTTTCCTTTCTGTCCCAGATGAGAAACTTTGAGATCTATTTATCCCAATTCTCCAATCTGCAAGAGTAAGCTACTATGAGAAGCAATGACTTACAAAACTCAACTTAGTGATTGTTTTGCATTCCCCAAGATATTGAACAATCCATCTCCTGTTTTATAGTTGTTTATAGGACAGGCTCAAAAGCCATACAAAAGCAATTTTGATGAACAGACATCCCACTGGAAGCTATTATAGAGTATTGCAAAACACATTGCAGAAGACTTAAAAATATTTTTCAGGGATTGCACACTGTAATCATAAACATCTGTAAAAAGATGGTAGTCTTGTACAGATGTCAAGTATGCTCAGTATTTCTTCTTCTTCTATGATCTGTGGTTGGCTCAAGATACAGCCGCCTTTGTACATGTGCTTTGTATCGATCCAAGCACTTTCTCTCAGTAGCAAAACATATATGGAACATAATCTATCATACAAATATACCATTGGTAAGGATGACTATCATCATTCTTGAACTAATGTTATCCATACATTTTCTTGAAATAAAAACTGATTCCAACACTATTGTGAAACCAAAGGTACGATAATTGTAGTTTTGTCTTTTTCTAAGACTAAAATGGCCAGGTATGTAAACTACAGCTCATTGTGAAATTCAAATCTCTATTTCTAAATATTTTTTTCTAGATTTTATGGTAGTTATGTGACTATGTATCAGACAACTGTAAATCCAAATTTCTCTTTTCTGTATTTTGCCGTTCAATGTGATGTGCATCCAGACATAATTTATGACCTTCATGATAGGTATTAGAATGATTTAAAGAATGCAATTTTGATTGTCATGAATCTGTCCAGGTGGTTTTGATATATAAAATGTGCAGAGGTTCAAAAATGCCTTCTGCAGGAATTTGACTGAAAATCACCTAAAAGTATAGTCTATAAATATGTAGACATGTGAATCACAATTAGTCATGGATATGTTGCAATTTCAACTCTGAAATGCTTTATACCCCTCCACAGATGTGTTTTTTTTTTTAGCTTCTCAGAAAAAATAAATATTCCCAGACAAGTAGTATGGAGACCACTTGCTCATATGAAGAATTCTTCATTTTTTTAATTTGCCAAAATAGGATACTTTTTTTAAAAAAAGAAAGTGCTTCATTGAGTTGATGGGGGATCAATCTTTTGAAGCAATCACTGTAAGGTACAATCAATAAATATGCAGTGTAATCCTACTTATTTCTAATTCCGTGTTGTAAAGATGGAATACAGTTAATTAAATATCCCAGTCAAGGAACTTATTCTTTTTTGTAGCAAAACCCAACTCTTTCTCTCTCTCTCCCTCCCTCCCTCTCCCTCTCCCTCTTCCTCTTCTTCTTCCTCTCCCTCTCTCCTATCTATCTATCTATCTATCTATCTATCTATCTATCTATCTATCTATCTATCTATCTATCTATCTATCTCTATCATCTCTCACTTATACACATTTATCTACCATCCATCCATCCATTTTCTTTCTTTCTTTCTATCTATTATCTATCATCTATCTTTCTGGTTGGTGACTGGGACCAGAATTTTTGTCTTCTAAGTGTTTGGTTCATGCTGGAGTGCCTAATTGATATAGAATGGATCCTGCAACATTATCCTGGGCCACATATATTTGCCTTCATTCATACTAATGATGTTACCTAGTTTGGTTAGTGAAATGTCTGCAAGAAAACAACAAAGCTGAGAGAGCAGAGGTACCCTTCATAATTTATAACCTCATTGTTTGGGGTGACTCTAGGCAGCAAGTTCTTCTTGCATAACACTATTAACTGTTGCCTTCTTACATTTGGTATCCTCTTCCATGTCTTCCCCAAATGGGCATCTCATATGTTTGTAAACTAAGCAAAGCTGAGAGATAGGGATTAAAATGAAATTCCTAGGGAATTTAGGAGCTAAGTGAAGCTTTTAACTCGGACCTGTCTGTATTTATTAAACTCTCTAACCACTCTGTTACATGCATATACATAGTATGTCAAGAGGGGAGTGATGTCATGTATAGGCCTAAGACATCACTGCTATCTCCACTAACTCCATTTTGCAGGTTTTTGTATAACTAGCGAGGATCCTTGGATATTGAAGACGCTCCCTTTAGACATGAATGGAATAGAATAACAGAATTGGAAGGGATGTTGGAGGTCTTCTAATCCAACCCCCTGCTTAGGCAGGAAACCCTACACCACTTCAGACAAATGGTTGTCCAATCTTTTCTTAAAAACTTTCAGTGTTGGAGCATTTACAACTTCTGCAGGCAAGTCGTTCCACTGATTAATTGTTCTAACTATCAGGAAATTTCTCCTTAGTTCTAGGTTGCTTCTCCCCTTGATTAGTTTCCACCCATTGCTTCTTGTCCTGCCCTCAGGTACTTTGGAGAATAGCTTGACTCCCTCTTCTTTGGGGCAGCCCTTGAGATATTGGAACACTGCTATCACTGCTATCTCCCCTAATCCTTCTTTTCATTAAACTATACATACCCAGTTCCTGCAACTGTTCTTCATATGTTTTAGCCTCCAGTCCCCTAATTGTCTTTGTTGCTCTTCTCTGCACTCTGTTTAGAGTCTCATCATCTTTTTTACATCGTGGCAACCAAAAGTGGATGCAGTATTCCCAGTGTGTCCTTACCAAGGCATTATACAGTGATATTTACACTTCACGTGATCTTGATTCTATCCCTCTGTTTATGCAGCCTGTGATGGCTTTTTGGGCAGCTGCAGCACACCGCTGGCTCATATTTAAATGATTGTCCACTAGGACTCCAAGATCCCTGAATATTAGGACCTGCATTTTGTGTAGGAAATGAAATGGGTGAGGGAATGGTTTATTGGGTCGTTGCTTTTTGGTTGCCTAAAAGCTCTTTCCCTGCACCCTTCCAAAGGGAAGCAGCCTTCTGAGATCCCTCAGCTGGCCAGTAGAGGTGATGGTAAGCATAAATTTGTGCCTGGCTACAATCAAAAGAAAAACCAGACAACCTTTGTCTCTGCTTGTGCTCCCTGAAGTGAAACCAGTAGTTGGCCCAGCCTTTTTCAGTTTGACATCAAGCCTAGGCTGAAGTTTGTGCCCATGTTGGTGCTGGGTCTCTGAGTACCTTGTCTACCTTAACATAAATATACACGTAGTTTCCTTTTTGTCAGGCTTCAGTTGTGGGAAGATAATATTTGTTTGTAATGAGTTCCACTTGCCAATGGGGAGAATATCCTTGTCTTACATCAGAAATACTTTATTATGAAAGTAGCCAAAGACCCACCTTTCATGCTCACCTAAATTTATTTTTCCTTTAGGGAGTCAATATTATTGCAATGGCTCTTTGATTTTCCTCAATTTTTTTTATTTATTTATGCAATAACTTTCCCAAAGAGTTATGCTGAAATCCATCTCAATGTCAATGCAGCAATAAGTAAATATATTTTCATAAACTTTCTTCAAGCCTTTTAAATTCCATTCTTTAACCTACGCGCTGTTTTTAGATTTCTTTTCAAATAATAACTTTGTAAGTTGCTGCTATTATTTTATAATATTTATAAACCTAACTCAGTGCAAATTTAGGTTATAACAAAGTCAAATAGCTTGACTTTGGCAAAGTGGTGCCTGATGTATCCCATTACAGTGCCATTAATGTGGATTTTGTGATTTTTAGGCTATAGACTCTTGGATGGATTTCAAGAACAGTTAAGCCCACACTGTGGATGAGCCCTGTCAATCCACAACAGGAAATTCTACCTCCATGGTTGCTCCAGCAATGTTCTGGTGAACAAAGGAGATTTCCAGTAAAAATTAATTATTATATATTATTACAGTAATAAGTAATACTAGCTGGAGCATACAAACATTTGATAGACCAATATTTGAAGACAGCTCATCAGTCTGGAACCCACATTACGTATCTGTTATTAACACAGTTGAGAAAGTCCAGAAATATTTCACAAGAAAAGTTCTACACTCCTCTACTTGTTGCAGAATATCTTATGCCACCAGTCTCGAAATTCTAGATCTAGAATCTAGAACTACGCCGCCTTCGGTCCAATCTAAGTATAGTATATAAAATCATACATTACAATATCTTACCTGTCAATGAGTAGCTTCAGCCATAACAATACAAGAGCACACAATAGATACAAACTCAAGGTAAATTGCACCAAACTTGATTGCAGGAAATACGACTTCAGCAACAAAGTGGTCAATGTCTGGAATACTCTACCTGACTCTGTGGTTTCTTCCCCAAACTCCCAAAACTTTAACCTTAGACTGTCAACTATTGACCTCACCCCTTTCCTAAGAGGTCTCTAGGGGGCATGAATAAGTGCACCAACATGCCTACCGTCCCTGTCCAATTGTTTCTTTTTATTTTTCTTATATGTATCCATTTCATGTATTCATAACTATGTTTTTACTTATACCTATTATCTTGTAAGCAATTGACAAATCAAATAAATAAAAATAAAGTCACAGCAGATTGAAGCAGGTTTTGGATCTAGCAGATTCTGAATCTCATTGTTCCTTTTCTTTATAAGGGGAAGAAACAGGAAGGAAGGTGGGAAGGAAAGGAAAGAGAGAGAGAGAAGGGGGGAGGGAAGAAGAAAGAAAGAGAGAGAGAGAGAAAGAAAGAAAGAGTTCCAAATAATTTAGGAACTGAGGGATGCCCTACAACAGGTTGAGTGATATAAAATAGAAATAGAAATAAATAAGCAGTAGAATCAGAGATGCCAGAACTCATAATTGGGTTCTAGATTCAGGTACACCAGAAAGCAAACTTTCTTCCTTTACTTCTTCTCTAATTTATTATTACTGAAGGAAATCCTTTTGTGTAAGGAGCTTTTTGAACCTTAGGCTTCTATATCTGCAAAGAACACCTGAATCAGTCAGCCAACTTTTGTTTAGAAAGATATCACAATAGAAATATTAACTGGGTACTGGGTACACAGTAGTTCTGTATCAATACAATTTGGCCAGGAGGTGGCAGCATAGAACTTTTTCATGCATTTCCAAGCAATCAGAGCAAGCAATGTTTTTTTTTTCTAGCCAGATGCTCTCTGAACGTTTTTTGACTATAGTTCCCATAATTCCAACTCACAACACATTCCTAAACATTCATGAAATACCTCTTTAATGATCCATGCAATGTAATTATTTTCAAATTAATAATTAATTTTCATCAAACAATTTACTATGTTATTAATGATTGATGTAATATAATGCATTAATTAATGTGCTAGATTTAAACTGGGCATGTCCTCATTCAACTATTTGCTCAACAATATTCATGTAGGGCACCCTTAACCCAAACCCACTCTGTAAGGTAACATAAGGTGAACTTAACCAGGAGTAGAATTCTACCAGTTCGCACCTATTCTCTAGAACTGGTTGTTAACATTCTAAGCAGTTTGGATAACCGGTTGTTAGAAGAAATTACTGGCCTAATCCTGTAAGGAAGGCAGGAAGGAAACATTCTGGTGTTACTTAGAGAAACTGCCTCTTCATTAACCCTTATTACATTCTTGGCAGGACAAGACTTCCTGTCTCAGGAACTTTTCTGGAGTTTTTTTTTCCCCTCCTTTGCTGGTACTTTGCTTGTGTGGAGCGACCAGTCAAAGTTACAATGGCACTGAAAAAAGTGACTTATGACCATTTTTCACACTTATGACTGTTGCAGCATCCCCACAGTCTTGAGAGGCCAGGTGAGAAGATGCGTGCCTCAATGTGAGTGATATTGAGTTGGCCACATCCAGCCAATAACATGACCACCAAGTCACATGATCATCAAGCCACACCCACCACCTAAGCCATGCCCACAGAACTGGTGGTTTAAAAATTTGAATCCCACCCCTGAACTTAACCTACAGAAAAGGATTGTGTGTGATGTCCATATATTTTCTTGGCAACCACAGGAACTTGGCTTAACATTATTATTACAATCATTAGATTTTTATCATGCCTGGTGGCAAACAACTAATGCTCCTACGTCCTGTTTTTCCCACAACAACCACAACCCTGTGAGATGGGTCATGTACAGTGGTGGAATTCAAAATATTTTACTACCAGTTCTGTGGACACATGGAGAGCATTCTTAAACAGGCAATTTTAAGCTTGAAAACTTACCTTACTGTCAGCGCTGGTAAGTAAAACAGCTGAGGTGTGACAAGCTGCTCTGCACCTATCAGCTGAGCAACGAACAAAGGAAATATAGGATAGGAAAAGGCAGGGGTGGGTGGGCAGGGCCAACTGCTGACCAGTGCTACCGGATCACTAGAACCGGTGCAAACCAGAAGCATACCACCTATGGTCCAAAAGTCACCCAGCAGCTTTCATGCCTAAGGAAGGTCTGGAGCTCACATCGTTTCTAGGCCAGCCTCTTTGGCATTATAAAGAGTTCTCCGGTTGCTCCCCCCCCCTATTGATTTCTTTCAGGGTGTTTTTTTTTTTCAACATTTATGTCATCTTAGCTTTTAGATTCTGGTAATCTTCTTTCCAAGAATAAGTTAGTTTAGACTATTCTTAGATTCTGAGCTTAAATCAGGCTCTCCACCCACAGTGTCTACAATAAATTATTGGTAAGCCTCCCAATGAAAGAAATTGTGGAATTTAAAAAGCAATACAGTGTATCAGAAAAGGCATGGGCTAAATTAGGGGTGGATAGATCGGCCTCCTTCCAATCCAATTCACTTTGGTAGATATTTATTATTCATCTGCTCTGGCTCATTTCCATATTATATTGCATAGAATAAAAGGGAAAAAAGAAATATGAAACCTGACCCTCACTTTTTCCTAAGATACATACTTTGTATACATTTTAGTGCACAATTGTTCTTAAGATCCACATTCTAATTCTAATCCAAATATTTTAGTGCGCAGTCTGGAAAAAAAAAAAAAAGGACGGTGTGGGAAGTGACCATAATATCTGTTTTCTTGGAGGTGTAGGCTCAATCAATCCCTTTTCCTCCCCGGTTATTTTGCAGAACCAGCCTGCAGCCAGCAGGCAGCCTGTTGTCTGGGAGGTGAGGTTAGCCAGACAGGATTTCTGTTAATAGTTCTGGTGTGAATGAATTTCATGTAATCAGAGATCTCACATTTTTCTTAAGGGGGATGATTTTGGAAGTACAAAGTGGGATGCTTTGTTTTCTGGTTTTATTGGCCTTGTATTTAAGAGCAGTCTGTAATACAAAGGTATGTTATACCTTCTGATATAGTAATAAGGAATGTTTCTTTCACATAATTTTTACATGTTATGTTGGCTCAACTCTCTCTTTCTCTCTTTTTCTTTCTCTCTCCCTTTCTGTTTCCCACTCACTGTCTTAAAGACCTGAAAGGTTATTTTAGGCTAAAGGAATCAGTGCAGTGATAGATCACAGAGAATTGTCTCCATTCTTTTGTGGAATCATTTTTTTTTATTTCTAATTTTCAATGTTTTTGATGTTTTCAATGTTTGGCTCAGTGATGCAATATGGGATGAAGGTACAATAGAAGAGAAAGATAAGAAGGAAACAGCAAGAAATGAGAAAAAATATTATTTTTTTAATATAGTAAAAGTATACAAAACAGGAAAGAAAGAAAGAAAAATAAAAAGGTAATAATGATTTCCTCCCTTCTTTCTGCCGAATAGTTATCACCTTAATTTTTCTTCAGACCGTTCATCCTTTTTAAACCCTCAAATCTCAACATCATCAATTCAAATCTTTCCTTCTTTCAGCAAAAAGACCCCCCCCCCCAAAAAAAAGACTGTTGTTTTTCTCTCTGACCAAACGGGCCAGTTTTGCCATTTCTGCAAATTCAGTTTAAGCCCATGTCACACTGCACCAAGGGATGCAAAGAGGATGTAAACAGAGAGAAACACTTGCCATCCATTGGTTAACGCGATGCATCCGTTCTGTACTCACTGCGTGCGTGATTCATATGTTCTATCCGTCCAGCATCCGTCTACTGAGATTTCATCTACTTAAAAAGTTTTGAGCTGCACAAAACTTTTTGAGCAGATGAACTTTCCACCGCATCCGTTCTACATCCACGACACATACGGGAACAAACATTCTACATCCGTCGTCATCCGTTAAACGTCTGCTGTATCTGGCATTGGCTGTGCATCCACGCAACTTGCATCCACTCCAGCGGAAAATGGAAAGGGAGGAAGCGAAATGGACGCGGAACGTCCACATAGCGTTAGTAGCACGGACATAGAAAGGATGAAAGCGGATGCATCTCATATAGAAAGCATTAAAACGGAAAAAACGTTTTTTTAGGGGATGTATCTCGGATATTTAGGATGTCTGCAGGATGTCTAGAGGATGCAGAAGGACACCTAGCAGAAAAACAATATTTCCTATAAAAAGGGGGGAGGAAATCCCCTGGATCTCACTTTCAGTCCAGCAGACATGGTGTGCAGACCTCTTCACCCTTGCTCTTGCTCTCCAACATCATGCATTGATCTCCACCATGGATCAACGCACACTCCTTTTGGTAGCCGCCATCATTCAACACCAGAACCAAGCCCTCTTCAGACTGTTTCACCTTTTCTATGCAAGGAGAAGAAGGAGACGTCCAAGAGCTGTCTGAGTCCAAAGATGGATCGGGAGAAGAGTGGAGTTTGGATTCTATGACAAGCTGATGGTGGAGCTGAGGAATGAAGACACTCGTGCATTCCAGCACTTCATGAGGATGCCACCAGCCATGTTTGACGAAGTTGTGGAGCATATGAGACCCAGTTTGACCAAGGCAGACACCAACTTCCATCCCAGCCTGGACCCTGGACTGAAGGTGGCACTGATTCTGCACCACCTGGCCTCTGGAACCACGTACAGAAACATGCAGTATGCCTGGAGGGTGCCACACAACACCATCAGCATTTTGGTCAGAGAAGTGGTGCAGGCCATCATCAAAGAATACCTGAAGGATCTCCTCCAGTGTCCCACCACTGAAGAAGGCTGGAAGAAAGTTGCAGAAGAGTGGTATCCAGAGGTGGGACTTCCCTCACACCATTGGAGCCATAGATGGGAAGCACGTGGCCTGCAAAGCTCCACCCAACTCAGGGTCCACTTATCACAACTTCAAGGGCTTCTTCAGCATCATCCTCTTTGCCATGGTTGATGCTGACTACAAGTTCATGTACATCGATGCTTCAGGCAACAGGTCAGCTTCAGATGCACAGGTATACAATGCCAGTGACCTCGAGGAGGGGCTGGAATGCAACCTCATCATGGGTTTCCCAGATCCAGACCCCCTGACCAACGACACACAAGATGTGCCCTACTTCATCATGGGGGATGACGCCTTCTCCCTCAGAACCTACCTTATGAAGCCCTACACTTCCAGGTGCCTCACCCGTGAAGAGAGGATCTTCAACTACAGGCTGTCCAGGGCAAGACGGGTGGTGGAGAACGCCTTTAGCATTCTGGCCAACAGGTTCCAGGTACTTCTCACCACCATGCAGCATCGCCCACAGACTGTGAGGAACATCGTGGAAGCTTGCTGCATCCTGCACAATCTCATGCACACCTGCTACCCAGTGTTGCAGAACAGCTTGTGGACCATCAACAAGGCAATGGGGACATGGAGCCTGGTGAATGGAGGCAAGGACAAAACCTGATAGACACTGTGGATGTGCAAGGCCCCAACAGAGCTTCACGTGAAGGGAAGAAGCAGTGCAACCTCCTGAAATACTGGTGCAACTCCCCAGCTGGAGCGGTGGAGTGGCAAGACAGGATGGTAGATGCTTAATGGATGCTTCCTTGAGCCTGTCTCATAACACTGATGAGATTGTGCCATGTATGTTGAGTGGCCCTACAATGAACAGGGCATTTAATAAAGAGTTGTGTTTATGTGAAATGTGTTGATGAATGAATAAATTGTTATTGACAAAAAAGGGCCACACGTGTGGCAGCTGGGAGGGTGGACCATACAGTCCCACTATGCTTGTACTGGAGGTTTATCCATCCCACAGCTATCCTTGCCCATCCCACTGCTATTATCCATCCCACAGCTATCCTTGCCCATCCCACAAGCATGCAAAGTCTTAACCATTTTCTAAAAATTTCCACCAAGACTTTATTAAGTAAAAGAAATGAACCAAGTGTGTGAAGCAAAGATAACCTTTATTAATAACAAACTGTAAAAGCAAAATGACCCAAGTAAAGTGTCTCAAGCAAAGATAAAGTCAACAGGTAACAACTCAGTCTCTGGCACTGTTCTCAGTCACTCTGAGGCATGCCCATGGTCTCAGGTGTAAAGGGTCCAGGGACTGTGGAGGTGGCAGGGCTGGAGTACTGGTCTGAGGCGCCATTGGGGTGCCTGGCCCTGAGAGGACAACAGGAGATGGTGTGTGCAGGAAGCTCTCAGACAGCTGGCTCAGGCCCGTGAGAGGTCCTTCATCCATGACCTGAGATGTCAGGCACAGGGCTGATGACAGATGTTCTGTTGAGGGGCTTGGCTGTGGGGTGGAGGAAGGAGGAGTGTAGTGGGGCTGTCTGGTCTGCAGCTGGGCAAGGTGAGGCGTTGGTGGCATCTGTGGCGTTGGTGGCATCTGTGGCGTTGGTGGCATCTGTGGCATCGGTGGCATCGGTGGCAGGCGATGAACCTGGGCCTGGACTGGGAAGGGCTGTCTCTGTTGAGGGAAGTCCTGGTAGCCATAGCCTTGGTAGGAGAGGAGCTGTTGAAAGCCTTGGAAGGGCTGTGACATCGCCTGGGGTGGAGGAGCAGACCTGGACTGGGTGGGAGCAGGGTCAGCTGGGCCTGGAGGATGGTGCAGAAGCGCAGTGATCCTCTCCTTCATCACCTGCTACTCGGGCTTGGGCATGTCCATGAGCGTCTGGGTCATGTAGGTGAGGAAGGGCTTGCGGTTTGAGGATGGAATCTCAAAGTGTACCAGCTGAGAGAAGAGATCTGCGCTGTTCTTGATTGTGTCCCTGATCTCCAAGAGGACAGTGTGGCTCTGTCCCTCCGGTCTGCCTCTCTGCCTGCTTTCTGTGGAGGTGGAGCTGGGGGTGGGGGTGGGTTGGTCTCTGGTGGCAGTGGCCTCCTCTTGCTCCATCTGCGTCAGGGGATCCTCCACGTCTTCTGGCATGGGGTGTGCAGCTGTCGGGGGGGTCTCTTTTGGGGGGCACTCCGCAGACACCTGCCTGGACACACCTGCTGTTTCCTGGCTGGAAGAGGAGTGGCTCTCTGTGGGCTGCCTGAGAGAGAGGGTTGACAGAGGGGCTGCTCCTCGGTGGCGGATCTCACCCTGCAGGAAGCTGCACCTTGCCATGACGTAGGTCTCCTGGTCCGTCAGCTTGACAGCGGCCTGGCCGGATCTCTTCAGGTGCAGCTTCCATACCAGGTGTGCATATGTTTCCACCACCCCAGGAGGACATCAGAAGTGTAGCCCAGGCTCTCCGCCTTCTCTCTCCAAGCCGCCTGTTTCCGCTTGGTGTCTCGATATAGCCTGTGCCCCTTCCTCCAGAGGTACTCGTTCTCCCTCAGCCATTCGAGCACCTCCTCCTCATGGTCCTCTGCAATGGAGTACTGTTTCCTCTCCCCCTTCTCCTTCTCCTTTGATTGCCTCTTCATCCCTCTGGCAGGGCCTTCTGGGCCCTCATCAGCAGGGCTTTGAGGGCCTTGGGGCTGGTCCACCACACCAGCAGCAGTAGCAGCAGAAGCACCAGCAGAAGCACCAGCAGCAGCAGAGTCAGCACCAGGGGGTGGGATTGTGGTTCTGTCCTTCTTTCCAGGGCTGGCAGGATTAGGCACAGGCTTCCTCTTCTTCCCCATGGTCTCTGATGAAGATGTCTCTGGCAGCAGGTCTTTCCTCTGAATGGTGACCTGCTTGTGAGCTGCCTCCTTTTATATCCACGGAACCTACACAATGCATTCTCCCCGTATGCGCAGTGAATGCTTTGAATCCACTAGGCATCCGCTAGGCATCCGCTAGGCGTCCATGATGCATCTGCGTCATCTGCTACGCATCCGCTACGCATCCGTTCCATCCGCTACGCGTCCACTTTGCTGTTCTCCCCCAGAAGCCCTGCAGATGTGCCATCCGCTTCCATCCGCTTCCATCCGTTAGGCTTCTGTTGAGCATCCGCTTAACATCCTCACTACGTCCTTTCCCTGTCTGTTCCTTTCCGTTCTTTTCCATTCTGTTTATACAAATTTTTGCCCCTTTTGAGAGCGGATAACAACAGATGGAAAATCTGCTCGTCCGCTGTGTCCTTTTTACATACGTTTTGCATCCGTTGGCCAGTGTGACCTAACCTTTACTTCCCAACTTCCATTGGAAGTATTTTACTGTTTTCCAATGTTTTGCATATAATAAACTTGCCACTGTTACCATATACTATATTAATTTTCCCCATTTAGTTCTAATTCCTTATTCATACAATAAAGTGGGAATAATTCTGATTTCCTCATGATGTTAATTTTCCATACCTTTTGTATTATATGCAGGGGTGGGCTTTAGCAAAAGGTTGTCTGCCCGGTTGGTGGGTGGGCATAACCATGGTGGGTGTGGCCTAGTCAGCCTCCGGCACCACAGGGGGGGGTTTGCCCTCCCCAGGCTCTGGAGGCTTTCCTTGAGCCTCTGGGAGGGCAAAAATGGCCTCCATTTGGGCTCTGAAGACTCTCTGGAAGTCAGACATGGGTCCATTTCTAGCCTTCCCAAACTTCTGGGAGGGGTGTTTTTTGCCCTGTCTGATCCTCTACATATGCCCTGCATTTACCTGCATCCAAAATGGGCCACATGGGGACTCCTGGGAGGGGCAGCAGGAGTGGGATTTGGGGGTTTTCCAAATTGCACATAATCTTAGCTAGGGGCTCTCCCAAACCCCTGAGAACCCCGAGCAGCCAACCCCTAGTTGTATGGATTTGCACCCACATTTTTTTTTTGCAAGGCTACCACGCATAAGCTGATTTACCATCACTTGATAGGCATAGACCCATCTACTTAAAAAAGCCAAACCTTGAACCATTCAATTGTAATTTCAAAGAATATTAGGGTATTATTCCTGATATCTTAGGCATTTCCAAGAGAGCCTGGTGATGCTGTCTTACTTCTGCAACAGTAGTAAGCTCACCTTGGCAAAACCAAGCATGTATTTTTAAAATTTGTGTGAACAAATTTGCTCCCAATATATGAACTTTCTCTGCATTTTTGCCAACATAGTAACAAACTTTCCTGTTATTAGTACTTCCTATCACATAATGCAGTGCATACATTGTTCCATGAATACATGTATTTTTGCACAGACTCATCCCTATTGACCCTGCACTAAACATTTAGGAAAGAAATGGAATTTCAAATGTGGAATAGTTTTGATTTTCTGTATGGCTTGAGAAGTGTGGATTTTGTAAATGCAAACTAAATAAATATTTCTGATAGGTGTAAAAAGTGAAAATGTCCATAAGTAATATTTAACACCTAGTGACAGCAACTGTATGATTTTGTTTGCAGTATTATAACATGGTTATAATATTGTAACATGGTTATAATACTGCATATAATATATGCAGTATTATAACATGGTTATAAAATATCAAGAAAACATTGCTGTTTTCTTCATATTTTTAACTTCCTACTGGTAGTATAACAATAAAAAAATAGTAGGGGCATCCATCCAAGTACTAACCAGGTTTGGGCCTACATAGCTTCTGAGATCAGTTAAGATTGATCAGGTGCTAACATTTGCCACATCTTACTAAGAATTAGTGGTTAGGATTAGAGAACAGATTGACCACAAGAGATCAGTATGTGAGCATGTCACTGTGGATAATCATAAATCTATCATAAGTCCCTACAGGACCTAGTTTTCAACTCTCTAGAACAACTATTGACTGCATGGAGCCCATGATTGTCTCAAAGGTGCTTTTTGTCTCAAAGAGGCAACTGGACATTCTGGATTTTCTTTGAAGATGTTTCGCTTCTCATCCAAGAAACTTCTTCAGTTCTGACTGGGTGGGAGGAATGGAAGGATTTATACTCCTTGTAGACAGCTGGTCATTTGCGTTCTTTTAGCCAGTTGAGTCATTAAGGGCACCTGGAGGGTTATTTGTATTATTAGGGTCACCTGAGTCATGCAAATGAGTGTGGAGCCTTCTTGGAACTATTGAAAGGACTGTGTTGTAGACTGGAAATATATGATGTCATATATCTGAGAAGCGAAACATCTTAAAAAAAAACCCATGAAGTCCAGTAGCCTCTTGAAAAAGCATCTTTGGGACAACATGACCTAGATAACTGAGAATATCCATAGAAATCTGTTCCATATTAACATACTTCAAATAGGCTATTTCTATTGGACAACAAATACCCAACGCTGATTGACTACTTTTCTTGATGCTGATTGGCCAATTATAGCAGGGCTATGATTGGCCAATTCAAACGGAGGGAAAAACAAGTAGCCGTCATTGGACACTAGCCGCAAGCAGCTCTCTATAAAAAGTTGCTGTGGCTCCTGGTTAGAACAGACTTTCGGAACTAAATAAAAGATCTGAAGTTACGCTGATCTCTGAGTCTCATTCCCGCGAACCGAACACTGGCGACAAAGGTGGGATTCTGAGAAGGAGATCAGTCAGGCACGTGGCATCAAGAACCGAGCAGACGAAATGGCTGGAACCAACTCGCCACCTGCACCTTTCAACCCAGCAGCAGAGGACTGGGAATTCTATATCAATAGATTCCTCATGTTCTTGAAGAGTAACGACCTGCAAGGAATCTTGGACAATCGCAAAAGAGCTATATTCCTGACACACTATGGGCCCACAGTGTTCAAGATGGCCAAGGCACTAGCAAAACCAGACGATGTGAAGCAGCTGGCCTGGCCAGACCTAGAGAAGATGCTGAAGGCTCACTACACACCGACCGTCCCCAGCCTCATCAGGAGACATGAGTTTTACAAGCGGGACCAGAAGGAAGGTGAGAGCATCACAGACCTTGTAGCTACTCTCAGGGACATTGGAGGAGCATGCGAATTCCTAAACATGGATGAAGCCATGAGGGATCGTGTGGTCCTCGGACTAAAAGACCTTACCCTACAAAGCTGGCTGCTAACCCAGCCAAAGATGACTGTTACCGAGGGTATTGCTGAAGCCACGGCAGCAGAAGCAACAAAAAAGTCAGCGGCAAAGATGCAACAGATGAATGCCAACTCACCAAAGACACTGACCAAGATGAGTCAGAGCACCAAGAAGAAGGTAGAAAGCATACACAAAAGACAGTGGATCGTCTGGAATCAACGAAGACGACGAAGAAGAAATCCACAGACTCCAGGCTGAGTGAGAGCGGCAATTAAAAAATAGTCATAAGTCAGGGTTCCAGTGTGCTGGATGCGGAGGAGACCACCCCCGTTCTGAGTGCCGGTTCTTAGATGCCATGTGCCGAATGGCGGGGCCACATCGCACGAGTATGCCGGAACCGAAAAAGCTATAGCCCCAGATGGAGGGACAACACACCACCAAGAAATAAAGAAAGGACTATGTGGAGCCACGAAAATCGTGAAGGCAAAGGCAAGCAGCCAAGTGAAAACTATAGGAGAGAGGAAATTCATCAAACCATCACCATCGGCCATTCTAATGCAACAAATGGCCAAAAAGTACATGTGGCAGTCCGGATCGAGGGCCATGAATGCGAGATGGAGGTCGATTCTGGATCATACTTATCGATGGTATCATGGGATACCATCAAAAGACTGGTACCGCACATTGGCAGAACTGAACTAGAACACCAATCTCTAATTTTAAAAGACTACCAAGGGAACAGAATATCAGTAGTTGGACTTGGACATTTACAGATAAGCTTCAAAGAACACCAAAAGATATTGCCTCTAACCATCGTAGACCAGAACCAACCAAGCCTGCTGGGACTCAAGTGGTTAGAACCTCTAGGAATTGGAGTGACCGGCATAAACCGCATCACCGACGCAGACTGGGAGGAGAACCTGATGAGAGAGTTCCAGGACGTCTTCGATGGGAAGTTAGGCAAGTACCGAGGGTCTCCTATTTCATTCAATCTAGACCCAACCATAGCTCCAATTAGGCTAAAGGCGAGGCGAATCCCCTTCGCACTAAAACCCAAAATTGATGAAGAATTAAACAAACTAATAGAACAAGGCATTCTGGAACCAATTGACCATGCCAAATGGGAAATCCCAATAGTGACCCCAGTTAAGCCGAATGGGTCCATGAGAATTTGTGGGGACTATAAGGCTACCCTAAACAATGCACTACAACAAAGTGCATATCCTGTTCCAGTCGTACAACATCTACTGCACTCCTTGGGAAGGGGCAAGGTCTTCACAAAGCTCAACCTTGCCCAAGTTTACCAACAATTGCCCATAGACCCTGAAACAGCAGAGGCACAAACCATCGTGGCTCATAGGGGAGCATTCAAATGTACAAGACTACAATTCAGAGTCAGTGTAGCCCCTGGGGTATTCCAAAGCATAATGGAGCGATTATTGCAAGAGATAAAAGGAGTAGTCCCATATTTTGATGATGTGCTCGTCTCAGCAAATGATGAGAGACAATTAGAAGCCCGCCTCAGAGAGGCTTTGCAAAGGTTCCAAAAAGCGGGACTCAAGGTGAAAAAAGAAAAGTGTACATTGGCCACCTCAAAAGTCGAATTCCTGGGTACCAAATTGATAAGGAGGGCATCCACCCCACAGACAAAAAGATCAAGGCAATCAAAGAAGCGTCTAGACCTAAAAGTAAAGTTGAATTACAAGCATTTCTGGGACTTATAAACTTTTACCATGTCTTTCTGCCACAGAAGGCAATGACGGCGGAACCTCGACAGAGACTTTTAGACAAATCGGCCATCTGGACCTGGGGACGACATGAAGAGACAGTGTTCCAGCAGAAAAAGGACCTCATAACCTCCGACGCAGTATTGATGCAATACAGCAAGACATTACCATTTACAGTTACCTGCGACGCATTACCATTTGGCATTGAAGCCGTGCTTAGCCACATCCTGCCAGATGGAAAAGAAGCCCCCATTGCCTTCTACTCAAAGACCCTCTCAAAAACTTAACGGAACTATAGCCAATTGGACAGAGAGGCATTGGCGGCTATATCCGGTGTAAAACGTTTCCACAAGTAGCTTTACGGTAGGACTTTTATCCTTGTGACTGATCATAAACCCCTTTTAGGCATACTCTCTGGAAACAGAGCCACCCTAACATACTGTCCCTGAGAATGACAAAGTGGTCCGAATTTCTGGCGGCGTACAACTATAACTAATCCATTGACCTGGTAAAGACATTTCTCACGCCGATGCCATGAGCCGCACCCCCTTATCAGACATAGAGACTGACCCGGCACCAACCACATCCACCCTACAAATCGAGACTTTGACAAACCTACCAATAATCGCGGCTGACATTGCCAGAATGACAGCAGAAGACAAGACATTGTTACAAGTGTTAAACTGGGTAGGAAAAGGATGGCCAGAAAATGAGACAGACGTTATTTTCAAACCGTTTAAAAATAGACAAACTGAACTGTGATTACTGAAGAGTTGTATACTCTGGGGTGATCAGGTCATAATTCCACAAAAAATTACAAGACCCGGAACTGTGTATGTTGCACCTAGGCCACCCGGGCATCGTGCAAATGAAATCCCTGGCCAGGAGCTATGTATGGTGTCCAAGGATGGACAAAGACATTGGGAAATGGGTCGAAACCTGCAGGAAATATCAAAACTCCTGCCCTGAACCCCCTTCAGCACCTGTCCTCGAGTGGGAAACTCCAAGGGCCCCCAGGTCACGAATATATATAGACTTCATGGGGCCAACAAAAGGGTATACATATCTAATCATAGTAGGTGCTTACTCAAATTGGTTGGAAGTAAGCATCATGCACTCTACTACCACCAAAGCAGTTATCAAACAGCTCCAGAAACTATTCACTACACATGGGTTACCGGACGTCCTCATCTCCGATAACGGCCCACAATTTACAGCATTACCATTCGAGAAATTCCTAGCAGAACATGGCATATGACATGCACTGACAGCCCCGGGCCGACCAGCGACAAACGGTAGGGCGGAACACATGGTCCGGTGTACCAAGGAAACATTAGACAAATTAGACACAGTGGACATGCAAGAAAGAATTGAAAAAATGCTCACAATACAACACATAACACCAAACTCCACAACAAATAAAAGCCCAGCAGAATTACTGATGGCCAGAAAACTAAGATCACAATTAGATAGATTACACCCAACATACACCATAGAAAAACCTACCGTCTCTTTGAGCAAATATGGCAAATTCGAACCAGGACAATTAGTATATGCAAAAAACCTCACCGGCCACCCATTGTGGGTGCCGGCAACAATTACACAAATAACCGGACCACGGTCCTACAGACTGGAGACAGACGACAGCCGAACATGGCGAAGACACATTGACCAGTTATGATCACGAACACTACAACGCACCACCGACACATCCAGACACGAAGAACAACACACACACACACACCAACAACATCACAACCGTTACACAAAAACAGCAACAGACCAACCAGAGAGGGGGGAGACCCCTCAGTAACAAATAAGGGGGGGAACCCTCTGGTAGAAAAAGAAACCCCCCCAGTAGAAAAAGAAACCCCCCCGGTAGAAAAAGAAACTGCAGAAAATCAAAATAATCAAAATAAAAAACATTCCCAAATAAACGCAAGCAAAAACAATGACCTTCCTGTAGAAGTCTTCGGCGAGGAACAAGAAGCACAAGTAGACCTGGATGCTTGGTCAGAAAGGAGCAGCAGGGCCGACTCTACCAGCCCGAGTTGACCGGGTGGGAGCGGCATGGCTGACTCTACCTTCCAGGAGGTTCGACAGAGCAGGACAGGAGAAACAGCGATCCCGTCCGAACCCGCTGAAGACAACGACACAACTAAACTGCGCAGGTCAACTAGGCAACCTAGAAGGCCTGCCTACTTACGTGACTACGTATGGTAGGACCATACCAAGGGGGGAGGGGTGTTCCATATTAACATACTTCAACTAGGCTATTCCTATTGGACAACAAATACCCGATGCTGATTGGCTACTTTTCTCGATACTGATTGGCCAATTATAGCAGGGCTATGATTGGCCAATTCAAGCGGTGGGAAAAACAAGTAGCCGTCATTGGACATTAGCCACGAGCAGCTCTCTATAAAAAGAGTTGCTGCAGCTCCTGGTTAGAACAGACTTTCGGAACTAAATAAAAGAGCTGAAGTTACGCTGATCTCTGAGTCTCATTCCCGCGAATCGAACAAAATCCTTCTTGGAATTATCTCATTATCCCCAGGATGAAGAACTGTAGCGGGATTTAAGGAGAATAGCTTCATTTTTGTTGCATATTTATTCCACTCTGTTAAAAGTAGTTTTTACTATAGGTCTTTCAGTATGTCCTTTTTTGCATACATTCTGTTGGTAGAGTCATCTAATATGTTTTCATCTATGGATTGTATGTTATCTTGCTGAACTAATTTTACTTTCCCTCTAGATTCTTGCACTTATTTCCTCTTCTTCCATGTCCTCTCTTTTGAATCTAATAACTAACGTTCTATACCATTTTCTTTCACCAGCCTTGTACCTTTGAATAATTCTCTTTTTCATCACAATTAAATAAACAGAGTTTTTGATTAATTCCTTTCCTGTGTGTGCACATCAAAGGACTTACAAGATCAAAGTAAAGAGGCCTTTTTCTAAGCAAATACTTACCCAATAATTGCCATTCTAATTCTTCCTTGGGTTTTCAAATAGTTGAACAACTTTTATCGTTCACACCCATTTCACCTAACAGAATCTGTTCCCTTTCACTGGACTGCATTAATTCAGAATGTTGTGTAATTGTCCTAATTGTTCCAAAAACTTATCCCTGGTTTTTTCATCATTGTAATGTACTGCATCATAAAATACAATTATCAACAACCTGTGAATCCTTAGTTTCAAACACATGCAACAATTTTTGTTTTTGACATGCACATTAGTCCTTTTGTTCATAGTTGAACTCATGACTTCACATCCATGCATATAATTTCACATGACCAGGCAAATGTCATCCATTTTTCTTTCATTTTATTCATTATTTCATATGTTTATCATTAATTCAATCTTCCATATACTACGGTCAACAACAAATGGAACTATAAATATTGATCCCCATTATCTATCATGGCTTCAATCAATCGAAGCTCATATACAGTAGATAAAGAAAGCAAAAGTTAGATTAATATTCTTAGACTTGTATTATCTCCAAAATTCTGATTTCTCTGAATATAATGCTTGGTTTCTGTCCATTATGGAATACCATCAGACTGGACCCAAGAAGAGAGTCTTTTCTATCGTGATTCCCCCAGGATAATTAAAACATCTTTCTGAGCCTGTTGGCCTTTCGCAAGACCTTGAAAACCTGTTCTCTTATTGAAATGGGCATTTCAGGAAGGAAGGAAGGAAGGAAGGAAGGAAGGAAGGAAGGAAGGAAGGATGAACATTTTAATATAAGATCTCTTGTCTCTCTTGTTAGGTAAAGATAAAACTTTTGAGATCAAGTAAACTGCTGTAAATTGTAAATCTTATTTGTAATTCTTATTATAAGAATTACAAATAAGATTCACAATTTACAGCAGTTTGCCGGATATATTTCTTGATTCAATCTTAATAATAGTTTTGATCACTTTTATATCTAGTGTTTCTTTGAAATTCTTACTCAGTTTTATATAGCATATAATTTTATCTTTAGTTTTTCATATCTAGTCTCTGCTTTTCATCTGCGTGTTCCTTCCTTCCTTCCTTTTTAAAAAAAATATTTAAATGGCAACTCTAGGTAGCTTTCAATCAAAAGTTAAAAAACATATAAAATCAAATTGAAACTTAAAACTAAACATATTAAAATATTAAAATCCACAAAAACCCAATGCCAAATCAACCTTAAATAATGTACCACTATTCAGTCTTTTCCCAGCGCTATCATTTTTTAAAAGTTTCATAGTTTATTAGTTGAAATATTTTATTTAATAGTTCTAATATTTTATTATTAGAAGAAAAAGAAGAGCATTGACTCTTTTTGGCATAGTAGAATAAGGTAATCACATGCAATCTCAATTTTTGTAATTTTACATCATAATATATATACAAACCACTCTATATGTGGCTTTTGTTCACCTCACTTTATCTATTTTTTTCCTTTTAAAAATTAATACAGCTTATATATTCAATGTTTATAAGAACAAAAATAGATGAAGTGAAGTGATGTAGTTTGATAGAATACAAGCTACATATAGAGTGGCTTAAATATAGAGTGGCTTGCAGTTTTTTTAATAATATTATATATTTTTAAATAAAATTTGTGTAATCCATCAAATTCCAAGGGCTGTAAACCAGTCCCCTTAAAGCCCATGTCCCACTGCACCAACGGATGCAAAGAGGATGTAAAACGTTAAAAAAAGCTTGCCATCCGTTGGAAAGCGCGATGCATCCGTTGTGTACTCACTGCATACGTGTTTCATACGCTCTATCCCTCAGCATCCGTTCACTGAGATTTCATTTGCCCAAGAAGTTTTGAGCTGCACAAAACTTTGTGAACGGATGAACTTTCCGCTGTGTATGATGTAAATCCGTGACATCCGAGCAACAAATGTTCTATGTCTGTTTATCATCCGTTAAACGTCTGCTATATCCTCTCTGCATCCTCTGGGCAACTTCGCAACTCACATCCGTTGCAGCTGAAAACGGAAAGAGGGAGGAAACAAAAGGTTCATGGAACGTCTACACAGCGTTAGTAGCACGGAAATAGAAAGGATGCACAGTGAACGGTTTGCATCCAATATACATCCGCTAGGCTTCCTATGAACATCCGTTTAACATCCCCGCTACATACTACCCACGTCCGTTCTTTTCCATTCTTTTCCGTTCTGTTTATGCAAATTTTTGCCACTTTTTGCAGTGGATGATAACGGATGGAGCCACCCCTGAAATTTTGCTCATCCGCTGTGTCCTTTATGCATATATTTTGCGTCCGTCGGCCAGTGGGACAGGGCCTTAAGATTACAACTTGAGTTAATTTCCTTGAGGTCTTATTTCTACTTTCACAGCAACATGACTTCTAGTAATGTATATTGTACAAAATATTTGTAAGCTAGTAATAGTTGCCTTCCCTGACAAAAGAAATTTATTCTCAAACCAGTCACTCTGATAGTTGGAAGGTTTCCTCAGGTGAAGTCTTCAAGCATAACTCAGATCCAGTCTTTTATCCACCTCTCCCAAAGGTCTTCAGCCTCACACCTTTAGAATATGTCCCAGAAAGTGGTGCCTTAGTATACTAACCTTTGAGTGACAGTTCTAATGCCTAATCATCAAATGTTCTAAAAAAGAAAAAAAGGCAGATGATACAAGATATAACTGAATTACATAAATAACATAGTGTCACAAAAGATTGTTTCAGGCAAGAGTGCCTTATTCGGCAAATTCAGGAACAAATTCACCTTGTACAAGTGTTTTGTTTTGCTTTTTTTTCTTTCTACCTAAAGGTAGAAAGGTATATGGCCAGAAAACCATATATATAGAATTGGGCTCTTTAGTGGAATGTGTTGTACATGAAATTAATGCAATTCAGTCTATTTTATCATGGAGACTTAGGAGTAGAATGAATAGTGAGCATGAAGGAAATTCCCTTGCAGCGAGACAAATGCCAGTTTTGGAAAAGTATATGATAAAAGACTGTCTGCCTCAAGGCCTCAGGGACCTGTGTTTTCTCTGATGTCAACAAGACAGCCTGAGAACAACTTGAGTGTTTTTCTCTGACAACTTTGCTCTGTTTGATCACCATGGCACCAAAGCTTGCTGAATTCTGTCCCTCTGTGGGAATCTGTAGGATGAGCTATATTACCTCATGTCTTAAAAACAAATCTGTGGATGAACCATATTACCGTACTTCAGACATAAAACTCCAAAAGTTGAAATTTTCCAACTAAGAAAAAAAAGAGAGAGAAAATATTCTGAGCAGCGATAACAGAGTGTTGAACTGGTGAGACCTTACTGAAGTAACAAACCAATTCAACTGAAGGAGTGGGGAAGAGCAGGCTGCTGAGAAAATGGCAAACACCTATGCTGCCTTTTGGCCCTTATTTGAGTCTTCCCTCCAGTGTCAGCCAGGCAGTTTCAAGTTCTCTCTCTCTCCATCTCCCCTCCCTCTCTCCCTCTCCCTCTTTCCCCATCACCCCATCTCCATCTCCTTCCCTCTTTCTCTCCCTCTCCAGTCTCTCTTTCCATCCCTCCCTCCCTCTCTCTCCCCAGTCTCTCTCTCTCTCCCTCCCTCCCTTACCTCCTCTCTCTCTGTTTTATAATCAGAACAGCAAAGGAAAAAATAAAAGGGGGGGGGGGTTTCTTTCCAGAGATGAAAGAATATGAAAGAAAAAGAGGAGGCTAAGCCAAGCCCGGCCCAATGCTGCGGAGGTGCCACTGCCACTGTGCCACTGTGGCCCATTAATAAAGAAGAGAATAACAGTCCCTAAGATAGAGAATTTAAAGATGACTAGGGTCTGTAAGAATAAAACATTCTTGCATACTGGTAATAGTAGAATAGTAGCAATTGTAATAATATACTAGAAGTAGAAACGGTACACTATAGCACAAAAATACTATAGTAGTACAGAGTGCAGTATAATAGAATATAGCATAACAAACATTGTATAGTTTAAGTAGAAATAGATAAGTAGTATAGGACAATAGACAGAAAGACCTCACATATATGTTTATATATTTTGCTTTTGAAGCTTGGATTTTTCAAAATAAATGTCTCCCTAACCTTTTGTTATTTAACCCAATTGTTTAAGGTCCAGTGCTTTTGATGGATCTTTTGAGACTGAGTCAGTCAAACTGGTATAGTTTAAAGAGAACCCATGACAATGAAATATTGAAAAAAGAGGTAAAAACAGAAGTGCAAAGAGAAAGTACATGAAGGACAGAGAAAGTAATATCTTTCCTTTCCCTTTCATACAAAGCCTCATCACATAACAGTTGATTCTTAAGTGTTAGTCATCTTAATTCTTTGTAAAAGGCATTAGCTTCTCTCTTAAAGTCCAAATAACATTACTGTACAGTCAAGAAGTATTTGTGAATTGTTTGTTAAATATACACCAAAGGGATTCTTCTCAGTCTGCTTTCTTTTCTTCTTTTCTATTCATTGGCTCATTACTTCCTAAAGCTGTGCTGGAACAGGAATTGAGGGGAGGAAACAACTGGGCTGCTTCATGCAACACAAGCCTGTGTGTGTGTGTTTGTGTGTGGGGGGTGGTGGTGCATGGTGTGTGTATGAGAGCATTCACACAAGGGGAGAGAGTAACAGCACCTCTTTGGACCAGCTGCTCCATCCATCTGCAGCTGGGTCTAGGTGCAGTGATCTATGGTCAAGATCTGTATGGGGAGTATTTTTATAGCAATTTTACAGCAGCTGGTCTGAATGGCAATATGCAAAAAGAAAAAAAAAGAATCATATTCCCAGCCATAGGGAACAAGCTTAATGAAAACAAATAAACAGGATGAAGGGGGGAAAAGTATTGTTGGCATTTTAGGAACATTGCGTGTTAAATTTCTATAACTTTGCCAACGAAAGTGGCACAAACTGAGACTGAAAGCGAAATTTTGAATGTGTCTGTTTTTTTCTAACAAGGATTGCATATTTTAAATCCCATTATACTGACTGCTTATTTTCTAACCATAACACAAGAGCAATGTTCAGATATGCATATGATGGCCCCCATCCAGAATCTTCCTGGTTCTAATCCCACATACATTTTTCATTGGAGGAATAGGGAAGAAGGAAATCTTTGTGGATTTTCCTTCTCTTTTGATCTCTGTAAACCTTAAACTTACAATATCTTCAGACAAACTCCATTCTGGGGAAAAGCAGGCTCTATCCCAAACTTCGGACTGAGTTCATGCATCACCTAAAGGCATACCTAACTGCCCTTTTGTTGACTGATTGTATTTATAATCTCTATGTTTTTATAAAGCTTGCTGAGATAGATTGGGCTAAAAAAATGATTGGTACATGAATTCAGTTGTCATGTGAGAGTTTAAACCTGAGTTTTCTACAAATCAAATCCATCACCTGAGCCAACAAACAACAATGGCTGTATTTATACCATATGATAAACAAAGTTCACCCACCTTAAGTCTCAGAAGGATGTGTAAGTCAAATACAGAGTTAAGGCCCTGTCACACTGCCCAACGGATGCAAAACGTTTGTAAAAAGGACACAGTGGACGAGAAAAATGTTCCATCCGTTGTTATTCACTCTCAAAAGGGGCGAAAATTTGCATAACCAGAGCGGATAACACGGAAAGGAACGGACGGGGGGAGGATGCAGAGCGGATGGAAAACGGATGCAGAGCGGAAGCCTAGCGGATGGGAGCGGATAAGAGGGGATGGCACATCCGCTAGGCTTCTGGGGGGCCTAAGCAAAGTGGATGCAGAACGAAAAGAGAGGATGCAGAGCAGACGCGGAATGGAAAGAGCGGATGCAGAGCAGACGCGGAACGGATGAAGTGGATGCACAGCGGATGCACAGCGGATGAAGCGGATGCAGAGCGGAAGCCTTGCGTTAATTGCGCATGCGGGGGCAATTTATTGCATCAGCCCCGCGGATATAAAGGGAAGCAGCTCGGAAGCAGGTCACCATTCTGAGGAAAGACCTGTTGCCAGACGCATTGAGTGCCTTGCCTGTCTGCCTTGCTGACTGCCATCCTGCCAGCCTTGCTGCCTGCCTCCCTGCCAGACTTGCTGCCTGCCAGCCTTGGTGCCTGCCAGCCTTGGTGCCTGCCTGCCTGCCAGCCTTGCTGCCTGCCAGCCTTGGTGCCTGCCTCCCTGCCAGCCTTGCTGCCTGCCAGCCTTGCTGCCTACCTGCCTGCCAGCCTTGCTGCCTGCCAGCCTTGGTGCCTGCCTACCTGCCAGCCTTCCTGCCAGCCTCCCTGCCAGCCAGCAACCCCACAACCATGGGGAAAAAGAGGAAGCCTCAGCCATCTGCTGCCAGCCTTGGCAAGAGGGACAGGGCCACCCTCCCGCCCCCTGGCCCTCACTCTGCTTCTGCTGGGGCTTCTGTAGCACAGGCTCGCTCTTCTGCGGCTGGGGCTTCTGCTGCTTCTGCTTCTGGAGGAGCTGCTGCTGCTGCTTCTGGCGGTGGTGCTTCTGCTGGTGCTTACTCTGCTGAGGCTGCTCCTGGAGGTGGTGCTTTTGCTGGTGCTTACTCTGCTGAAGCTGCTCCTCGTCCTGCTGGTCCTGCTCGTCCTGCTCGTGCTCCTGGACTTACTCATCCTGCTCGTACTGCTCATGCTCCTGGTCTTGCTCGTCCTGCTCATGCTCCTGGACTTGCTCGTCCTGCTCATCCTGCTCGTGCTCCTGGTCCTGCTGGGGCTCCTGGTCCTGCTTGTGCTGCAGCTGCTGCTGCTGCTGCTGCTGCTGATGATGATGATGATGATGCTGATGCTGATGCTGATCCTGCTGGTGCTGCTGCTGCTGCTGCTGCTGCTGCTGCTGCTGCTG
The DNA here is from genome assembly GCA_015471245.1 of Laticauda colubrina. Taxonomy (NCBI): domain Eukaryota; kingdom Metazoa; phylum Chordata; class Lepidosauria; order Squamata; family Elapidae; genus Laticauda; species Laticauda colubrina. The sequence goes on along the minus strand of BLBF01000007.1, from coordinate 15,577,244 downwards.
ATTATGATCCTGCTGGTGATGCTGCTGCTGCTGATGATGATGATCCTGCTGCTGCTGCTGCTGGTGGTGGTGTGGAGGAGCATTCCCTACAAACTGGAAGGCCCTCTGATGAGGTCTCGTCCTGCCAAAGGGAGGAAGAGGCATATGCGGGAACGGGAGAGGAGGCAATACTCCATTGAGGAGGAACATGAGGATGAGGTGCTGGAGTGGCTGAGAGAGAATGACTATCTGTGGTGGAAGGGACACCGGCTGTACAGGGACACCAAAAGGAAGCAGGCTACTTGGAGAGAGAAGGCGGAAAGTATGGGCTACACTTCGGAGGTGCTCCTTGGCTGGTGGAAGCACATGCACACCTGGTATGGGAAGCTGCACCTGAAGAAATCTGGCCAGGCCACGGTTAAGCTGACGGACAGAGAGACCTATGTCATGGCCAGGTGCAGCTTCCTGGAGGGTGAGATCCGCCACCGAGGAGCAGCAGCAGCAGCCCCTCTCACGACCCTCTCTCTCCGGTAGCCTGCTGAGAGCCAGTCCTCTTCCAGCCGAGAGTCAGTTCCTGTCTCCAGGCAGGTTTCTGTGGAGCGTGCCACAGCAGAGAACCCGTGGACAGGTGTTTTAACCATGGTGGAGCACGTGGAGGACTCCCTGGTGCAGTGGGAGAAAGGAGACGGCACTTCCACCACAGCCCTACCCGCATCCACCCACAGCTCCACTTCCACAGAAAGGCAGAGAGCCAGACAGGAGGGGCAGAGCCACACTGTCCTGCTGGAGATCAGGGACACCATCCAGAGCAGCATAGATCTCCTCTCTCAGCTGGTCCACACCGACTCCTCATCCTCCAACCACAAGCCCTTCCTCACCTATGTCAACCAGACCCTCACGGACATGGCGAACCCCAGTACCAGGTGGTGGAGGACCGGATCACCGAGCTGCTTCACAACCCTCCAGACCCAGAGGCACCTGCTCCCACCCAGTCCAGGTCTGCTCCTCCACCCCAGGTGATGTCCCTCCCATTCCAAGGCTTTCCACAGGCCCTCACCTACCAGGGCTACGGCTTCCAGGAGGTCCAGCAGCACAGGCAGCAGCCCTTCCCAGTCCAGGCACAGAGTCATCAGACGACACCGTTGCCACTGGTTCCACCGATGCCACCGATGCCACCCACGCCAATGATGCCACCCATGCCAGTCCTCACCCAGCTGCAGACCAGACAGCCCCACTACACTGCTCCTTCCTCCACCCCATAGCCAAGCCTGGCCTCAGTACATCTGTCCTTGGTACTGGGGCTGACACCACATGGCATGGAGGAAGGAGCTCTCAACATCACGGGGCTGAGCCAGCTGTCCGAGAGCTTCCTCAACACACTGTCACCTTTTGTCCTCTCGGGGCCAGGAACCCCAGTGGCGCTTCAGACCAGCACTCCAGCAGCAGCCACCTCCACAGCACCTGGACCCTTCACCCCTGAGACTGGGCACACCTCCGAGTGACCAAGAGGAGTGCCAGAGACTGGGTGGCTACCTGTAGTCTTTATTTGGACACTTGACTTGGGTCATTTTTCTTTTACAGCTTGTGATTAATAAAGTTTATCTTTGCTTCACACACTTGCTTCATTTATTTTTGTAAATAAAGTCTTGGTGGAAACTTTTAGAAATGGTTTAAGCCTTTGCATGCTTGTGGGATGGGTAAGGATAGCAGTGGGATGGGCAGGGATACCTTTGGGATGGGTAAGGATAGCAGCGGGGTGGTCAGGGATACCTTTGGGATGGGTAAGGATAGCAGTGGGTTGGGCAGGGATACCTTTGGGATGGGCAATAGCTGTGGGATGGGCAGGGATACCTTTGGGATGGGTAATAGCTGTGGGATAGATAAACCTCCAGTGCAAGCATTGTGGGACTGTATGGTCCACCCTCCCAGCTGCCACACCAATGGCCCTTCATTATCAATACTAATATAAGCATTGATCCACACATTTGAACATAAACACAACTCTTTATTAAATGCCCTGTTCATTGTAGGCCCACCCAACATACATGGCCCAATCTCATCAGTGTGATGAGACAGGCTGAAGGAAGCATCCATTAATCATCTATCATCCTGTCTTGCCACTCCACTGCTCCAGCTGGGAGCAGGAGGTTGCGCTGTTTCAGGAGGTTGCTCTGCTTCTTCCCTTCACGTGAGGCTCTGTTGGGGCCTTGCACATCCTCAGTGTCTATCAGGTTTCGCCCTTGCCTCCATTCCCCAGGCTCCATGTCCCCATTGCCTGTTCTGCAAGACTGGGTTGCGGGTGCGGGTGAGATTGTGCAGGATGCAGCAAGCTTCCACGATCCTCCTCATGGTCTCTGGGCGATGCTGCATGGTGGTGAGAAGTACCTGGAACCTGTTGGCCAGGATGCCAAAGGCGTTCTTCACCACCCGCCTTGCCCTGGACAGCCTGTAGTTGAAGATCCTCTCTTCACGGGTGAGGAGTCTGGAAGTGTAGGGCTTCATGAGGTAGGTTCTGAGGGAGAAGGCATCATCCCCCACAATGAAGTAGGGCACATCTTGCATGTCGTTGGGCAGGGGGTCTGGATCTGGGAAGCCATGATGACGTTGCATTCCAGCCCCTCCTTGAGGTGACTGTCGTTGTATACCTGGGCATCTGAACACGAGCCGTTCCCTGAAGCATCAATGTACATGAATTTGTAGTCAGAATCGACCATAGAGAAGAGGACGATGCTGAAGAAGCCCTTGTAGTTGAAATAAGTGGAGCCTGACTTGGCTGGAGCTTTGCAGGCCCCGTGCTTCCCATCTATGGCTCCAACGGTGTGGGGGAAGTTCCACCTCTGATACCACTGCTCTGCAACTTTCTTCCAGCCTTCTTCAGTGGAGGGGCACTGGAGGAGCTCCTCCAGGTATTCTTCAATGATGGCCTGCACCATTTCTCTGACCACAATGCTGATAGTGTTGTGTGGCACCCTCCAGCCGTACTGCATGCTCCTGTAGGTGGTCTCTGAGGCCAGGTGGTGCAGAGTCAGTGCCACCTTGAATCCAGGATCCAGGCTGTGCCAGACGTTGGTGCTCTGCTTGGTCAACCTGGGTGTCAGCCGCTCCACAACTTCATCAAACATGGCTGGAGGCATCCTCATGAAGTTCTGGAATGCACGAGGGTCTTCGTTCCTGAGCTCCACCATCAGCTTGTTGTACAGTCCGTACTCTGCTCTTCTCCCAATCCATCTTCGGACCCAGACGCTTCTTGGCCGCCTCCTTTTCTTCCCATAGTAGAGTTCACAGAACCTGTAGATGGCTTCACACTGTTGCAGAAGGATGGTGGCTACCAAAAGGAGTTTGTTATGATCCACGGTGGACATGACTGGATGCTGTGGAAGAGCAAGAGTCAGATGAAGGCTGCAGAGGTCTGCACAGCAGGGCTGCTTGTGTGAAAGTGATATGCAGGTGAGTTGCTCCCCCTTTTTATAGGCAGTATAGGCTTTCTCCTATGTGTCCTTTTGCATCCTCTAGGCATCCTCTAGACATCCTTAATATCCGAGATAGGTCCCCTCTGCGAATGTTTTTTCCGTTTAAAATGCTTTCTTTGCATGCTGCATCCGCTTTCATCCTTTCTCCGTCCGTGCTACTAACTCTGCATGTCCGTTCCGTGTCCGTTCCACTTGCTCCCTGCGTCCGAGCGGAAGCGAGTTGCGCGGATGTGCAGCGGATGCCTAGCAGATATAGCAGATGCGTAAGGGATGCAGAACGGATGTCCCCCGTGTGCCTTGCGGATGCAGAATGGACGCATTGGATACATTTTCCGCTCAAAAGTTTTGAGCAGCTCAAAAACCTCTGAGTGGATGAAACGTCAATAGACAGATGCTGGACGGATAGAGAGGAAGCAAAACAGAGGCAGTGAGTACAGAACGGAAGCATTGCGTTAACCAACGGATGGCAAGTGTTTTTCTCCGTTTTACATCCTCTTTCCATCTGTTGGTGCCGTGTGATAAGAGCTTTAATATGGTACCCTAGTTTGTCAACATAAAACATAGAGATTCTGGAAAGATTTTAGTTGGAGTGTTGGTTATCTTGTTCTGAATTATTTTTTATTGTTCTTATTTTGTGTTTTCTATACTATGTTTACTCAAAGTCACAAGGACAGCAAAGAACAAGTAAACAAAGAGCACAAGCTTAAGAAGCATAAGCATAATACTGTATTTTTCATTTTGAAAAGATGGCCATATTTTCCTATTTGATGATAGTTCATATTGCATAATTTGAAAAGTAGTTCCTGGACTGTCTGTAATTTGCAACCAATGAGAGCACTTGGATTGAACATCGAATTGTGTCTTGGGTTCCCAGATTAATCACCCAAATATTAGCACAGGCTTTTGATGTTATCAGGCTCTGAAGAGATGGAAAGGGATATTGACACCTTCTGAAGTAGAAGGTTTTACTTGGATAGCAAAACTAATTGTGAAGCCATAAAGAGATGGTACATTTTTAAGCAAACTGACCTAACAGGCAGGTCTAATGAGCCCTAAGTGGCAGCAAAGCCAAGGAATCATCCACTGTCAGCACGAACTCAATAATTTCAGCATCCATGTTGGATGAAGAGCTCATTAATGAGTGGCACACCATCTACTACACCACAGTTTCCGTAGTGGCTTCTCTGTTATCTTTAATTCCCTTCTCTGTCCTTCTGCCACTTTTCTCACAGGGAGGAAGATAATAACTCAATTTTCCTGGGTTTTAAGTTTCTGTAAATTGGGTGATACACATCTTGCCTTAAAAAAGAAATCAAACCGCACATAAAAATATTAACCATGTCATGTTAATAAAATATTAACCCTGTCAATCCAGACTATTTGCCAGCTGCTTATTGCAAGTGCCCTATGAACTTTGGGGTAATTAACACTAGCACCACCTTCAACTATTTTTTATTTGTTTGTCAAAGTTATTATCAAATTTATACAGTCACTCATCTCATAAGACTCTTGGCAGCATACAACAATGAATTAAAAACAACAATTATATGAATACAAAATATTACTAAAAATAAAAATACCATATATTTAAAATAATACAAGCAAACCACAAACATGGAGAGAGTTAATATATCAATAGTGGTACCATCTGAAGGTATGATGGAGGTAAGACCTCCAAGCCTAACCAGATCTTGAGGGACTTCTGGAATATTAACAGGGATGGAAATAGTCTAGGTTTGGAGTGGAGAATACTCTATAAGTCAGGCACCATGCCAGAGAAGGCTTATCTCCTGGCAACCAACAAATGTATGTCCCCAATATATGGTACTTGCAACATACCTTCTCTGCCAAATCTAATGGTAGAACTTTAGGACATTGCTTTTGAAAACTATTGGAATTATCATGTATTATTTATTTTTACATTATTATCACACATCTCATTCAAAAATTTAAAACCTTGGATGTGTTCTAAAACTACATTAACCTAGAAAGAAAAAAACTGTTGTTGAGATTACCACAGGGAGACATACCACAGACAATTTTTTTGTCCCAGAGCTTCCCCAGAAGAATATATTCTATGTATGTATGTATGTATGTATGTATGTATGTATGTATGTATGTACAGTATGTATAGATAAATAATAGATAGTTTAGATAGGTAGATAGACAGATAGACAGACAGACAGACAGACAGATAGATATGGGAATGTATTGCAGAGTTTTAAAGCACCCATTATACTCCATAAAACCAATTTTTGTTGGCCCTTGAGCTGATAGAAGTCTGCAATAATCTTATTTGCTTAACATGGCTTCTTGAATAAATCACACAAGGCTGGATTCTTATAATTATGATTTACAAAACATTGTGACAAGTTTTGTTTTTCTTATTTTACTACAACTGAAGCAAGGAAACTACTTAGTATGCTCTATGAACCAAAGCTGCAGTCCTATTCATGCCTCTTTTGATGAAACCCCCTTAAGTTCAATGAAGGTTATTCAGTGTTTGAATGGCATGAAGTTTGGATATTATGTGCTACATCATTCTCCTTAGCTCAGAACCTGCTCTTCTGAGCTTTTAGTAGTAACTGTTAAACTGTAGACAATATACTGCTAACTAGTATAGGCTAGAACATTGATATTTTGGGTGGAGAAAACCTTATTGCACTCTACAACAAATCCTCACACACATACATGTAGGCTTCTGAAGAAATATTTTTTGGGCAGTTATGACAAGGATTCAGGATTAGCATGGTCTGGTGTGAATGAATATTTCTCATTTTCATTGCAGTGCACCATTTGGGCAGAAGAAGCTACAAAATGCTATTGTACATTACATAGGAAAAGCAGGTCTCTTTAGTGCTTCACAGTCAGTGGTGACAGTCTGTCTTTCTCGGGCTTGGTGCACAGGGTCAGTTTAAAACCCTCTGAAGTGCCAAGAGCGCCATCTGCTCTTCCATCTGAAATGGGAATATTTTTGCTAGCTTTTTGTTGCTGTTGTTGTTTTTCATCTTGATTTGGTCTTTGGTGTTTGTGATGGAGCACGTAGCCCAGATGCCAATAATGAGGAAAATGTATTAAGTGATAAAAAGGCAGGGGGAGTGGAGGGCAGCTGGAGAAATGAAAATGAACGAGGTAGGAAAATGGTACACATGGAGAGTGAGAAAGAAAGAGAGAGAGAGAGAAAAAAATCAAAATTAAAATGGAGCTGATTGCAATATTCAAGCCAGGTGTGGTTGTGAATGTAAAGCATTATCTTGAGAGCTTCTAACAGAGAGAGCCCATAATCCGGTACATCTGGGAAAGTGTTGGTCAAGGCAATCTTGAACTCTCTGCCAAAAGCATCTTAAAAGATATTTTGTAGAAGGTTCCAACTTCCCATATTGTGCAGCTGCTGTTTATTAGTGATACTCATATTTTATCTGTATTCTATCAGTTCAGAATTCTCTTAACAGGCTGGGTGGAGAAGATGACTTTTTTAAAAAAAAAATTTTTGGGAACTTGTAAGTCAAATCACAATAACTTAAAACTGATAGATGGAATGAATGGAAATCTTTAAATCATAGGAACCCTCAGAGATTGCTATTTGAAGCTGACATGTTGATTGAAAGACTTTAAAGAGGAAGATGGATAGAAAATATAAAAAAGTATCAAACTTTCCCCCATCCCAGTATCCCCAGGAATTTTTGTACTTGTAAAAAGACTGGAAAACATATCTTCATGAGCAGTATTGTTCCTCTTTCTTCCCTTTTGTCTGTTGTTTTGATCCAGAAGTTGATGTTGTGGTCATTTACTGCATTGTTGCAAGGTCTCTAGATCTGGTTAAGTATCTTGTATAGTGCAGGTGAACAGACACTAAATGAAGCAACTAGCTGAAAAAGGACTACCTGCACTATACTATCCAAATATTAACCAGAATTTCCTTTTGGGATATATCTCATTATGATTTTTTTTCCACATAAAGTCTTAATTTTTAACATGAGGCAGAATATTATTGGAAAAATACAAATAACTTCCTTTGTAGAAAGAAAAAAGGGAAAAACTGCCTGTAAGTATCTTGGAGTCATGAAGGGTTTGCAAAATATCATTAATCTGAGTTCTATAGCCGTATTAATTTGGCTATTCTGCTTTGCAAGATCTGAACTTATTTCAAGTATCATCTGTTTATTTTCCTTGCCATTCAGTTTAAGGCCCTGTCACACTGCCCAACGGATGCAAAACGTTTGTAAAAAGGACACAGCGGACGAGAAAAATGTGTCAATCGTTGTTATCCGCTCTCAAAAGGGGCAAAAATTTACATAAGCAGAGCAGATAACACGGAAAGGAACGGACAGGGGGAGGACGCAGAGCGGATGGAAAGCGGATGCGTAACGGAAGCCTAGCGGGTAGAAGCGGATGAGAGCGGATGCAGAGCGGATGCAGAGCGGATGCAGAGCGGATGCGTAGAGGATGCGTAGAGGATGCAGAGCGGATGCAGAGCGGATGCATAGAGGATGCAGAGCGGATGCATAGAGGATGCAGAGCGGATGCAGAGCGGATGCGTAGCAGATGACGCGGATGCATAGCTGCATCCGCTTTCATCCTTTCTCCGTCCGTGCTACTAATGCTGCACGTCCGTTCCCCTTCCTCCCTGCGTCCGTTTACCACTGGAACGGATTTGAGTTGCGAGAATGTGCAGCGGATGCCTAGCGGATATAGCAGATGCGTAACGGATGCAGAACGGATGTCCCCCATATGCCTAGAGGATGCAGAACGGATGCATTGGATACATTTTTCGCTCAAAAGTTTTGAGCAGCTCAAAACCTTCTGAGCGGATGAAATGTCAATAGACGGATGCTGGACGGATAGAGAGGAAGCAAAACGGAGGCAGTGAGTACAGAACGGAAGCATCGCGTTAACCAACGGATGGCAAGTGTTTTTCTCCGTTTTACATCCTCTTTCCATCCGTTGGTGCAGTGTGACAGGGGCTTTACTTTCACCATTGCCCATCTTGTGAACGTTCAATTTCACTAATGACTTAATCTAAAAACATGCCACCAATAGTAATCTGAAGACTATCATCTACGAGGACATCAGTTCAAATGTACCTTTCTTGAACTTCATTTTATAGCAGCTGATTTAACATATTTCATACAACCTTTTCATTACATTTTCTAACTAGCCAATCCATACTAATTTTTTTTTTTCAGGCAGAATCCCACAAATCTTTTATGTCCTTGTTACAGCAGAGTTTCACCATAGGAAAGATCACCCTACTCTAGGGAAAGGGCTCTTGAATCAAGTCTCTGTGTCCAAAATGAATTTGGATCAAACAGGAGAGGCTGTGCCACAAATGAAAAAGAGTGCAAATCAGTTGCAGTATCTTTCAGTTAGAATAAAGACCTATTAATTATTGATAAATGCTGTGTAATGTGTTCTCCTGCCATTGTTTTATAAGTCAGTTATACCATACTCCTTTGTTATATGTAACATCATAATGTCCTTCTGCAAAAGGGAATATTGCATTGCACATGTCTTTGCATTTGGCATTCTTTATTACATTCTTTGTAATTCAAATTGCTGACAAGAAGTATTTTTTAAATATGTATGAGCTGTTGTTTTGAAATATGATAAAACATGAAAAACTATCTAACGGTATTAAACAGAAAGCAGAATGGCTTTGCATTTACATGCTTTGGTAATTATTTGAAATGTGGGGAAAAAAAAGATCCACCCAAGACGAGGACAGCATGGGAAAGGCAAATGTCCAAATTGAACAGGAAGCAGGAAGTGAGAAAACACAAAACACATCTCATAACAACTACACCAACATAATAATAATGCAACTATTATAATTTATTATTTTTCTCAAATCAGATTTCTTACAACAGATGTAAAAAATTGATACAGGCTAAACTGAACATATTAAAGAATAACCATTCTAGAACCAATGATAGTACACAATCAGTTCTTTTGAAAAAAGCTAGGTTTTTATTTTTAGAAGGTCATAAAAATAAGAGCCACCTTCACCTGGGGGTAAGCTATTCCTGAGAAGGGCCATCACCTGTCAATGCATTTTCTGCTCTCATAGCTCCTATTAGAAAGTAACCTTCAGCAGGTGTGATCATCTGATTGGAGAAAGGTGTGCAGAATCTACCTGGACCTAAGCAGGGATATTAAACTGGTGGCCTATGGGCCAGATGTGTCACACACAGGCCATGCCCACCCCAGCTCCCTAAAGGTAAAAAACATCGTGATACATCATGTGATGTCACGTGACACGATTGTCATGCACTCAAATAGCAAATATATTGTTTGAAGCTGGCCCACCCCTTTACCCATCAGCCTGCATTCTCGAAATAAGTGCACGCTGGGAAATGGGACTCCATTTCCTTTAGCATTTGGAGAAGGCAGAAGCACAAAGAAGGATCCATCTTATTCTGTGGCACATGGTCATCCAAGGACAAACCCACATCTCACACACAGAGTATTGCTGGTGAAATTTAACTTGCTTGTATTTATTGATTGTTATGTAACTCAATACTGTCTATCTTGTATTTGGGTCTCATTGTATGTATTCCTATTTTCCCCAGTTTCACCATGTTCTTGTTCTTTCAATAAAGCATTTAGATCTATGCACACAGTCTGTTTATTGGAGAATAAGTGGGTTTAGCTGCATTTCGAGCTGCACACAGGCCAGTGATGGGATTCATTTTTTTTATTACTACCAGTTCTCTGGGCATGGTGTGGCTTGGTGGGCATGACAGGGGACGGATACTGTAAAATCTCCAGTCAGAGGTAGTATGTGCCAGTTCTTCGAACTACTCAAAATTTCCGCTACTGGTTCTCCAGAACTGGTCCGAACCTGCTGAATACCACCTCTGACACAGACTAATGTGTATTGAGAACAACAATTGAGTTTGACACCCATGCAGTAGCTTTATCTCAAAAAACCTCCAACGTTCCATCTATCCTATACCTTGAAAGAAACAATTATCTTGAAATTCTATTTTGATTGGACCTGGAACAAAATTCAAGGAAATGGCATCATTTTTCATGACATCACCAAAGAACAAATTTTTTAGAGACTGATCCCAAAGTGTTTGATTGTTATAACACCACAAATAAATGAACAGTCTGGGGAATTAATTTTCTAAAATGAAACACTTTTGAGAGTGAGATCAATCTTGTGAGATCAAACTCTGAAGTTTGTACTGATGCAGTTCATATTTATATCTTTGAATTGATTGGTCTATGGCATTATAATTATACACAAACAAATAAATAAAACACCTCCATAATTTGGCTTTGGCAGTAATCATGTTGATGCTAAAATCATCTGGCAAGGCATTAACACAATTTAATTAACTACCCTTTTTTCACTAAAGGGACTAAAGAACATCCTTAGCAATACTAAAATGTTTATAATTATTCAAAGGACACATCAAAGGAAATTCAACACATTTTTACTCTATAATATAATTTTGTTCAAATCCCCTAATCCAGCAAAAATCATGAGATTATCATTATCGCTTATGTTATAGTATTGAGTGGTGCAGTGGCCTAGAGGTGGAGCTCTCAGCTCACAATCAGGAGGCTGTGAGTTTGATCCTAGGTAGAGGCAGATGTTTCTCTCTGTGGGCACAATGAGAATATAGCTGCTTAAAAAAAAAAAAACCCACCTCCTCACTGGTGTCAGGAAGGGCATCTGGCCAGTAAACGCTCACCTCCATTCAGTTGCCCAGACTCCACTCTGCAAGGTTTTATAGCATCATTAAAAGGAGATGACGATGACTTATGTTATGGTATTGATGTTCTCACTTTAGTATAACTTTAATACAAGCAGTCCTCAATTTATAATAGTTGAGACTGGAACTTCCATTGCTAAGCAAGAAGGTAGTTAAGTGAGTTGTGCACAATTTTATAACCCTGTTTACTGTGGTTGTTAAATGAATCACGTAGTCATTAATCAAATCAAATTCCAAATTATTGGAAACCAGCTGGGAAGGTTGCAAGTGACCATCCCATGGTCCTGGGATGCTGCTACCATTGTAAATATATACCAGTTGCCAAGCACCCACATTTTGATCAGATGACCACAAGGATGTTGGGATAGTCATGAGCACGAGGACTGGTTGTAAGTCACATTTTTTCAGCACCGTTACAGCTTTGAATGGTTACTAAATGGATGGTTGTAAGTTGAACATTACTTGTAATGTTATACAACACAAGTGTCAAACTCAATCCCATCACATCACATGTGACATATCACAACATTTTTTGCCTTTGTGGAACTGGGATGGGCGTGGTCTGCATGTGATGCATCTGGCCTGGGGGCCGACAGTTTGACACCCCAGCTGTAAGCTGCCTTTATCTGATCTTAGTGCCTTTCAGTTGGGGAAGAAAGAGAAGTATTCTTAAATTTCAGTGCTCATTCTCAGGAATATTTCTGAAGTCAGATGGGATAGAGGGCTTCCCTTGGTGCTGTTCTTCCTGCCTTTGTAACATCTTGTTTATAGCTTGTATTTCTAATTGTACAAGTTTCCTTTCTGATTTGATCTTGTGTTTCCATAATAAAAGCTCCAAAGTGATGCTCAATTATTTATTTAGTGTGTGGCAGAACACACATGAACATGCTCGGTATTTTAACATTTCACCTAAATTAATATGCTCAGTAAGCCCAATCTTTTACAGCACAGACGTTTCCATTTCTTTTTCACAGAGAGATTCCCTATTTTCCCATGGCTCATCCCTATAGCACTGGAAGTAGCAGAAGCTTTTCCATTCAGCTAATTAAAGTGTCTTCTCAGTAACAGACAATATATCAGATACTACCATATTCCTCACTTTCTTGGTGCCAAAAACCCTTCTGGGTGCATCCAACCGTTATTTTTGTTGTTTAATTAAACAAAAACAATTATGCCAAAAAAGCAACCTCTCAAGTAATCCTTACTTCTAAGAAGGTTTGTGAAACTCTCATAGGCTCCAGAGGTATTTTTATAAATTAACAAGATGGGGAAAGCATTGGGGAACACAACTCCTAGTCCCGTAACATGTGACTTCATATCCTTCTGGCAAGCAAGATAACATGTTTCATCTCTTGGTGGGGTGGCGGCGGCAGGGTGCTACTTCTCTCATGTTACATTCCTGTATATATTTATGTACACAGGATATGCTTTTTTTCCTGAATTTTTTTCCTTCTCTGCTGCCCAACTGCACAGGGGCTGTTTTCAAATCCAGAACTTCTTCTTTTCCCATGAAAAATTTGACCCTCTGTATTCTGTCTTCAATGGGTTATCCTTGTGCTGAGAAGATTGACAGAGTTTTTAATGCCCACAATGTAATTTCTTGCCAGCATTCTGTTGGTCTGGAAAGACTAAAACTGGAGGGTGGCCTCAGCTCAGATCTTTGTTAGGAAGTGCATGTGCCTGTAGAAAAGAAGATAAAAACAAGTTTAGGGTGGTAGAAGAAGTGACGGGGGGAATCATGGCATCATAATCAGAGGTCTTCCACACCATTGCAACTAATTTTGAATAGGTAAGGCTAGTGGCAACCATTTTGTAAAGGCACCCACATTCCAAACATGTCTGTCAGTTATAAAGATTACCTGTCCTGTTGGCATCAGTAACCAGCTGGGAGTGAATACATTCGCAAGATTCAAAGGCAATGGGCTCAAACTGGGTGAAATGACAAAAAGGATATTATTGAATATAAACAATAAGAAAGTTATAGAAAGTCCTACTATCATCCTCCTGCTTGCTATAAACTCTCAGAAAATGGCATTGAGTGCACCAAGCAGTTGAACAGCTCTTTTTCCCAGGTCTTTAGTATCCAAAGTGTCTAGAGTCTTTTGTCACTTTTTTTTCAGGATTCAGAGCATTTAGATAATACAGTACCTGGGAGAGCTTGGTAGCACTTCTTACCAGTCATAATTAAATTGACCCACAGCCAGGGATACCTTTGAGTAAGACATGGTTTCCAATTTAAAATGCTTGAAGATGGTCTGATGGTATATCTTGTCAATAGTTTAGGAATTGGGCAAATCTGATTACTTCTCTGTTCTGCAGGTATTAATTAGGGAATTCATTTGGTCCCCTTTACCTTAATTGCTACAAGTAGTAATATAGACAAAAGACTAAAACTCTAGATGAAATGATGCAATGCACAGGGCTTGTTTCATAAGGCACATGAGGAATAAACAAACAGTGGAAAGCTCTTGCTAAATTACATACATTTTTTGCAAGAGTGTTTTTTTAAGAGTATCCTCATCAAGTTTCCATGGTGCTACTACACTATATGGCATATATTTAAAATATCAATATCTTAATAAAACTAATTCAGGAATGGCAACTTATCTGCTTTCTTACTCTTAGATTAGAACTAGCAGTCCTCATTTAGAAACCACAGTTGGTATTGGCAATTTGGCCACTAAGATATGTAGCTGTTAAATGGAAAATCATGTGACCACCACTGCACTTACAATTTTATTTCTGGCTTCCCTTTTTTCTCATTGTCCTGGCCTTTAGAATTCTTACCTCTCTCCTGGGATAATTAGTAAGATGGGAATTATTTGTATTTACATTCATTGGAGGGAAAAGGATTACAGGAGAGTAAGAAGAATAGGAAATGGGAAATTCATATTGAAAGCAATGCCCTAGTTTGGGCTGCATGGTTTGGGCTGCATGTCCAGCATGCTCACAGCTCCAAGCTCCATGAGAAAGTGATTAAAGTCTTACAGGCAGCCAGATAATTAGTGTCACAGAGCTGAGCATGTTAGCTTGTGTTACCATCTTTTAGGGAAGTGCTATGCTGCAGAGCAATGAAGCTCAGCCCTCTGTTCTATGAAGATGGAAAGAAAATTAAAATGCTCAGGTACAGGACAACACATTTTAACTGACTGTGATGGTTTCAAAATTAAATTTTTTCAGCATTGTTGTAGTCATTGCATGAGGCAATTGGTATGTGAGTTGTACCTGTACAATACATTTTGAAGAACTGAATTAGATAGAAATCATGGGATAACTGATTCCAGCAGCAATTTTCTTCAGAATCTGTAACTAGGCCATAATTTTAAAATGAGGATTATGCTGAAATTACAGAAAAATATATTCTCAACATTTGAAAAATTATTGTGTGAAAAAGTTTTTGTAATGAATTTGGTATCCCACTATCTTATTTTCTTCCTTATGAATCAACTGATTAAGCCTAACAGCTTGGGACTGCACAGAGCTGATCTTACTGCAAAGAAATATTCTTTGGCTATATCAGTCTAATTTGTAATTTTAAACAAATGTAGAGAAAAGATATACCCCCCCCCCCAATTTTAAAAAGCCGTTCCATCTTCTTTTAAATTGTTTTGATATGTGAATCTGACTAGTAAGTTAACAAGCACATCTGTTTCTGCTCAGACAGGTAGGCCGTGGCATATTTATCAGTACATTCCATAGCTTGCAAAATCAGTCATGCTTGTCTGATACAAAATTATTGCATTAACCCTCTCTGAATCTTCGATCCAACACCAGAAACTGTTCCTCCCCATGTCTCTGTTATATAGTATAGTGCTCAGCTCGGTAACACAATTTTGTGACCATGAGTCAAATAAAAATAGATGGTGCTTTTATTTATTTTATTTTTTTCAGCAAAGGAAAATGGTCTTTATTGTAGGCCCCTGGAAATATTCCCTTAAACCCTCTTCTTGATGAGGCTGGAAGGGGTGGCTTTGTTGTCTGATGGCTGAACTTCAAGGTTTCCTCTGGCCTTTTTAAAAACATTGTGCATTAATGCCAACTGATCTATGATGACCCTCTCCAGTGTTTTTCTTGTGTTGATTGGTGGAATACAAGCACCTGGCCATACTATAGAGCTTCTTCTCTTGTTCAACCATTTTTCGACGGAGCTTGTAGATCTCGGACTTCAGACTTTCATCCTGAAGCGAGTAAGCAGCAGCATGGATCACTTTCATTGGCAAGGAGACCCTCCAGAGGAGGTTCAAGAGGTGGGCAGCTTTTTCTAGGTTCTGCTGGACTGCCTTGAAGGTAACAGACAAACTGGAACTGTCACTGCAGAATCCAGACCTTCCCCCTCTTTTGGTGCTTTTATTTCAGTGAGCTATATTCAGGTTTCAAGCTCAAATCCAGTTTCCCATATACGAAGTGGCAAATGGCATTTTCAATTCTGCTGCTATTCATGTAGAAAGTGGCCTCTTCTGCCACAGTTCTTGAAAATGGGTATAGTCAATCAATCAATCAGCAAAGAGCTGGAAAGGACCTTGGAGGTCTTCTAGTCTAGCCCCCTACAAAAAATGTGTATGTGTTGTGAAGCAAAATGTCTCTCTCCAAAGGTCCAGAGCACTTTTCTTCAAATACTCTTCCAGTTGATCTTCCCACTTCTTTAGCATGTACAACTGCTTTGCTGATGGTCCCATTAGATTTGTTAATTTTCTTTGATTAATCAAATTTATATAATCGCCCATCTCAGCAAAGGTGGCGTATGGCGATAGATATTACTTTTATCCTTCTCATCTTTCCTATTACCTTCTCCTAATGGTATCTATAGTTATCACTGTTGTTTGTATGCACACTGAGAGCTTCTACTCTGGAGACAAATTCCTTGGGTGTCCAATCACACACGGACAATAAAGAAAATTCTATTCTATGTATAAAGCCAAAATTATATATAAAAAATTACAAATATAAAAATAATCATAACCCCACCAAAAAAAAACCCATACCCCACCCTAAATACACCTTCCCTCCCCCCAAATACATCCACTAACACAACCATAAATTGAGGGAATGAGGGAGAATAAAAATTGAGGGATAATAAAATGAGTGAGAATAAAAATTGCCCACTCAACAATATAGTCATCAAGACAAGTCTTCAATGTCAGCGTTCCAGGGAACCTCCATTCCAAAAAAGTAACTCCAAGACAAGCATAATCTCAAAAGTACCTTTATTAGAATAGCACCTGGCACATCTGTGGAAATTCAAAAGTTTTTTATTCGTTTTTATTTTTATTTACTTTACTTTTTATTTTATTTACTTTTTTATTAGTTTGTATTTCCTGCCCCCCCTCGGCTGTTTTTGATTCGTTTATTATTTTTGGCACTGGTGTGATGTTGCGTTCTAGATTGCGAGAACGAAACTGGTCGATGTGCCGCTTCCATTCTCTTCCATCATCTTATACTAGTCAGTAAGATTGGGGGCCTGTGATTTGGGTGATTGTGGCTGGAAGCCATAACGGGTCCCCGGTAAGGTTTTTTACATAAACCAGGTCGCCTATCTCGAGTGCGCGGTATTTGCTGGAGGAGTCAGGGGGGTTATCCCAGGAATAAGTGGGGTGCAGTCTGTCGAGGTAGAAATGCAATTTCCTACCCTAAGAGTTCTGCTGGGCTCTTGTTGGTTGTGCTGCTTGGGGTAATATGTTGCATGGTTAATAATCGGTTTAGCTTTTCTTGCATGTTCCCCTTGTCCATTCTTTCTGGGCCCTCCTTAGTGTACCGAACCATGCACTCAGCCCTGCCATTTGCAGCCAGATGAGCCAACGCTGTCAAGGCATGTCGGATGCCCTGTGCAGCTAGATACTGCTTGAATTCTAACGCAGTAAACTGGGGCCCATTGTCTGACACCAATACATCAGGCAGTCCATGCATGGTAAAAAGTTTGTCTAACTGCTTCATCACTGCCTCGGTGGTAGTGGAAGCCATAATTATAACTTCTAACTAGTTCTAGTAGGCGTCAAAAGGTAATCAAAAAGGTGTTGCCTTTTGTTGGCCCAGCAAAGTCAATATGCAGTCTCGACCATGGGCCCCGGGGAGTTTCCCATTCCCTGACTGGTGCCTGTGGGGGGGGGGTAGGCCTCGATTTTTGGCAGTCATGGCATGTTGCTACCCAATGTTCAATGTCTTTGTCCAGCCCTGGCCACCAGACGTAACTCCTGGCCAGGGCTTTCATCTTAACTATGCCTGGGTGCCCCTCATGCAACCTGCACAACACATTTTCCTGAAGTTTTTTAGGGATTACCACCCTGTCACCCCACAAAATACAGCCTTTCTCGATAGACAGTTCAGTTTGTCGGGTGCGAAATGGCTTAAAAGTCTCGGTTGTGTTCCGTCCAGCCAGCCTTTACCTACCCAATGCAGAATGCGAGCTGTCAGCAGGTCTTTCGCAGTGGCTTTAGCGAAGTCCGCTGCGGTTAGCGGCAGATTCGGCCAGGCTTCGAATTGGAGAGTGGAGACAGTGGGAGCTGGGTCATCTTCCGTGATGGGCAGCAGGGAATGGCTCAAAGTGTCGGCATGGGTGATGGTCTTCCCTGGGCGATGGATCAGCATGTAGGTGTAGGCAGCGAGGAATTCCGACCACCTCATCATTCTAGGTGACAGAATGTTCAGGGTCGGTTTGTATCCTACTAGAATCCCTAACAGGGGTTTGTGATCAGTGATGATCGGAAAAGTTCTGCAGTAAAGGTACTCATGGAATCTTTTGACTCCCGCTATGATTGCGAGGGCTTCTCGGTCGAGTTGGCTGTAATTTCTCTCTGATTTGGAAAGCATTTTTGAATAGAAGGCGACTGGTGCCTCTCTGCCATCTGACAGCTTGTGGCTCAGGATGGCGCCGATTCCAAAAGGCGGTGCATCACAAGTGACCGTCAAAGGCAGGGTATTGCGATACTGGATCAAAATGGTGTTAGACATTAATAGATCTTTGATACTTTGAAATGCTGCTTGTTCCCAGTGGCCCCATTTCCAGATGGTTTTTTTGTCTAACAGCCAATGTAAGGGTTCTGCTACAGTTGCTTTTTGGGGCAGGAACATATTGCAGAAATTTATGAGACCTAGGACTGCTTGTAAGTCAGTTTTGTTCCTAGGTCTAGGTGCGTCTTTGATTGCCTTTATCTTTTTTTTGTATCCCTTGCTCATCTATGAGGTAGCCTAGAAATTTGACCTGGTTGGGTGCTAATTTTCATTTTTCTCGCTTTACTTTAAGGCCTGCGTCTCTGAATCTTCTTAAAACTTCTTTTAGTCTACTCTCTAGTTAGTTAGCATTTTTTGCTGACACTAGAACATCATCAAAATAAGGGATTGATTCCATTTAAAAGGCACTCCATGACGCTTTAGAAAACGCCTGGGGCAACGCTAACGCTGAACTGGAGTCGGTTGCACTTGAATGCCCCTCTGTGTGTCACTATAGTCTGTGCCTCTGTGGTAGTGGGGTCAACGGGTAGCTGTTGGTATGCTTGTGCGAGATCAAGCTTCACAAAAAATTTTCCTCCCCCTAGGGAGTGCAATAAGTGTTGCACTACCGGCACTGGGTATGTGCTTTGTTGGAGCACATGGTTTAGGGTTGCCTTATAGTCTCCACAGATGCGCACTGATGGGTGTTTCCCACCTGGCATGGTCAATTGACTCTAACACTCCTTGTGTATTAGTTTGTTTATTTGCTCGACAATTTTTGGTTTTAAGGCAAAAGGGACACGTCTGGCTTTGAGCCAGATGGGGGCTATTTTTGGGTCTAGGCTAAATGAAATTGGAGTCCCCTTGTACTTGCCTAGGGTCCCGTCGAATACATCCCGGAACTCTTGTAACTGGCTCTCTTCCCAATTGGCTGCAACGATGCTGTTGATCCAGTCATCCCGATTCCCAGGGGCGCAAACCATTCGATTCCTAGCAGGCTAGGGCGATCATGGTCGATGATGGTCAGAGGCAAAATTTCGGCATGATTTTTAAATTCAACGAGGAAATGTCCAAGACCCACCACCAGAATTCGATTTCCCTGGTAGTCCTTTAAGATCAGTTTTTGTTTTTCTAGTTCTTTTTGTTTGATGTTCAGTATCAGGCGTCAGATGGTATTCCAAGATACCATGGATAAACAGGATCTGGAGTCGGCTTCCATCTCACAGGGCTTCCCTTCGATGTTCATCTCTATCCGGACCTTTTTCACATTTGCTGCCCTGGCATTTCCGATTGTTACCATCTGGTGCATTTCCTCTCTGTTGCTCGTTCTTCTACTTTTACTATCTCAGTTCCATCTGCTTCCGGCTTGTGTCTCTTCATGTCTGGGGGGGGGGGTGCTGCCTTGTCTTTTAGGACTATAGCTCCCTTTGTTTCGGCAGACCCTTTCGATGTGCCCCTGTTTGTTACAAGCTCTGCAGATTGCGTCTAGGAACCTGCATTCAGATCGCGGGTGGTTGCCTACACATCCAGCACATTGGAATTCCTGCCTGCTTCTTCTTTTTTCCGCCATTTTTTGTCTGATTGAAGTCTATGGACATCTTCATTGTCATCATCAGTGTTGCTCAAGTTGTCGAAATCTTCATAGTGGGTGGTCGCTGTGGGCTGTTTCTTGCTTCCCTCCGCCTTCTTCTCTCTGATCTGATTTGGCAGATCTGGAGTTGAATTCATTTGGCACATAGAGGATGCGGATTTCTTTGCTGCTTCGGGGGCGGTGGCTTCTGAGATGGCTTCGGCCACAGTGATGTTCGGTCTATTTAACAGCTTACTCTGAAGTGTAGCGTCCTTCAACCCAAGGACCATGGGGTCCCTCATGGCCTCATCCATGTTCTGGAACTCACAGGCTCCTCTGATGTGTCTCAGGGCTGCTACAAAATCTCTGACGGTCTCATCTTCTTTTTGGTCTCTTTTGTAGAACTCGTGCCTTTTTATCAAGTTGGAGACCACAGATGCGTAATGTACTCAGAGCATTCTATTCAGCTCAGGCCAAGTCATCTGTTTAACGTCTCTTGATTTGTCCAGCACCTTTGCCATTTTAAAGATGGCTGGTCTGCAATGTGTAAGGAAGATAGCCCTCTTCCTTTGGTCAGATATCTCTTGCAGTTCATTGCTTTCTAAAAACATTAGAAAGCGATCGATATACGACTCCCAATCCTCCTCACCAGGGTTGAATGGTGCGGGTGGCGCATTGTTACCAGCCATCTTTTTTACTTGGTTCTGATTGCCGCATGCTTCGGTCTCACTCTCTACGATGATCCCACCTTCATCGTCAGTATTCCATTCGGAAATAAGTTGCATGAGACCGGGTTCCAACAACAACTCTTTTATTTAAACAAGTAAGGCAATGGTAATGGAACAACAGCCCAAGCCACGGCAGCCCTTCTTATAGCGGATTGCTCACGGCTTGTGGCCAATGACAGTTCTTTGAGTGTTCCCGCCATCAGGCGGGCCAATCAGATTGGTTCCTTAAATAGCCAATCCGAGAATGGCCTTCTCGGCCAATCAGATTAAGGCTCTTGGAACCTACCAAGTTCCATACACAACACCCTCCCTCCCACTTTCTCAAGCTGTGTGGCAGTGATGAATAAGGATTCCAAAGCTGACATCCAGTTCCATGGGAGCTCCAGGCCTGGCCACATAACTGTAATTTTGAGGAAATGATGTTCTATAAGGTGAGTGACACATCTCCTGGCATCAACCAAATGTCAATCTCTAGCTAATGGTGCCTGAAGCATGCCTTTTCTGCAAGATCTGATGGGGCAGATTGATATTAGCAGGGAGAGGCCCTATTAGATAGCCTAGTCTCAAGGGCTTTAAAGGTTAAGACCAGTGATGGGATGCTGCTGGTTCGGACTGGTTCTAGTGAACCAATAGCTCTGATGATCAGCTGGCCCCCACCTATCCTGTCCTATATATCTGCACTTTTCAGCTCAGCTGATTTGTGTGACACAATGGTTTCCAGCTGTTTTACTTACGGGGCTGCCCTAGAAGGTAAGCTGTAGTGCTTGAAATTGGTATATGAGTTATCTGGAGAACAAACAGAACTATGTGAGGATGCTCTTTGTGGACTATAGCTCTGCATTTAACACTATCATCCCAGATATACTAGTAACCAAATTGTATAGTTTGCAGGTCCCCACCCCCACGTGCTCCTGGATTAAGGACTTTCTGACAAACAGACCACAGTCTGTTAGACTTGGCTCCCACCTTTTTTCCACTATTACACTCAGTACTGGATCCCCCCAGGGTTGTGTCTTGAGCTCCCTGCTATATGCCTTGTACATCTTTGTCTACTCACCAACCCATGCAACAAACACCATCATAAAGTTTGCAGATGACACGACCGTGATTGGTCTCATCTCCAGAGAGGATGGGATGGCATATAGGACAGAAGTAGAGAACCTTCTATCTGGTGTTCACAGAACAATCTGTCATTGAATGTTCATAAAATCAAAGAACTGATTATGGATTTCAGGAAACATGGACAGGACCACGCCTCATTCATCATCAATGGAGAATGAGTGGAGACTGTCCCTATGATCAGATTCCTTGGCATCCATATTTCAGCTGATATCTCCTGGTCCCTTAATACCAAGGCCATAGTGAAGAAGGCTCAGCAGTGGCTGCACTTCCTGTGGGTTCTCAGGAAGAACAATCTGGATAAGAAAGCTGTTGCTGGCTTTCTATAAAGCCACTGTGGAGAGCACTCTGACATATTGACTGGCTATGTGGTATGCAGGGTCCACAGCTGAGGACAGGAAAACTGTACAGAGGGTGATAAACATAGCTCAAAAGATCATTGGTTGCTCTCTGCCCTCCCTGGAAGACTTAGCCAGGTCCCGCTGCCAAAGCAGAATCAAGGCCATCATGGAAGACCCCTCACACCCTGGCAATTATCTTTATGACCTGCTGCCATCTGGATGGCGCTTTAGGTCAATAAAATCCCACACCACTAGACTAACAAATAGTTTCTTTCCCTGGGCCATCCGAACCGCAAATAAATACAAAGTCGCTACCTTATTAAAATGTGAAAAGATGTGAAATCTTAATACCCCATTCAGATATATAATAACATATTACAGTACAATCCATCTCTTGTGTATTATACTCGGCAAAGCGTCACAGTCAGTGTTCAATGTATATTTTGTATATATTCGTAGTTATTCTACTATCTAATAGCAAAATGGAGATGTGGGTTACTCTATTTTTCTTAGCTTCATTTTTAAGTGCTTTGGTTTTATTGTATTGCAAACAGTTGCTGGGGTGCATCCACAGTTTCGTTGTACTTGTACAATGACAATAAAGTTGTTCTTCTCCTCCTCCTCCTCCTCCTCCTCCTCCTCCTCC
>BLBF01000007.1:15535323-15550519 GCA_015471245.1 Laticauda colubrina | reverse complement strand
ATTATTATTATTATTATTATTATTATTATTATTATTATTATTATTATGGTTGTTGTTGTTGTTGTTGTTGTTGTTATTCTGCCTGTTTTTAATCCGTGAGATTGTTTTTCCTGTTTCATTATACCTATATCGATGGCCTCCTGTGTTTTTCTAGGACTGTTTCTCTGTTGGCAGAGTACTTCTGATGTACTTTTGGTGACTAGAGGATGAGAAGAACAGGAAGGCTACCTGGAAGAGAAGGGAGAATCTAGATATTCTAATGATCAGGCTGGGTTTTGGCCTGAGAATGGATTTCTAGCAATGGGGCAGATAGCATAAGGAGTTCCAGCTACCACTGGAAGAACTTGAAGGAAGTTCATTGGGAAGTTTGCTTCATCAACTCCCCCGTAGGCTCACCCAAACTTTCAGTTAGGAGACAAAGAAAGAGAAATAAGAGAAGGTCATTAATCCAGGGGAGCTATCCTATATAGCAGAGGTGGTATTCAGCAGGTTCTGACCAGTTCTGGAGAACTGGTAGTGGAAATGTTGAGTAGTTTGGAGAACCGGCAAATCCCACCTCTGACTGGCCCCACCTTCATCTATTCTCTGCCTCCTGAGTCCCAGCTGATTGGCTCGGTCATCTTTTGCTGTCCTGCAGAGGAGAATGGAGCTGGAAAGCAGGTTAGTGGGGTGGGGAGGGAATGGGAATTCCCCCAGGAGTGGGGAGGGAGTGGAGATTTTACAGTATCCTTCCCCTGTCACGCCTACCAAGCCACATCCACAGAACTGGTAGTAAAAAAAAATTAAATCCCACCACTGCTATATAGATAGAAAATGTAAGTAGCCCTTGGCTTACAAGTATTTGTTTAATGACTGTTCAAAGTTATAACATCATTGAAAAAGTGAATCACGATAGGCTTTTGCACTGATGATTATTGCGGCATCCCCAGGGTTATGTGATTAAAATTTTAGCGTTTGTCAACTGGCATGTATTTAAGATGGTAGCAGCATCACAAGGGGTCATATAATCTCCATTTGTGACCTTCCCAGCCATTTTCCAACAAGCAAAGTCAACGGGGAGAAACCAAGTGAACCTATCAGCTGCATGTTTTGCTTAACAACTGCAGTGATTCTCTTAACAACAGTAGTTAAAAAGGTCATAAAATTGGGCACATTTCACTTAATAACCATCTTGCTTAGCAGCAAAAATTTTGAACCCAGTCGGGCTTGTGAGTTGAGTATTACCTGTATGAACCTTTCCCAAGGGCAGAACCACTGGAGATGTCTAGCACAAATGTCCAACCTTAACCTTTCTTTATCTCCTTTCATGTCTCCATCCCCGTATTTTGGATCTTGCTCTGGTCTCAAATGTCCATCTGGAACAAACTTCTTTGAACCACACTGAAAAAAAGGAAAACGATAAACTAAATGAATGAATCCATTTGTACCTGACCTAGAGGGTTTTTTTTTTTAATGGTCTAATTATCCCAGTCAATAAAAAGAATTTCAAGGCATAGGCTAAGAATCAATATTTCAAGTCTGACTTGAAGAAGAAGAAAATCAAGTGAATTCTTTAAAAGCATTTCTCTGTGCTCCAGATTAATAATACCTGTTAGTAGTCACGTTGCTACTTTTGCTTTTCTGTCACTTAAATATAGAAATAATTTGATTCTTAGCTGTTGTGTTGGATTTATCTAATTTCAACTTTCTTACATCTAATGCTTCTTTTATTACTTCATTTCTTCATTATTATTTGTTTGTTTGTTTGTCAGACATGTACAAGATAACAAGTATGAACATAAGCAACAACAAAGGGAGTAAATACAGATAAATGGGGACAGTAAGACAGGGACGGTAAGGCATGCTAGTGAGCTTATGCATGCCCCCTTTAAGGACCTCTTAGGAATAGGGTGAGGTCCACAGTAGACAGTTTGAGATTGAAGCTGTGAGGGGTTGAGGCTGTAACAACAGAGTTGGGTAGAGCATTCCAAGCATTGAGCACTCTGTTGCTGAAGTTGTATTTTCTGCAATCGAATTTGGAGTGATTTACCTCGAGTTTGTTTCGGTTGTTTTCCTGTCTTGTTGTGATTGAGGCTAAAGAAGTCATTGATAGGTAAGACTTTGTAACAGATAATTTTGTGTACTATGCTTAGATCGGACCGCAGGCAGCGCAGTTCTAGATTGTTTAGGCTCAAATTTTCAAGCATGGGGACATAGGGAATCCTATTGTGAGTGGAGGAGTGGAGTACTTTTCTCCAGAAATACCTCTGAACCCACCCAATTATGTTAATGTCCAATATACAGTGCAGGTTTCAGACGGATGAGCTTTATTCCAGAATTGGTCTGGCAAAGGTTTTGTATGCCCTAGTTAACAATACAATGTTGCTGGAGAAGAAGCTTCACAAAATAAGATTAACAACTCTTAAATGGCAATGCTGTTACAGTGAACTTTGTGGCTTAGATCATTTGAGATAAGTACTCCTCGGTCCTTGACAGAGTGAGGGTCGTCTATGAGATCGCTTCCGCCTAACTTGTATTATCCCTCTGTTCTTTTATTCTGTTTTATTCTATGCTACATTGTTATGATCTGTGGTCACAACCATAAATCTATTTACTTATGCAGTATTATATTAAAGCACACAGATAGGGTTCTTGAATTTAAGAGCAAAACAAAACAGATTTACAGAACAGATTTACAAAACTTGCCAGCCAGCTAAATAACTTTCTACCCAGAACAACATCTTGCAAGATGACAATACAAAAACACTATTAGCAATAGAATGTGTGAAGCCTTGAGACAGAAGTTATGGAAAAAAATCTTCTAAGTTTAAAGGACTTACTGAGGTCTAAAGATACATGAAGGTGATCTGCTACAGAGCTGCTAGAGAAATACAACTGATATATACATTCAAGTCATGCATTGTATGCATATTTGGAATACTGAGTACAATTTGGAATATTGCATACAATACTGGTCATCATGATAGAAAAAAAGATTCTGAGGCCCCAGAGAAAAGTAACCAAGATGGTGAGGGGTTTGAAGATTAAGTTGTATGATAAATGATTGAGAGAATTAGGTAAGTTTAGTCTAACAAAGAGAAGGACTAGGGAGGACATGATAGCTGTCTTTCAATATTTGACAGGCTGTCACAGAGATGAGGAGGTCAACCTATTTTCCAAAGCACCTGAGGGCAAGACAAGAAGTAACAGATGGAAGAGAGATCCAACAAAGATATCTCTCTTAACAAAGAAAGATCCAATCTAGAACTAAGGAGAAATTTCTGACAGTAAGAACAATTAATCAGTGGAAGGACTTATCTCCAGAAGCTATGGGTTCTCCATCACTTGAAATTTTCAAGAAGACAGGACAGAAATTTATCCAGAATGGTATAGGGTCCCCTGCTTCAATAGGGGGTAGACTAGAAGACCTTCCAAGTCCTTTCCAACCCTATTATTCTATTTTCTTTGAAATAATAATGATAATAATAATCACAAAATGGAGAGGTAGACAAATGGCATTCTATTATTTCTTTTTTAAAAGGCCACCTGTCATGCCCCTGGTTGAGACTGACTCTGAGGGAGAGGAGGAACAGCTGACAGGGAGTGGAAGTGTGGCTCCGGAGGTTGTGGAGGAGGCTGGGGAAGGGCAGAGGCCAGCTGAGTAGTCAGAGGAGGACCCAGGCTAATCCCCTATCCATCCTAGGTCATGCAAGGAGGAGAGGATAAGGGAGAGACATGGTCTACTCAGGAGGACAGGGCCTTGATCCTCTTCATGGGCTGCAGCTGTGACAACTGAATAAGAGGACAGACATGCGTACCGGCGAATGCTGGAAACAAAGCATGGAAATATCTCTAGTTTATGATTCCTCTCTGAGTTTGGCATCCTTCCCAGTGTGTGTTATCTGTGAACGTCCTCCAGTTCTTATCTTGCCTGGTTTGTGTTGCTTTTTCCCTTTTTCTTGTAACTGTTTGTGTGGGAGTTTTTTGGCTTCTGTCAAGAATATTCAGAGCTTGGAAGGAAAGTGAAGGAATAAAAGGGGCTTCACCTGTTTTCTGTGTTTGTTTTATATCCCATCCTGGGTCACCACACACTACATTATTTAGAAACTGACTAATTTATGATAATTAAATTATTTAATCCCCCCGTATCCTTACCAATAATGATCATCACAATAACCCAGTAGAAAGCTCACAGTTGATAGGCGATTGCTTAAGTCATTGTTTTTGTCCCAAAAATCCAACATACAGCATTTCTGATCCAGAAATTTATTTTTTCTGCCCATTGTGTGAAATCATTAACAATATGCATGTCTTCCTGTACTTATCCAAAGCTTTAAAGAAGGCATCAATGTCTTTTAAATTGAGATAAATTGGTGTAAAATAGTACCTAAGAAGTTGGAGCCAATTGATAGTCAGTTCCTCTTTGGAGAAGACTTGTTTCCAATAACTTTGAAAGAGGCCTCAGTCTGCCCTCTGTTTGACAAGCCAAAGATTGGACAACCATTTTTCTGGGATGGTGTAAGAATTCCTGCTTTGGGGAAGGAGGTGGACTAGAAGACCTCCAAGTTCTCTTCCAGCCCTATGATTCTATGATTCACTTCTATATAGCAATTAAAGTCCTAACTTCAACCTTCCTTTTTAGGAAAGAGCACTGAGAGATCAATCAACTAACACTTACAAAGACCTGGAGGATTTTATGGAACCTTGGCAGCCTGGACTCAGCCTGAGTCTAGAAGAAAAACTATATGAGTTGCTGTCATGTATGACTTGTGCCAGGACTTTGATGAAGTGGCATGATCTGTCAGACACCCAAAAAGTAATGTCAAATCATGCACCTGCTTAGCCAGGCTCTATCCATAGTGGGTACTTTATCAGGTATGAAAACCAAACAGATTACAGCAAAAGAAATAAAGGAAGCTTTGTTTGAGTTTTGTTGTCTGCCAATGCTCTGAAATTTTCCTTTGGGGTTTACTGGTGACTTGTAATTTGATATGCCTTACAGAATATTATTATCCCTTGGGGGAAATTCACATAAGTGTTATTACCAGAGTAATGCAGGTACCTCTTCTTAATTTGATCAGTAACAGAGATATGAGTAGAATGTTAATCAAATGTTCTTGTTTGCAGTAGTTCTACAGTGGTCTTCCAGCAGAACTCCCAAAGGTGCCTTTTTAAGAGGCAACTGGACTTTCTTGTTTTTCTTTGAAGACATTTCGCCTCTCATCCAAGAAGTTTCTTCAGCTCTGACTGAACTAGAGCTGAACAGTTGAGAACTAAGGAGGAATCTCCTGATAGTAAGAACAGTTAACCAGTGGAATGGCTTGTCTCCGGAAGCTGTAGGTGCGCCAACACTGCAGGTTTTCAAGAAGAGATAGAATGCCATCTGTTCAGAATGGTGTAAGTTCTCCTGCTTGTGCAGGGGGTTGGACTAAAAGACTTCTGGGGTGCCTTCCAACTCTATTATTCTGTTATTCTCCAAAGTACCTGAGGGCAGGACAAGCAGCATAGGGTAGAAACTAATCAAAAGAGAGAAGCAACCGAGAACTAAGGAGAAATGTCCTGTCAGTTAGAACAGTTAATCAGTGGGAAGGGTTGCCTTCAGTAGCTGTGGATGCTTCATCACTGGAGATTTTTAAGAAGAGACTGGACAGCCACTTGTCAGAAATGGTATAGGTTCTTCGTGAGCAGGGGGTTGGACGAGAAGACCTCCAGGGTCCCTTCCAACCCTGTTATTCTATGATTCTGTAAGGATGAGAAGTGAAATGTCTTCCAAGAAAAACCAGAAAGTCCAGTTGCCCAAGCACCTTTGGGAAAACCATGACTTCCTGGATGACTGAGAATCTTCACCAGAACTCTTTTTCCAGGACAAAAATGGAGATTCAGAGATACCATTTGTTTAAGTTACTGAAATAAATGTGAACAGATACATTTTATTTCTCCTCTAACTTTGACTTTTGGAGATCTAATGAAGCATGCTGATGTAGTGATTAAAGTACTGTATTGATGCTGGAGAGACCCAGGTTGAGGTACACCTTCAATCATGGAAGCTCATTGGGGTACATGGAGTTGGCTCTCAGTTTGTCCTGCTTCACAAAAAGCTTGTTATGGAATGAGAAAAGTAGCACTGTTTGTTCTTATGTTTTAGAGAAATTCCAGATCTACATTCAATATAAAAATAAGTAAAATAACATCCAACATGTTGAAATATATTATTGGTCACTCTTTTCTGTTAGCAATACCTATTGTTTATAATCTACAAAGTCAGCATGAGAAACATAAAAAGACTACAGTGTGTCACCATTAGTTATGCAAGCCACAACTTGACAGCAGAAATATTCTTCAACTCAGAACAAAGAAAATATCTGGTCAGGTTAATCTCCAATAACAGTTTGCCCAGGATAGTCAAAGATATTGAATTGCATTAGAGATTAAGTTGGTCTTTTCCAGTCTGGTGCCTTCTAGAAATATTGGATCTCATAATCCCATCCCATAATCACCCTGGTTATCACGGTCATTAGCACATCTGGAGAGCATCAGCTTGGGTTGGGATGGACTTAATAAAAGGATGAAATATGGCTTTCAGCTTCATATCCTTGGATGTATAAGAACCTCAGTGGTTCCAGACAGGAATGTCACCTGAACAAAATTTCTCTCTCTGAACCAGTTATGAATAATTGGCAGTTCCATTCCCTGTCTGTCTCAAGCAGAATTTTTTTCCCCGCATTAGATCTCATTCATTATTCATTCCTAATGAAGTGTTTGCTCAAATTGCCCTCCTCTTAGGCACTACCACAAGGGCCAATTCCCACTATGACACTCTTGGGTTTTTACCTCTAAATGTATCAAACCTTATTACATACCAGTTTGCTCTGAACCTGGCTTCATTTTTTGCATTATTTATTTACCAAAACAAAAAACCCTCACCAAACTCCAGAATCATTGTATCACCATTGCCCATTTTGTTAAATAGAGGATGACACATTCAACAGCCATTAAAACCAGCTTTCAATAAGAAGAGAAGAAAAAGCAGCTGATTATTTTGGTAATTTATTTTCATGAGAACCAGATGGGAGCACTTTTAATCAGACTGATTTGACAGTTATGGCCACCGTGGAATAATACATACGCTCATAAATATAATGACTTAATAATTTGACCAGAGCTAACTGCTACTGACTGGCTGAATTCTGAAGCAACCATGAACTCTGAACCTCTATTGCAGTTTTCTTCAAGTTACTACTCTCCCAAGTTATTCTCATCTCCAAACCTCACAGCTGGAATGGGATCTCTGAGAACTGTAATCTTTACACATTTTGGGGACACCAAGTCAGTGTCAGGGGAAAGCAAGGAGAATTGCAAATTCTTTTGCATACTTCTCACAAGTATTTATTCACTTCCTTTCTGTGTATAACTGAGGAATCATAAATTAAACTGATTAGAAGTAATTTTATGTGTCTTTCTTGGTTCTTGGGGCCTGACATCAATCTTGTCAAACTAAAGCAACTGTCTGCATCCCTATAGCTATGCCCTGATAAGTGCTAAGAAGGAGCTTTCTTAACTCTTTTTCTCCTGAGCAAACTAGTGAAACATCACTTTCCCTGTGTCCTCTGGAATGCAGCCCCTCTCTTCTAGGAATCCAGATTGCATTCTACCATGGGAAGGATTGGATTGAGTTTCTTAAGAAGAGGCCATGGATGGAAATTAGGAGACCCAACAGAAGATAATTTTTTAAGCTCAGGTACTTGAACTGTTGTGAAGTTTTTGATGCTCTCTGAATTTGGTTGTTTACTTGCAGGCATTTCACTACCCAGCTAGGTAACATCATCAATACTGCTGATGTTAGCACATAACATGTCATCGCATGGCCTAACAATGGTACTTCACAATTAGGAGCCCCAGTGCTAGAAAATTAGGCAAAAAGATTAATAATGGTGGAAGAGAGTATAGGCAAGACTTGGCCCAGAAACAGAGAAAGCTATAAGAGCTCAAAAGAAACTATAAAGAAGTGCAGTATCACTAAATCTGGAGGTGGGCAGACATCAGCCTGATAGATCTGTTTTCCATAGCTCCTACGGTTGTAAAAGTTGGAGCATGAAAAAGCTAGACAGGAAGAAAATCATCTTGTTCAAACTGTGGTGTTAGAGAAAGCTGTTGAGCTTTGTGGAGAAAAAGTGACAAGCAATCAATTACTCCAGGGTATAAAATCCGAGATATCCCTGGAAGACAAAAATCACAAAAATCTGCCTTATTTTTTTCCAGCCATGTCATGCAATCTATTACTTTGTGTTCCATGTTGTTCAAGCACACTGGAAAAAGCAGCCATGCTTGGAATAGTGAATGGTAAAAGAAAATGAGGCCATGGTAACTGGACACCATCAAAGCTGGCACCAGTCAGAGCTTTAAAAAATTGAATGAAACCATACAAAATCAGAATATGTGGAGAGAGATGGTGCGTAGAATATTGAGAATTGTACTTAATTGAACAGGAATCTCCTTCTCCTTCTTTTCCTTCTAAATTTATTTAGGCAAGTAAGGAAAAGAGAGAGAAAGAGTCAGGCTTACCTTTTTTATTTGGTTGGTTTTTTTTCTTGAATGATTATCAGTAATTGTTTTTTTCTTTCTGTAGTGGCCAAATGTATGCTTTCTACAAGTTTAGAAGAAGGATATTTAATTTTTGCATTAGTGGACTTGTCTCAATTTGTTTTAGCCATTGCCCAGTTATATATGAAATACATTTACACAAGTACACATGCTATTTTTTCATCAAATGAGGCATGGGGAAAGTTACAAAAGGTGAAATTTAAAAGGTAAATAGTTCTCTTCAACTCAGTATAGTTCAGTGCAAATTATTTAAACACAATTTCATAGCTGCCATGTGATGAATTCATAGCATACCAGCATCTGGAATGTATCAGAGGCATGGTTGACATGACTCCTGACCATTATATACATAAAATAGGTTTGTCAATGAGTTTATCCAGGCTGTTAAAGGCAGATAAGTACCAACAGGTTGAACTGGGCTTGGAAATCCACAGATAACCAGTGTTCCTTTTACAGTGTTTACCTTTTTCAGGGATAGCTTTTTCTGAGAGAAAGATGCACCCATCGGAGGTGAAAGGCACTGAGGCACAGAAAAATCATGGGGTCGTCATCTAGTTGCTCCTTCTAAATTCTTCCCTGGTTCTTTCCTTCTGATAGTGGAGAATGAGGCTATATATGTCTCCTGGCTTGGTCTACACTCTGTAAATGATTCTATTCTTCTCAGGTATGGTCAAGGATTAACTCAACTTAAAGCCCATGTCACACTGCCCAACGGATGCAAAAAGGACACAGCGGACGAGCAAAATGTTCCATCCGTTGTTCGCTCTCTCAAAAGGGGCAAAAATTTGCATAACCGGAGTGGATAACACGGATGCGGGGAGGACGCAGGGCGGATGCAAAGCAGATGCGGAATGGAAGCCCAGCGGATGGAAGCGGATGGGAGTGGATGGCACGTCCACTAGGCTTCTGGGGGACCACAGCAAAGCGGATGCGGAACGGATACAGCGGATGCAGAGCAGAAGCCTAGCGGATGAAGCGGATGCACAGCGGATGCACAGCGGATGCACAGCGGAAGCCTAATGGATGCCTGGCATTAATTGCGCATGCGGGGGGGATGCATTGCATCAGCCCCACGGATATAATGGAAGCAGCTTGGAAGCAGGTCGCCATTCAGAGGAAAGACCTGCTGCCGGACGGATTGGCTGCCTTGCCTGCCCTGCCTGCATGTCTGCCTGCAAGCCTTGCTGCCAGCCTTGCTGCAAGCCTCCCTGCCAGCCTCCCTGCCAGCCTTGCTGCCAGCCGGTCTGCCTGCCAACCTTGCTGCCTGCCTTCCTGCCAGCCTTGGTTCATGTCTGCCTGCCAGCCTTGCTGCCAGCCTTGGTGCCTGCCTCCCTGCAAGCCTTGGTGCCTGCCTTGGTGCCAGCCTTCCTGCCAGCCTTGGTGCCTGCCTGCCAGCCTTCCTGCCAGCCTTGGTGCCTGCCTGCCTGCCAGCCTTGGTGCCAGCCTCCCTGCCAGCCTTCCTGCCAGCCTTGGTTCCTGCCAGCCTCCCTGCCAGCCAGCAACCCCACAACCATGCGGAAGCACACCAAGCCTCAGCCATCTGCTGCCAGCCCTGGCAAGAGGGACAGGGCTACCATCCTGCCCCCTGGCCCTCACTCTGGTTCTGCTGGGGCTTCTGCAGCACGGGCTCACTCTTCTGGGGCTGGTGCTTCTGCTGCTTTTGCTTCTGGAGGAGCTGATGACAAGCACTCCAGCACAGGCCACCTCCACAGCACCTGGACCCTTCACCCCTGAGACTGAGCGACCAAGAGGAGTGCCAGAGACTCATTTTTGTCTTATAGCTTGTTGTTAATAAAGTCTATTTATGATTCACACAGTTGCTTCATTTCTTTTTTTTAATAAAGTCTTGGTGGAAACTTTTAGAAATGGTTTAAGCCTTTGCATGCTTGTGGGATGGGTTAAGATCACAGTTGGGTGGGTTGAGATAGCAGTGGGAGGGGCAGGGATACCTTTGGAATGGCTAATAGCTGTGGGATAGATAAACCTCCAGCGCAAGCTTAGTGGGACTGTATGGTCCACCCTCCCAGGTGCAACATCTATGGCCCTTTATTATCAATAATAATGTAATAATCATCCACACATGTCAACATAAACACAACTCTTTATTAAACGCCCTGTTCATTGTAGGCCCACCCAACATACATGGCCCAGTCTCATCCGTATGATGAGACAGGCTGAAGGAAGCATCCATTAAGCATCTACCATCCTGTCTTGCCACTCCACTGCTCCAGCTGGGGAGTTGCACCAGCGTCTCAGGAGGTTGCGCTGCTTCTTCCCTTCATGTGAAGCTCTGTTGGGGCCTTGCACATCCACAGTGTCTATCAGGTTTTGCCCTTGCCTCCATTCCCCAGGCTCCATGTCCCCATTGCCTTTCTGACGGTCCACAAGCCTGTCCTGCAACACTGGGTAGTGGGTGCGCATGAGATTGTGCAGGATGCAGCAAGCTTCCATGATCCTCCTCATGGTCTCTGGGCTATGCTGCATGGTGATGAGAAGTACCTGGAATCTGTTGGCCAGGATGCCAAAGGCATTGTCCACCACCCGCCTTGCCCTGGACAGCCTGTAGTTGAAGATCCTCTCTTTACGGGTGAGGCGTCTGGAGGTGTAGGGCTTCATGAGGTAGGTTGTGAGGGAGAAGGCGTCATCCCCCATGATGAAGTAGGGCACATCTTGCGTATCGTTGGGCAGGGGTTCTGGATCTGGGAAGCCCACGATGAGGTTGCGTTCCAGCCCCTCCTTGAGGACACTGGCATTGTATACCTGGGCATCTGAAGATGAGCCGTTGCCTGAAGCATCGATGTACATGAACTTGTAGTCAGCATCGACCATGGCAAAGAGGATGATGCTGAAGAAGCCCTTGTAGTTGTGATAAGTGGACCCCGACTTGGCTGGAGCTTTGCAGGCCACGTGCTTGCCATCTATGGCTCCAACGGTGTGTGGGAAGTTCCACCTCTGATACCACTGCTCTGCAACTTTCTTCCATCCTTCTTCAGTGGAGGGCACTGGAGGAGCTCCTCCTTGTATTCTTCGATGATGGCCTGCACCACTTCTCTGACCACAATGCTGATGGTGTTGGATGGCACCCTCCAGCCGTACTGCTTGCTCCTGTAGGTGGTCCCGGAGGCCAGGTGGTGCAGAGTGAGTGCCACCTTGAGCCCAGGTTCCAGGCTGGGGCGGAAGCTGGTGCTCTGCTTGGTCAACCTGGGTGTCAGCCGCTGCACAACTTTGTCAAACATGGCTGGAGGCATCCTCATGAAGTTCTGGAATGCACGAGGGTCTTCATTCCTGAACTCCACCATCAGCTTGCTGTACAGTCCGTCCTCTGCTCTTCTGGTGAACCATCTTCGGACCCACACTCTTTTTGGCTGCCTCTTTTTCTTCTCGCAGTAGAGTTCACAGAGCCTGCAGATGGCTTCGCACTGTTGCAGAAGGATGGTGGCTGCCGAAAGGACTTTGTTGTAATCCACGGTGGACATGACTGGATGCTGTAGAAGAGGAAGAGTCAGATGAAGGCTGCAGAGGTCTGCACCACTGGGCTGCTGTTCTGAAAGTGAGATGCAGATGAGTTGCTCCCCTTTTTTATAGGAAATATAGGTTTTCCGCTTGGCATCTTCCAGGCATCCTCTAGGCATCCTTAATATCCGAGATAGGTCCCCTCTGCGAATGTTTTTTCCATTTTAAATGCTTTGTTTCCGTGCTACATCTGTTCTGTATCCATTCTGCATCCGTTCTGCGTCCATTCCGCTTCCTCCCTGCGTCCGAGCGGATGCGAGTTGCACGGATGCACAGCGGATGCCTAGCGTAACGGATGCAGAACGGATGCGTAGCGGATGCATAATGGATGAATTGGATAAATTTTCCGCGTAAAAGTTTTGGGCAGCCCAAAACTTTCTGAGCGGATGAAACGTCAATAGACGGATGCTGGATGGATAGAGAGGAAGCAAAACGGAGGCAGTGAGAACATCGCGTTTTCCAACGGATGGCAAGCTTTTTTGTCCATTTTACATCCTCTTTGCATCCGTTGGTTCAGTGTGACATGGGCTTTAGTATTCATATCAATGGGTAATCTAGTGCATTGGGAAGGTGATTCTTGTCTGCCAGTCTCTTGAATTAGTCCATGCATTTTTTCCTTCAAGTTTGTGAACTACTAAGAGTTTGCAACTTGCTGATAATATAGCAAGAAGCAACTTAGGCAGCCAGTTTGAATCATAGTTATCTACCAATAGGAATTTCCAGGGGTGGGCTTCAAAAAATTTAGCAACCAGTTCTCTGCCTGGTTGCTGGGTGGGCATGGCCATGGTGGGCGTGGCCTAGTCGGCCTCCTGCAGCACGGTGGGGGGGTATTTTCACCCTTCCTGGGCTCTGGAGGCTTTCCTTGATCCTCCAGGAGGGCAAAAATGGCCTCCCTGGGCTCTGGAGGCTCTCCAGAGGCTCTCCGGAGGCCAGAAACAGACCTGTTTTTAGCCTTCTGGAATTTCCGGAAGGCCAGCAGGGCCCTGCAGTTACCTGGGATCCAAAAAGGAGCTGCATGGAGACTCCTGGGAGGGGCGGGATGGGTGGAAGGGGCCAGCCAGTCAATACAACTACTGGTTTGGTGAACCAGATGTAAAATTGACATCCGGTTCGCCTGAACCCTTGAGAACCAGTTGCATCCCACCCCTGGGGATTTCTGTTTGTAAATTATCTTAATCTTTACTCCTAGAAGCTGCCCCTTTGTCCTTCTTTCCTGATCTTTAGTTGATCTCTCTTTTGTGTTCACATAAACCTGAAAAAGAGAAGCAGAGGAAAAGGGAAGGGCAATTAGAAACATGGGAGAATGAATAGGAAGTGCTTGGATTATAATATGTCATTTCCTTTCATGAAATAAAAGCCATAACTTGAAACCAGGTACCTTGTTCCAAACTCAGTGTTTTCAGTGGAATTGAAGAAGTTAAAAATTATCCTGCCATTTTTGAATGATGGGCTGATTGAAAATGCAACAACTCAAGAAATGCAGCTGGATAAATGAAAACAGCCCAGATGGTCTTATAACAAACTTCTGGCAGAACTTGGGGTAGAAATATTCTTGCATATTTTATTTTGCAGTTATGTATACTGTTGCACTAGATCCTGCCAATGAATGCTCAGATAGAAATGCAAAACAAAGGCTTCCTCGGTGTTTTGGGGTATCATGTTCCTGAAGTATCTCTTCTAGGGAGGAAAAGATGTTTCACGGTCTCTGTCAATTGCCCTTAATTTCAGTCACATTTCCTCAGAGTGATATGGTCTCTTCTTCGCCATTCAATAATATGAAGAAAGCAGTTGGTTTAAATACAGCTACCAGAATCCTTGCTCCTTTGCCTGGCTCACTGGAACACTGAGTTCATTTGCCAAATGGCCCAGGCTAATAAGAAGAGATCAGATCATGGTTGACCTGTGGTCTTTGTACTTCTCTGAATTTAACTGTACAGTTCTCAGCATTTTTAAAAACTCAGAATCTGCTTTCATCCTGTGAACAGCATCATCCTCTTATTTGAAAAAGCAGGTTCAAAATTCTTAACATTGATTTTTGTATTTTTTAAAAAAAATCATATTTAAAGTAGAAATGATCAGAAAAATATAATCAAAATAACATCAGCTAGATTGTACATTAGTGCTTAAAACTGTCCTCACATCATAAATAACTCAGTAATATAATATAAACAACATAAATAACCTGGTAATCAAATTAATGCATTTTTCCTGGTTTGCAGAACACATGGAATGGTAAATTAATCAGACTGGCACTAATACGCCCACATGCAGCTAACCAGGTTAAAGCTAATTAAGAGTTATATTGTGCAGATGAAACTGTCAGGTCTAGCTGATCTAAACGCTATTCTAAACACTATTCATAAAAACTACAGTTCTAATTCTAACTGGATTAATTTTGCCCACTTTTAGTGTCAGATTTAAAAAGCATGTGCCATCCTTCTATCCCTGCTTTGTGCTTGAATTCTAAGATTATTTTATTATGTTTTTTTATTTTCACATTTTTGAACTGCCCATCTCATTCAGACAATACAAATTATGTGTGTGTGTGTGTGTGTGTGTGTGTGTTCCCCCAAAAATAAGACCCTGAATTATATTGTTTCCCCACCAAAAAGGGCAATAGGTCTTCTTTTCAGGAGGATGTAGTCCTCTGACTCACTTCACTTGCGCATGTTTCTTTTTCACTATCAGAGGTCTTTAGGAACTTCTTCATCTGGCAAGCCAGCAAGGCTTTCCTTGAAGGCCTCTGTAGCTGACAACAGAGCTCCGGATCAATCTGGAGCTCTGTTACTGACTACAGAGAACTTCAGAAAAGCCTTGGCAGCTGCAGCAAAAAAAATGGGCCAAGGTGTGCAAGGCTTGGCTGCAACTATCCAAAGGTAAATAGTAGGGCAGCTCCACCACCTCCATCCCCACTCTAGTTTAATTTTTACCTGTGCTCCCTTGAGTGGGCAGAGTCTTAATTAGGGCTGATTTTGGAGGTAGGGCTTATATTAGGTGCACACGTAAAATCCAGCTAGGATTTACTTTCTGAGTAGGTCGTATTTTTGGGAAAACACGATAGATAGATAGATAGATAGATAGATAGATAGATAGATAGATAGAT
>BLBF01000007.1:15517857-15535313 GCA_015471245.1 Laticauda colubrina | reverse complement strand
GATAGATAGATAGATAGATAGATAGATAGATAGATAGATAGATAGATAGATAGACAGACAGACAGACAGATAGATAGATAGATATGGAGATAAATTTATTTTATTGAAATATGTATAATTGACCTCAGTCAGACCAAAAGAATCAATATATTCTTGCAGGCCAACTGAGTGGGCCTTCTTAAGGATCATTCATTGAATGATGAGTGATCCCTATGGTAGTGTTGAACAAGTGATAGATATAGCTAGTTTTCCTAATTATGTTGATTACAGGGTCTCTGTGCTCATGTGATCATGATATAGGAGATTGGCACCTGACTTGTCTCAGTGTCTTCCAGATATGTGATTGCCATTCGTGACCTTTTTTGCAGGCTTCCAATAAACAAAGACAATGGAGAACCCAATGGGAAATCATAAATGGTGATCACATGATGTTCTCACCTGCAATGATTCCCATAGTGGGATTTTCTGTTGCTAATCAACACAGTCATGTGGTGTTAAACTGCATGACTAAATCATTTAGTGATGGAAAGCTTGGTCCCAATTATCATAGTTAAATATATCTAATCATAGGCATGTCACATCAGTCAATCTCCCAATACAATACACCCTATTATATTTACAAATTTAAGCACTGTGTTGGATTTCATATGTGAGTAGGATCATATTTGACATCCAGACTAGGAACATTCAGTTCACTTGCGATCAAGGAACAGGTACTGATTCTGGAACTACTTCAGGGTTTAGTGCTTTTGGTAGTAACCAAGTAGTAGAGTTGCATGTCCAATCAAGATGGTCCACATCTTCTTTCTGTGCTTTTAGCTGGTAAATGTGACAAGTTCCAGAGTAGATAACTCAGTTTATTTGAACTGTTTGTC
Source organism: Laticauda colubrina (assembly GCA_015471245.1). Taxonomy (NCBI): domain Eukaryota; kingdom Metazoa; phylum Chordata; class Lepidosauria; order Squamata; family Elapidae; genus Laticauda; species Laticauda colubrina. Next base: position 15,534,438 of record BLBF01000007.1, on the reverse strand, counting down.
CAGAACACTTGAATATAAGGTATTACGTAGGAGCAACACTCCTGGTGTTTGATTTGTAATGTGTACTCTGTTGTAATTTTTGTTCTGTTTTGGTGCCTTCAATCTGGACTCTTGTCAATTGTCTGGAGTGGTACCTGAAGTTTTCTTGGCCACATGTGTAGAAGTGGCCTGACTTGCCTTCTTCCCAAGCTGAGAAAATGAAAACAGCTCAAGTTCACCCAGCTGGTTCCATGACTAAAACAGGATTGAATTCACAATCTCCTACTTTCCACCCTAGTAATGCCAAAGTAGCTCTTTGTATTGCAATATACACATTTAAAAAAAAATGTGCCTTTAGATTCAGTGTGATTCTTTTTCCAGACCTTTTTAGCAGTACCCTTGAAACTTTGAATATTCTGAAGGCAATATGCTTGTAACTGGGACATTCAGTGATAATACGATATACCCAATTATATACTTTTTCACACATATCTTGAAGTGCTCAGTTAGAAATGGTAATCCATCACTTCTCACAAAATCTTCTGGAATACTCATTCTTATAAAGAATTATCCCAACACAATCCATGTTAAGCCCCTGTCACACAGCACCAACGGATGGAAAGAGGATGTAAAACGGAGAAAAACACTTGCCATTCATTGGTTAACACGATGCTTCCGTTCTGTACTCACTGCATCCATTTTTCATACTCTTTATCCGTCCAGCATCCGTCTACTGACATTTCATCCACTCAAAAAGTTTTGAGCTGCACAAAACTTTTTCAGCGGAAAAAGTATCCAACGCGTCCGTTCTACATCTGCTACGCAAATGGGGAACATCCGTTATATGTCCGTCATCATCCGTTACACGTCCGCTATATCCGCTAGGCATCCGCTGCGCATCCGCGCAACTCACATCCGCTCCAGCGGAAAACGGACACAGGGAGGAAGTGAAACGGATGTGGAATGGACACGCAGTGTTCGTAGCATGGACGTAGAAAGGATGAAAGCGGATGCAGCTCGCATACAAAGCATTAAAACGGAAAAAATGTTCGTATAGGGGACGTATCTTGGATATTTAGGATGTCTGCAGGATGCCTAGAGGATGCAAAAGGACACCGAGCGGAAAACCTATATTTCCTATAAAAAGGGGGAGAGATCACCTGGATCTCACTTTCAGTCCAGCAGCCCTGCTGTGCAGACCTCTTCAGCCTTCATCTTGCTCTTGCTCTTCCACAGCATCGAGTCATCTCCACCATGGATCGTCACACACTCCTTTTGGTAGCCGCCATCGTTCTACAACAGTGCAAAGCCCTCTACAGGCTCTTTCACCTGTTCTACGGGAAGAAAAGGAGGCGTCCAAAAAGTGTCTGGGTCCAAAGATGGATCACGAGAAGAGCCGAGTATGGACTGTACAACAAGCTGATGGTGGAGCTGAGGAACGAAGACACTCGTGCATTCCAGCATTTCATGAGGATGCTGCCAGCCATGTTTGATGAAGTTGTGGAGCGGCTGAGACCCAGGTTGACCAAGGCAAACACCAACTTCAGGCCCAGTCTGGACCCTGGGCTGAAGGTGGCACTGACTCTGCGCCACCTGACCTCCGGGACCATGTACAGGAGCATGCAGTATGCCTGGAGGGTGCCACACAACACCATCAGCATTGTGGTCAGAGAAGTGGTGCAGGCCGTCATTGAACAATACCTGAAGGAGCTCCTCCAGTGCCCCTCCACTGAAGAAGGCTGGAAGAAAGTTGCAGAGCAGTGGTATCAGAAGTGGAACTTCCCCCACACCGTTGGAGCCATAGGTGGCAAACACGTGGCCTGCAAAGCTCCAGCCAATTCAGGGTCCACTTATTACAACTACAAGGGCTTCTTCAGCATCATCCTCTTCGCCATGGTCGATGCTGACTATAAGTTCATGTACATCGATGCTTCAGGCAATGGCTCATCTTCAGATGCCCAGGTATACAACGCCAGTGACCTCAAGGAGGGTCTGGAACGCAACCTCATCATGGGCTTCCCAGATCCAGACCCCCTGCCCAACGACACGCAAGATGTGCCCTACTTCATCATGGGGGATGACGCCTTCTCCCTCAGAACCTACCTCATGAAGCCCTATACTTCCAGATGCCTCACCCGTGAAGAGAGGATCTTCAACTACAGGCTGTTCAGGGCAAGGCGGGTGGTGGAGAACGCCTTTGACATCCTGGCCAACAGGTTCCAGGTACTTCTCACCACCATGCAGCATTGTCCAGAGACCGTGAGGAACATCGTGGAAGCTTGCTGCATCCTGCACAATCTCATGCGCACCCGCTACCCAATGTTGCAGAACAGACTCGTGGACCTCCAGCAAGGCAATGGGGACATGGAGCCTGGTGAATGGAGGCAAGGGCGAAACCTGATAGATACTGTGGATGTGCAAGGCCCCAACAGAGCTTCACGTGAAAGGAAGAAGCAGCGCAACCTCCTAAAACACTGGTGCAACTCCCCACCTGGAGCAGTGGAGTGGCAAGACAGGATGGTAGATGCTTAATGGATACTTCCTTCAGCCTGTGTCATCACACTGATGAGATTGTGCCATGTATGTTGAGTGGCCCGACAATGAACAGGGCATTTAATAAAGAGTTGTGTTTATGTTGAAATGTGTGGATCAATGATTAAATTGTTATTGATAATAAAGGGCCATAGGTGTGGCACCTGGGACGGTGGACCATACAGTCCCACTATGCTTGCACTGGAGGTTTATCTATCCCACTGCTATCCTAACACATCCCACAGCTATTACTCATCCCACAGGTATCCTTACCCATCCCACAGCTATTACCCATTCCAAAGGTATCCCTGCCCATCCCACTGCTATCCTAACCCATCCCACAGCTATTACCCATCCCACAGGTATCCCTGCCCATTCCACTGCTATCCTTACCCATCACACAAGCATGCAAAGGCTTAAACCATTTCTAAAAGTTTCCACCAAGACTTTAGTGACTAAAAGAACTGAACCAAGTGTGTGAAGCAAAGATAAACTTTATTAATAACAAATTGTAAAAGCAAAATGACCCAAGTAAAGTGTCCCAAGCAAAGATAAAGTCAACAGGTAGCAACCCAGTCTCTGGCACTCTTCTCAGTCACTCTGAGGTGTGCCCATCGTCTCAGGGGTGAAGGGTCCAGATGCTGTGGAGGTGGCTGCTGCTGGAGTGCTGGTCTGAAGCGCCATTGGAGTGCCTGGCCCCGAGAGGACAACAGGGGATGGTGTGTGGAGGAAGCTCTCAGAGAGCTGGCTCAGTCCTGTGTTGTTAAGAGCCCTTTCCTCCATGACATGGGGTGTCAGTCCCAAGACCGATGACAGATGTTCTGAGGCTGGGCTTGGCTGTGGGGTGGAGGAAGGAGGAGTATAGTGGGGCTGTCTGGTCTACAGCTGAGCGAGGTGAGGTGTGGGTGGCATCTGTGGTATGGGTGACATCTGTGGCGTGGGTGGCATCAGTGCTATCTGTGGCATGGGTGGCATCTGTGGCGTGGGTGGCGTCGTTGGCATCAGTAGCATCGGTGGCGTCATTGGCATCGGTGGCATTCGATGTACCTGTGCCTGGACTGGGAAGGGCTTCCTGTGCTGCTGGAACTCCTGGTAGCTGTAGCCTTGGTAGGTGAGGGCCTGTGGAAAGCCTTGGAAGGGCTGTGATATCACCTGGGGTGGAGGAGCAGACCTGGACTGGGTTGGAGCAGGTTCAGCTGGGCCTGGAAGGTTGTGCAGAAGACCTGTGATCCTCTCCTTGATCACCTGGTACTGTGATTCGGACATGTTCATGAGGGTCTGGCTGATGTAGGTGAGGAAGGGCTTGTGGTTTGAGGATGGTATATCGGTGTGTACCAGCTGAATCTGGTACAAAATCTACACTGCTTTTGATGGTGTCCCTGATCTCCAGCAGGACAGTGCGGCTCTGCCCGTCTGGTTTGGCTCTCTGCCTGCTTTCTGTGGAGGTGGAGCTGGGGGTGGGGGGGTATTGGTCTCTGGTGGAAGTGCCCTCTCCTTGCTCCCACTGCATCAGGGGGTCCTCCACGCGCTCTGCCCCGGGGAGTGCAGCTGTTGGGCGGGTCTCTGTCGTGGGACTCTCCACAGATACCTGCCTGGACACAGGAGCTGACTCTTGGCCAGAAGAGGACTGGCTCTCTGTGGGCTGCCTGAGAGAGAGGGTTGACAGAGGGGCTGCTCCTCGGTGGCGGATCTCACCCTCCAAGAAGCTGCACTTGGCCATCACGTAGGTCTCCCAGTCAATGAGCTTGACTGCAGCCTGGCCAGACTTCTTGAGGTTCAGTTTCCCGTACCAGGTGTGCATGTGCTTCCACCACCTGAGGAGGACCTCCAAAGTGTAGGCCAGGCTCTCCGCCTTCTCTCCAAGCGCCTGCTTCCTCTTAGTGTCTCGATAGAGCCTGTGTCCCTTCCGCCATCAGTACTCGTTCTCCCTCAGCCATTCGAGCACCTCATCCTCATGTTCCTCTTCAATTGAGTATTGCCTCCTCTCCTTATCTCGCGTATGCCTCTTCCTCCATCTGGCAGGGCCATATGGGCCCTCATCAGAGGGGCTTCGAGGTTCTAGGGGCTGCTCCACCACACTACCACCACCACCACCAGCAACAACAACAGCAGCAGCAAAAGCAGCACCAGCAGCAGCAAAAGCAGCACCAGCAGGACCAGCAGCACCAGCAGCACCAGCAGCACCAGCAGGAACAGGATCCAGCAACAGCAGAGTAAGCAGCAGCAGCACCAGCAAGACCAGCAGCACCAGCAGCACCAGGATCAGCAGCAGCAGAGTAAGCACCAGCAGGACCAGCAATACCAGGAGCACCAGCAGGACCAGCAGCACTAGCAGGACCAGGAGCAGCACCAGCAGAGTAAGCACCAGCAGAAGCACCAGCACCCGGCACAGCACCAGTAGAGTAAGCACCAGCAGAAGCAGCAGCACCAGCAGAGTCAGCCCGAGCAGCAGAAGCCCCAGCAGAAGCAGAGTCAGGGCCAAGGGGTGGGATGGTGGCCCTGTCCTTCTTGCCAGGGCTGGCAGAAGTTGGCACAGGCTTCCTCTTCTTCCCCATGGTTGTTGGCTGGAGATGTGTCTGGCAGCAGGTCTTTCCTCTGAATCGTGACCTGCTTGCAAGCTGCATCCTTTTATATCTGCGGGGCTGACGCAATGCATCCTCCCCACATGCACAGTGAACGTTTTGCATCCGCTAGGCATCCGCTAGGTATCCGCTAGGCATCCGCTAGGCGTCCGTGTTGCATCCATGTCATCCGCTAGGCATCCGCTCTGCATCCGCTCCTTCCGCTGTGTGTCTGCTTCGCTGTGCTCCCCCGGAAGCCCTGCAGATGTGCCATCCGCTTCCATCCACTTCCATCCGCTAGGCTTCCATGGAGCATCCGCTTTACATCCCCGCTACATCCTCTCCCCATCCGTTCCTTTCCATTGTTGTCCGCTCTGTTTATGCAAATTTGGGGCACTTTTGACAGCGGATAACAACAGATGGAAAATTTTCTCGTCCGCTGTGTCCTTTTTACATACTTTTTGCATCCATCAGCCTATGTGACAGGCCCTTTACAGTGTTTGTGGCTGCTGTCCACTTTGAACATGCATTTCAGACAGCTAAAATGTTGTGTCAATAAATGGTTCTACAAAGTCTTTATGAATAATTTGGTATGACATGGACAGCCATTCCCAAATATGAAGTTGCACTGATTTGGCATCTTTTGGATATACTAGAAATCTAAGCAACAAATTTCAAGCTCTTTCATTTGTTGGCTCCAGCCACAAAACAAAACTATGAGCTCGTGCCTTCATCTTTACTTCTGTGAGATGTCCAGCATACAGCTCTTCCAATAACCATGCTGTCAAATGGAACGGTATGTCTCCATAGAATACAACTGCTATTAAGTATAACTTCATCATGGTGCTTATAAAATTCTATAACTGAGAACTGCGCTATGCATTTCACCAATTCTGGGTTGTTGTACAAGTTTGAGACATGGTGGATTTCTTCTAGTTTCTTTTTAAACCTGTAATTCAAATTGGAGACATAAGTTTTCAAGACAGCATAAATATAGGGGACCCAATTTAACCCTTTCACTCAAAAAGGTCAATTTCAAAATTATGTTTTCTGCTGAGAAAACTGATGATCCAACTGCATCCCTTCAGGTCAGCTACAAGATTTGTTGCCTTCACTGAATCAAACTGTTCCAGTGGCAAGCTTTGCCTGTGCTGGTTGAGAGAGGGTCCCCCCCCCCCGCACAGAATAGAAATCAGAGTCTTCCTTATGAAACAGAGATCTAATCTGAAATGGAGCTTGAGATTTGTGGAACCTGAGATTTGTGGAACCTCCTGAAATTAGAGGGTTAGCTATCAATGGGCTTCTGTTCAGTCTCCATGCTCCAGTTTAATTTTCAGCTCAGGTAACGTATAATAAAAAGTATCATTGTTGCATGGTGCATTTATGAATTCAAGATATTAGACTGAAAGAGAAAATACATATAATAGTAATTTTTTTTAAAAAAGAACTTTCTGCTAGAAAAAATTGCCAAAGAAGTTTTGCAAATACTATTTACATTCAACAAGTACCTTATATCCCATGGTGGACAATCTCTCTTCTTTCTTTCTTTCTTTCTTTCTTTCTTTCTTTCTTTCTTTCTTTCTTTCTTTCTTTCTTTCTTTCTTTCTTTCTTTCTTTCTTTTTTTCTTTCTTTCCTTCCTTCCTTTCTCCCTTCTTCCCTTCCTCCCTCCCTTTCCTTCCTTTCTTGTTCTTTCTCCCCCCTCTTTATAAAACAGTCTGTTGCAACTAGCATTTTTACCATTTTTTAAAAAATTCCAACTTTCAGCATCAGAGCGATTGTGTGTATGTATAACCATACGGTATATGTGTGTATAACCTGTGTGCTATTCTGTACTCTACTCTGAATTCTGCCCATGTCCTAATTATATTATTAAGAAAGGGTTTACAGAGATTAGCATTCTTTCTTCCTGTTTCTTGTCCCTGACTGTCAGTTTCTTGGCTTCTTCTTTTGATCTTCTTATCAGCCATGTTCTTCTGAAACCCTGAGCCCTGTGTGCATTGGTTTCTAATTTTCTCCTGGCATTATGGGCCTTCTGGGATTCAGCACGATTCCTTGGATAATGCCAAGCAGTTCTCTTCAGCACTATAAACATGGTCCTGTCCGACTTAGATTTGCCGCCCTCTGCTATTCTTTACCAGATCCAACAGCCCATCTTCAATAGCCATTTGGTGTCTGCATCCTTCTCTTTTCAACATTAATTAATTAATTTTTATTGAAGATAACATGAATCAGAGTTTTTTTAAAAGAAGCAAGGCAAACAGTAACAATATAAAGTAAATAGTCAAGAGATTTACAAGTTTTTCACCATTAAATAAAGTATAGTTTTCAGAATTACAATAACAGTAGCAATAGCACTTAAAATTATATACCACTTCACAGTGCTTTACAGCCAGAGTCATATATTGTCCCCCAAAATCTGGATCTTTATTTTACTGACCTTGGAAAGATGGAAGGGGAAGTCAACTTCGGGCTGGTGAGACTTTGAACTGCCAAACTACTGGCAGTCAGCGGTCAGCAGAAGTAGCCTGCCATACTTAATTCTAACCACTGTGCCACTAGGAATAACAATTCAGTTCTATATATTTGAGTACTTCGTCATTTTAAAACTACAAATCATTATTAAAACCAGGCTGTTTGAAAAATATATTCATCTTAATCCTCAGCCATTGCTTCCATTTTAAATCTTTCTTCCTAGAGTTCTCTTGACAGTTCATGAAACTCTGTCTCTAATGCCAATGTGAACCAGCTTATATGCTGCCCACCTTCCTTTCCTAGGAGAACTATTCTCTGTGGGAATCCCAAATATGATCTGCTCTCAGCTCTTCTTCAGTGAAGTAGGTACCAACTATGTATTTGGAAGTTTGTCTGCATATGTGAATAACCAGGAAAAAGCAACCAAAAAGCCAAATATTTGAGAGAATGGTATCTCACATACTATATAATCCATCCATATTTCAACACCATTTTCAGTCTGATTTCTAAAATGCTGATCAGTACATAAGGGTATGGAATGAATTTGCAGCTGAACATGGATTCAAAACAAAAGGATTTGAACTTTGGAGCATAGATAGCTTGGGATCTTTCCTCAAGTCTTTCTGTTTAAAGTTTCAGCCATTCACAGAATAGAAAGGGGTCTCATAAACAATTGGTTTTTCAAATACAAATTAAAGTGATTGTTTGTTTCCATTGAAATATGCTGTCTGATTGGACTTAAATAACACCTTCTTCTTAGCCCAGTTGGAGGAGCTAAGCAGTTAAGATGCTGGGTATGTTGACCAAAAGGTCAGCAGTTCAAGGCCCAAGTACTGTATGATGGGTTGAACTCCCATTCTGGCCCTCCTCCTGCCAACCTAGCAATTCGAAGGCATGTAAATGCAAGTAGATAAATAGGTACCACTTTGATGGACAGGTAACAGCATTCCGTGTGTATTAGCATATAGTCATGGTGGCCACATGTACCGGTCACATGACCATAGAAGCATTACACAACACTGGCTTCCTCGGCTGGGAAACAGAAATGAGCACTGCCTTCTAGAGTCAGACATGACTGGACAGAGGAAACCTTTTCCTTAACCTTTACCTAAGCCCTGTCATAAGGAGGAAGTTGAATGAAAAAAAAACTGATTTTCTAAGAGTAAAGATCCTGGATAAGCAAAAAAGCATTTCCTTGCAATTTGTTCATTATCTCATTAACCCACTTGTAGAATACAGGTTACAATGTACAAATACAATTCCTTGGTTGAAAGTTTAGAGAATATGTTGAGGTCACTTTATGGATGTTAGAGTATTACGTGTTAAGTTTTTACTGATGTTTATTGACAGTTTATAATGACTCTCAGCTATGTTCCTAATATTTTGATTAGACAAAAATATATACGCATGACTCTGAAAAAGTTTAATTTCCCCTGTAACTTATTATATGATTTGTTAGATTTTATTGCAGAAATCAATTTCGGAAAGCACACAGAGATGACTGATTCAGCAAGATTCATTCACTTCTTTATATATATAACAACATATAAAGTTTACAATACCAATAGTAGAATCTTTCAACCCAGTAAATGTTACAAGCAAAAACACAAGCAGCAGCTTCAGAGCAGAGAGCAGACACCAGAACTACACCCAGGCTACCTCTAGTTTCACTTTCCAATTCAGTTCCCATTGGCTGGTGTATTGCCATGTCTATTCATTGGCTGACTTTGTTACTAACCTCTGTTCCAGTTCATGAATATACTGTGACATGATTCAGCCAGAGATATTAGCAATATGGTTTAGCTCTATCACATTCTTGATCCTTATTTAATGTGGAATAGTCACTGTCTTTCTTCTTCTTCTTCTTTTTTTTTTTGCATTTTCTGTTTGTTACACATGATAAAGTAAATAATGCATTAGCTGATGAAATTACTACGGAGGAGCTTGGCACCATGGTTTGGAATATTATGATGACCAAATGATTTCTTATACTCATCCAAGTTTTTGAGTTATTTTGTTGTTTTATAACCAACAGTGGTGGCATTCAATTTTTTTTACTATTGGTTCTGTGGACGTGGCTTGGTGGGCATGGTAGGGGAAGGATACTGTAAAATCTCCAGTCAGAGGTGGGATTTGCCGGTTCTCCAAACTACTCAAAATTTCTGCTACCAATTTTCTAGAACTGGTCAGAACCTGCTAAATACCACCTCTGTAACCAATGAATGTAGATGTTTAATGATGACAGAGCTGTGCAAACTTGATGAAAGAAATTCATTAATTTATGAAAGATACCAGGGAAAATGGAAAGAACCTTTTTTTCCCTCCCTCGTAAAATTATAACTTATGATTACTCAATAAGGTAGATAGGCAATAGAATCTCCAAAGGGAAAAATACTATTATTAGAGATGATCATGGTCTTCCCTTTGGATGGATTTAAAAGAAAATTACCAGGGGAAAAAAATAGATCAATCAGTCTGAGTCTGTTTTCTACAACAGCTATTAATCAAGATATGGAAAATGATGTCTGGGTAAACAATCCTTATTGCCACTTATTATTGGAAAGAACAAAAGAGGTATATTTTTGCTTCTATGTAGAACTTACAGAATTCCTGGAAGCATCTGACTGGAGATGTTAAATTGGAATCCAATTCAATGCATCTTTGCTTGAAACAAACTTGGAGTAATTGGATTTCTTAGGTTCAAATCCTAATTGCTTCTCTCTCTTTCTCTCTCTCTTTCTCTCTCTCTCATCCAGGACTGGATGACATTCATTTTACTTACTGTTGCTTTCCCCAATCTGCTGCTATCCAGATGGATTGGGACAGAAACTCCAAGACTTCCCTACCAACAGGTTGAACAAAATGAAATAACAACCTTTGAGTTGCACAGGCTTTTAGAGGCACATGAGCCACTATGGATGGGGCCATGACAGCCATGGATCTGAGGTTCTCATATCTATAGATAGGGTATTTTTTTCTGTATATGTATGTGTTCTTCTGCTGCTGTTGATATGTTTTTGTTTAGTTGGCCCTTAAATGGTATTAAAACTGTATTGGGGCTTCCATTAGTTTCCTCTTGCAAAATGGCAGGAAATAATTTTAACCACAATTTAAACAATTGTGATTGGAGAAAGAGGGCCAGGGGCTGCCAAAAGAGAAGTATTTATGAATCATGTGTGGCTCCAACTTCCAGATTGGCAGTTTCAAGAGCAACAGTGATTTATTGAATTTGACATGGCTCCATTCTAGCATTATATGCACTTTTTTTCTACTTTCTCTCTGAACAAAATTCTATATAATGCACGCGATTTTCTTTGCCCCTTTTCTTCTTAATATTCAGCTTTTCTTGCTTTGTTACAATCTGCTGTTTTGACAGATGTTTCATCTCCAGAATATGTTTCCATTTGAAAGATATATTGGTATATGATAGCAGGAAGTTTTGATGGCCCAATTTTGATTGAACAGGAACATCACAGTAGATTCCAGGAAGATGTGTGTTGAACTATACAATTGTTAACATCATTCAATCTCCTGCTTGGAACTAACTATTTCTATTTCTCATATTAATGAAGCAAACAAAAGCAGCAAACCAGAGTGAGAAATTTATTCTCTATCTTTCCTTAAAGAGAAAAAAACCCTGCTTTTTAAAGCTGTGCCATGATTGTTCTGAAAGAACAGTTAACTGATGTTCCTTGTTCTCCAAGGTTTCATTGTGGTATAGCAATGCTGTCATGGTTGTTTTTGGAAAAATAGCAATAGCAATAGCACTTAGACATATATACTACTTCACAGTGCTTTGCAGCCCTCTCTGAGCACTTTACAGAATCAACCTATTGTCTCTAACAACCTGGGTCCTCATTTTACTGACCTTAGAAGGATGGAAGGTGGAGTCAATCTTGAGCCAGTTAGGATCAAACTGCTGATGGTTGGCAGAATTAATACTGATGGTTGGCAGAGTGCAATACTGAATTCTAACCACTGCACCACCACAGCTCTAAATAGCTATCCTGTTGGCCCGTTAGACATACTTTTTTTTGTGGGGAGTGGAATAATAGTGAAGAAAAGCTCTCAGATGTCTCAACTTTTAGATTAGGACTGTCCACTGAAAATAACTCAAACATTATTTCTTAAATTTGTCACTTCCCACCCAACACATTTTTTGTAATCCTGTAAAAAACACTTAAATCACACTGAGCTTGGCAGACAAAGGAAATAACTGAATATAATCATATATGTCAGATAATTATTTAACAAAAATAGCTGAATTGTGAACTGATTTTATAATAAAAATAAATACTATTTCTTGAAGATCAGCCTCATTTTCCAAAGATCTGAAAATGACCAAAGGAATATGATTAAAACCAAACCAACCAACCAAACAATCAAAGGGAGGTGGGAGATTCTAGGATCTGAGTAAATTAAAATCAATTATGCTTTTAGTTACTTGGAAGAGAGAATAAATAAATATCGAATTATGAAGCTTGCAAAAGAACAAGCCTGGCCAAAGAAGATTCAACAAGGCTTCAGCAAAATTAAGTTTTGGCTCATTTTTCTGAGGTCCCTGAGAATGTCAACAAATATTACTGATTAGAGATATTTTAAATACATTTAGTTGTTTTCAGACAGAATGTGATATAACTTGCGATGACAACCAGTCTTTCTGTCACTTTTTAAAAAGAGATTTTAAAAGAATATGAAGAAGCATGTATCGATTCCTAAGAAAGTTGACATCTTGTAATGTTTCCTCATAAGCACCTAGCATGTCTGGCCTACAAATTTTATTGACTTTTTTTCTGAAAAGAACCCCAAAAGTTTCAACTCTTCATCGTTTGTCTCCATTAGCATTGAAAGCAGAGTTCCAATTTTCCCAAATCATGGCCTAGATCATAAGACCAAGGTTTAAGTGGGCTTTCTGGAACCATTAAGAGCAGATTGGGTCATTTCTGAATTATGAATCCAATCCTTCAAGCCAATTCTGCTGAATGGAAGCTCCCTAATTCTCAAATGGCCATCTTATTCTTTGTTAACTTGCCATCAACATCCAGATTCAAAAAGAAATAAACTCCAAACCACCCCCGGGTTATGAAGATCTTTTCAGAATAAACCCATTTCATTTCAGAACTTGGACTTCAAAGAAATTCTGAAAAAAGTATGATCTTCTAAAGTGGAATGCATTACTGCATGAAGGGCCAATTCATGGCCTCTATTAATGCCCTCTCAAAATATTTGTGTTGTTGTTGCTGTTGTTGCTGTTGTTTGCTTTTGTTTTAATTTCCCAGAGCTCAGTTCTCACACACATGCGTGGACCATCTTCATCTTTAAATATAGATTTATTTAGCTTGGTCTTTTAGAGTGTTGTGTTCTTTGGGAATAAAGTTAGATAGTCTGAGAACGCAGAGCAATTTACTCTGATGTACAGTTAAATTATACAGCCCAGATTTTAAAGCTTTTCTTTTCCTCTTAAATCACTGACTGTATCTAATAAGGCTTTTTCTCTGCACTATCATTACTTGTTTTCAAAAACTTTTGCAATAAGAACTCTCCAAATTATGCCCCCTCAGCTAGCTCATCTGTTCAGGCAATAAGCAAATTTTTATTGCTTTTATGAATTAAAACTACTTTACATCCAATCACTTCCCAAACATCTGTAGTTGAATCAGTCTAGGGAGCTTTTGAAAAATCAATCAGTGGGGAACAGCTTTCACTTGATGTGAGTGTGTGTCTCTGTGTTTTAAATTAATAAAGTATTTACACCTATTTGCTCCAGATGAAATGAGAGCAGGCCTTCTAGTGTGGATTTCACCTGTGACACCGACAGCGCTGCAACACCTCTTGCAGCTGGCCATAAAGAGATTAATTGGGATTGTGGCCTGTTGGCGAGAAATAAGAGCTGCCACAAAGGCATGTGAATAAACCAAAATGACTGTGCTCTGCTTCCTTAATGTTGCAGCGGGAAAGAGTAGTATAATTTTAATCATGGACCTACTTTGCTGGCATAATTTACTATTGGCATCCTGAATATTCTGCGCTCGGCTCTTGCTTATGGATGTCAGGGGGACTGAAATCATACCGGTTGTCCCTGCCCCCTTTCCCCAGAAAACATCCAAAGACTTTATCATGTAGGTCAGCCACCATAACGCTGACTTCCCTACTTTGTTAACAATAGAAGTCCCAGAATCATGACCTTCTGTCTAGGTTGGGGAAACCTTTTATAAAAGAGGATGGAAAATACTAATAGTATCCATCAATCAGAATTGAACTAGAAGGGACCTTGGAGGTCTTCTAGTCCAACCCCCTGCTCAACCAGGAGACCCTATACCATTTCAGACAAGTGACTGTCCAGTCTCTTCTTAAAAAGCTCCAGTGATGAAGTACCCACAACTTCGGAAGGCAAAGCTGTTCCACAGGTTGATTGTCCTCACTGTTAGGCAGTTTCTCCTTAATTCCAGGTTGCTTCTCTCTTTGTTTAGTTTCCATCCATTGTTTCTTGTCTTGACTTCTGGTGCTTTGGAAAATAAGGTGACTCCCCTCTTCTTTGTGGCAGCCCCTCAAATACTGGAATACTGCTATAATGTCACCCCTTGTCCATCTTTTCTCTAAAGTAGCCAGACCCATTTCCTGCAACCATTCTTCATATGTTTTCGTCTCCAGGTCTTTAATAAACCTAGTTGCTCTTCTCTGTACTTTTTCCAAAGTCACAACATCTTTCTTGTAATGTGGTGACCAAAACTGGCTGCAGTATTCCAGGTGTGATTTTATTAAATTTTTATAAAGTGGTACAAATATTTCATGTGATTTAGATTCTATGCCTCTGTTCATTCAGGGAGTTGATGAAGAATAATGCACATATAAGCTAATGGAGAGAAGAAAAGAATGGATAAATTAAAAAAAAGGCCCACATGCTGCCTCTAGCTCCCACTAGGAAACCTCTAGGATTTAGAACAAAACAAAACAAGGTTTTTCTAAAACAAAATAAGCCTGTGTTCCTAACAATGAATTAAATTGTTTATGACAGTAATGGTTCAGACTACTGCTGGCTTAACACATCTATAGCCCAATGTCAACCCAACCAGACAGGCCTTTTGAGGTTGGCCTCATCTAGTTGCAAAAAGTTTGTTAGTCCCTCTATAAATGGATATTGCAATTTGGGACAAAGTCAAGAGAGGAAGGATGGGTAGTGGTCAAAGTATTGGACTAGGAAGAGTTCAAGGCCACCATCAAGTGGAGAAACTCACTGGTTGGTTTGATCTAATTACCACCTCTCATCTTTAATTTCCTCACAGGGTTGTGTTGTGGAGTGAGAGTGGAGCCAATTGTACACTATCTTGAAGAAATTATGGGATATAAGGCTTCTCAACTTTAGGCCTAGATCATGGGTGTCCAACCTTTTGGCTTGCCTGGGCCACATTGACTGAAGAGGAATTGTCAAGTCATACATAATATAATATAGTTAATTATATAAATAGCATATAAGAAGGTAAAAAGTTTATGATCTTGTATTACTAAATTGTACTAGCTTTCCATATGCACATGTTGCCTTTGTATGTGTGATTGCACCTGAGTCAATCAACTTGTTCAATCAATTTGAACATACATGGGATCCTTTATGAATGTGTGCATTTCTGTGTGTTTGCATGTATATCTATGACTGCAATACACTCCATTGAGGGAATCACATGATTAGAAAGGAGGAGGGGAGGGAGACTTAGAATGGAGCAATCACCAACTTTCTGCACTGTTGCCCAACTTAATTGTGGAATGTAATCCAAATGTTTTTGGAGGGCATCAGGTTGGGCAAAGTCTAGAGTGAAAGCAGCAAATGTTGAGGATGGATCAGAAGATGTTTATGACAGCAACAGCAGGTAGAATCTCACAATGGAGCACTTCTAAATAAAAACTCAAAAGTCTGATATTCACTCGGTAAGATCCTTGTCTACTACTCTTAACTCTTTCAACCATATTCCAACACTCTCTCAGCAGAGATCAAATATGTGTGAGTACTTCTACAATCACACTTCATTTGGTGATATGACCTTGCCTTGCCCTGATTTGCTGGCGTGTCCTTACTCCAGCTTTTTCCTTTTGATTTTGTTCCAGGCAACTCCACTATATCTCTTGAATTTTGAAAAGTCTGGTTATAAGATTCTTGTTTTACATTTCATGTGAAAAAGCATTTCATTTCTGGATCCTAGCTACCAGAGAATGGAAACGTGTCTTCTTTTTGGAAAAGGCTAAGAAAGGGATGCCATGCCACTTAGTCAGATAATCAACTTGCCAGAAGTGGCCCACAAGGCAAAGGGGACAATAACAGAGTGTTCCATGGAATGCAATGCAAATGTATGCAAATGTCTTCATATTAGAATCATTGTTTAGTTGTCATTCTCACAAGGGGCACATGAAAGCCACATGACCTGATTTTGCACCTGCTGTTTAATTAAATTTACAAGGCAGACATACTTTCCACTCCTGGTGATATACAAATTCATTTTTATTACCACTGCTTCTCATTTACAAGTTAGTTGACTATAGTGTTTCCCACCATTGGTAGCTGCCCAACTGTTCTTTGTTAAAATGAAGATTAAAAACAGAAAACTGGTCACTGTTTGGGCATAGGAAGGAAATGAAACGAAATGAAATATATGCAAGTGATTTCCCTCTTCACCTTTATGAAAGGGGAAAAAATGAGGAAAATGGAGGTAGAAAGGAACAAAGGGGTTGGGTCTAATAAGACCTTTCCCTCTGTGCTGCAGGCATTTTAATGATGCACTTGGATGATATAGTCAGTGGCTACAATAAGACGTATCAGAACAAAGGAAGGTTTCAGCTATGTTAAGCAGCAGAGAAATGAGTAGAGCCTTTCTTAATTAATGGCATTCAAATAATATTGAACCAGCTTCCATAATTCTCAAGCAGCATTCCCTTGGTCTCTGATTATGGAGAAATCATAAACATCAAGCTAGGAAAATTAAGCAATGTAATAAAGTAAAGTCTTCCTTCCTTCCTTCCTTCCTTCCTTCCTTCCTTCCTTCCTTCCTT
>BLBF01000007.1:15467704-15517847 GCA_015471245.1 Laticauda colubrina | reverse complement strand
CTTCCTTCCTTCCTTCCTTCCTTCCTTCCTTCCTTCCTTCCTTCCTTCCTTCCTTCCTTCCTTCCTTCCTTCCTTCCTTCCCTTATTTTATATATTAAGTACCTATCTCCCAATTTCAACTCTTGGTATGGTGAGTTTAGGGTTGAACCCCAAACAATGAGCAAATAATAATAATAGTAATAACACAACTGCTATTATGTATTTTCTTGGACAGAAATATATTAGATATAGTATAGGAGTTATTACTTAAGAGCTACCACACGTAAGCCTGGAGTTAAGATAGGGAAGTCCAGGTTCAAATCCTTTCTCACCTGGAATTTAGGAGCTTTTTATTGGTCTCAACGGCATTGTTCTAAACAAGCAACTACAGCAATTTTAAAATGTGTGAACTTCAGCTCTAAGACATTTTTAACTCCACATATTTCAAGCCCACACATTTTAAAAGTTGCTGAGGTTGGGAAATACTGTTCCAACCAAGTTGACTAAAGATTATGAAAACTGAAATCCAGCACTTCCAGAAGGGATTAGATTGTATGTCACTTTCCAATGGATGGCAATGGATCCAAATTTTGCCTCAATTTGAAGGCGAAACTTTTGTTTCGGGGTTAAAGGCAATTTTCTTGAACTCAATTTATGAATGGGGCCCCACCTAAAGTATAGGTCAGCATTTAGAAAAATCAGACAGATTTGATATTTTTTTTATTCTAGTCATTAATTCTGATTGATGAGATTGATATTCCCAATAATTGTTTCCAAAAGTTCACATGTTCCCTGTCAATTGTAGCATTTGTAGTCTTACTTGCAGGCCCTGTTTGAGGAGCAGGTCACAGCTGAAGCTAAAATAACTTTTCCTTGGCTCCAGCAATTTGGATATTTTCTGGGGAGGAAGGCATTATTTACTACTAGATTAATACAATGCACTCCATATTGGCTGTCCTTGAGAAGCATTTGGAAGTGCAATTGATCCAGAATGCAGCATGATGGGTGGACCTCGAGGCACTGTTACAGTTTTGTTCTGATAATTGTACTGGTTGAGAAGTTTGACAGTAGTTCAAGGTACTGGTTGTCCCCTTTAAAGCTTAGCATGGATGGGGGCCTGGATATCTGTCACTTTCTCCATGTACCATCTGCCCATCCAATAAAACCTAATTGGGTGGACTTACTATGTGTCTCCTCAATTAAATATGGTCCTCTTCAGGAGCCATGTAGGTATGTCTTTTCCGTCCCCTTTGTGCTAGCACTGCATCGGTGTGAGATTAGCCTCTTCCCTTCTGCCTTTTAGGAAGCTTGTCCATCAAGGCTGGATTGCTACAGTATACATTTTTTTTTTACAGATTAACAGAGTTTGAAGGGACCTTGTAGGTCACCCAGTCCAACCCCCCAACCAAGCAGGATTGGCAGTCCAGTCTCTCCTTGAAAGCTTCCAGTGATGAAGCTGCCACAACTTCTGAAGTTTGCAGTTTGGGAATTTCCTTTTCATTTGGACTTTCCTTTTCATTTGGGTTAATGTTTTAATTGTGATTTCCAGCTAAACAGGAGTGATTCTAGCTGTTCATTAACTGCTTGTATAATTTCTATCCCATTTACATAGCGGGGAGTGTATCCCGCTCAAAGAGTCAGCAGATCTCTATAAATTCTATAAATCTCCTCCCCCAAATTTACATATAGTCCTTCACCCAAACATATTACAGTACATGAAATAGAAACTTCTCCTGCCCTTTTGTAACACTTTCAAATCAATTACCTGAACATACTGTCTGCCATTGCCTCAGAGTAAAACCAGTGCCTGTAAAAGAACAGGAAATATTATTTGGAGATTGAGGGCTAAGTTTGATCCATGAATGGTATATTGTGGGCTGTCACTCCAGTCCTTGGATGAAAACCTGAATTGATTTCATTTAAATTAAAAGCTTAGTCCCGTAATTTTTCCCTCCTGTTACTTTAAATATTATATTTAGGTGGTAAATGTTCAGAAAGTGTGTAAGATGGGGACTCAAGGAATATGAGAGGATTGGGGTGAAGAGCACATGGCCTCAGACTGCACTTCTCTTGCAACAGAATGAACTTGCATAATTTGACCTCCAAATGTAATGCACCTGTACCATCAAAAGGCTTTATACAGAAAGCCTGCCTTGCATTTGGTTGCTACCAGTCAGGATCAGTGATTCCATGTTCCTTCTAAAAAGTCAGCACTTCAATCTAATGTCTCGTTATAAGTTTTTCTCCCCCCCCCCTCCCCGCTTTCTTTTTGATAGGTCAGTTACAAGGCTGTTCTACTTTCACTTGAGCAGGACTTAACATAGGTAATGAAGCAAACAAGGAAGCATGTCACTGCAGAAACTGAACAGGGAAGTCAAAATTTCACAGAATCATCTAGAGGTGGCAGCACAGGTTCATATAAAATCTGGAAACTATAAAAAAGAGAATGAGTCAAGTTCTGAATTTGTTTGCTGTTGAGAGCGCCAGTTTCTGTAGAGTTGTAAGTAGCTCCAGCAAAGTGATAACCAAGGTGAATTTGCTGCCCAAATGGAAAAAAAAAAAACATGGGATCCATGAAAGATTTTTATGTCCATGTTCTAATTTGCAAGGATGCAACTTCATGCACCAAAAAGAAAAAGAAAACAGAAAACTGAAATATTAGTTCTTGTGTCAGTGGTGGAACTCAAATTTTTTTACTACCAGTTCTGTGGGTGTGGCTTGGTGGGCGTGGCAGGGAAAGGATATACTGTAAAATCTCCACTCAGAGATGGGACTTGCCGGTTCTTCGAACTACTCACAATTTCCACTACTGGTTCTCCATAACTGGTCAGAACCTGCTGAATCCCACCTCTAGATCTTGTGCTAGTGTTAGTGGTCAGCATCTCTACTGGGATGCTACAAAAGATGGGAAAACAGATTTTGCCAAAACAGAAATCAAAAGTAATCTTAAATCATTGCCAAAATTATTTATTTTGTGATTTGAGTCTTGCTTTTCACTACAAGAATCTTCAAAAGAACCAGCAATCAGTATTAACATGAACTATAACCACAAAAAGGCAGAACAAACAAATGACCATTTACACATCACCAGTTTTCCCCCTCAATACAAAGAAAGTTACACCAAATTAATAAATTTGGGGTTGGATTGTTGTTATTGAATATATTTACCTTCAGAATCCACTAGGGGAAAAAATCATTTCATTTGTTTAGCTATAACAACAATTTAATTATACAGTATTAAATGATCAAAGGGATCACTCTGTCTTAAGATGATCTCAGGATGGGAGGATCAGTCTTAATCGAGCTGTTGCCTGTGTTGTACAGGTAGTCCTTGATGTATGACCACAACTGAGTCCAACACTTTTGTTGTTAAGGGTTTGTTAAATGAGTTTTGCCCCGTTTTATGACCTTTCTTGCCACAAGTGAATCACTGCGGTTGTTAAGGTAGTAACATGGTTGTTAAGTGAATCTGGCTTCCCCATTGACTTTGCTTCTCAGAAGGTCACAGAAGGTGATCACATGACCCTAGGACACGGCAACCGTCATAAATATGAGTCAGTTCCGAAGCATCTTAATTTTGATCACATGATCATGGGGAATGCTGCAAGGGTTGTGGGTGAGAAAATTGGTCATAAGCCATTTTTTTCAATCCTGTTGTAACTTTGGTCACTGAATGAACTGTTGTAAGTCGAGGACTACCTGTACATTTTCACATACGACTTCATTCCATCAAATTTCTTTTTAGATGAAAAAAAAAAAAAAGCAGAAAAGCAGACTGCTTCCTTCAGTGTAAATCAATATTCCTCAATCTTGGCAAGTATAAGATAGCAATAGCACTTAGGCTTATATACTGCTTCATGGTGCTTTTGCAGCCCTCTCTAAGTAGTTCACAGAGTCAACCTATTTCCCCCAACAATTTGGGTCCTCATTTTACCCACCCTGGAAGGATGGAAGGCTGAGTCAACCTTGAACCTGATGAGATTCAAACTGCCAAATTGCAGGCAGCCGGCAGTCAGCGGAGATAGCTTGCAGTACTGCACTCTAATCACTGCGCCACTGCAGCTCTTTTTTGAAGATGGGTGGACTTCAACTCCCAGCATTCCCTACTTGCCAAATCTGAGAATGTGCCTGCAGGAGGGGAAATAGCAAGGGCACCGATGAAGCAGACACAGCTCCTTACTCTCCTTGACAACTGCCGGATGCTCAGATCTGCCAGGTGCTGATGCCTGCCCTCTCCAGCTCTCAAGTCTTGTTGAGTTTTCTAAACATTTCCCAGCATTTTCAGCCATGCTCGTAACTAGGCTCAAAGTCTAACAGCAGTGGGACATATTTTTACTGGCAAGTTGCAGCCAGCAGCTGAGCCATTGGCTTTTATATAGCTACTTTTTTTCCGAGCTGTCTTCAAAGACAGCTCCGCACACACTTCATTATAGCAGCAATATTGATGTCCTTCTCCAGATGTGCGTATCAAATGCTTGAGAGACCTTTATTCCTGAAGAGCCCCCACAGATGTCGTTTAAACTGCTCAACCATTGTTGTAAAAGAAGCACTAAGTTGTGGGAAATAACGATACTGCTTGGAAAGTTTCTGATCCATGCTAAAGTGTTGGAGGTTGCCTCGTTGCCTTCAACAGTTGAAGGAAAACTTAGTCTTTTCACTCAGACTGTAGCTTTCCATTCCAGATACTCCAGACTGCACATTAATGCCATCTGCTTCTACCTTCTGTTTTTTCAGAACGAATGCCCTCCTTCGCTAGTGGTCCTTACTGGCTTGAGAAGAGGGAGGTTGTGTTGAATTTCTCCTCATCTTCAAGTCTCGATATGTGAATGCCAGGGCTGTGGCCACTGTACATGTCCATTGTGGGAGGGAGAAAGCCAGCTTTGGCAGATCTAAAAAGCAATAGCAATAGTACTTATATACTGCTCCACAGTGCTTTACAACCCTCTCTAAGTGGTTTACAGAGTCCGCATTGTGCCCCTAACAATCTGCATCCTCATTTTACCAACTTTGGAAGGATGGAAACTGAGTCAACCCTGAGCCGATCAAGATCAAACTCCTGGCTGTGAGCAGAGTCAGCAAAACTATCCTACAGGACTGCATTCTAACCACTGCACCACCATGGCTTTAAAACTTTGCTGATGGACATACAGGATGGCTAGCCTAACTACACCAAACCCCAGAATTTCAGCAAAATTCAACTGAGATTTATGCTAAGTAATGTTTTATCATGACATTTCAAAATGTAGAACTTTCTATTCCTTAAGAAAGTCTGGAATTTGAGTCATGGCAACTGGACTTCTTTTCTTGTTAGTTGGCAACATTTTGCTGTTTTTCCAAGTATCTTCTTTGATTTGAGCAAATTGACTAGACAGATTTATTTATTTTATTTATTTATTTGTCAATCACTTACAAGATAATAGGTATAAGTACAAACATGAGTTTGTAACCTATATAGGAAATAGGTACGAATAAATGGGGACAATAGGACAGGGACAGGAGGTACAATGGTGCACTTATGTATGCCCCTTACAGACCTCTTAGGAATAGGATGAGGTCAATCGTGGATAGTTTGAGGTTAAAGGAATGGGGGTTAGGCAATGTAACTGTTAACAGAGTCAGGTGGTGCATTCCAGGCATTGACCACTCTGTTGCTGAAGTAGTACTTTCTGCAATCGAGTTTGAAGCAATTGAGTTTGTATCTGTTGTTGTTCTTGTATTGTGGTTGAAGCTGAAGTAGTCACTGACTGATAGGACATTGTAGCAGATAATTTTGTGTGCTACGCTTAAGTCTAACTGTAGGCGGTGTACTTCAAGGTTGTCCAAGCCCATATTTACGAAGCGCTTCCAGCCAACAAGAAAACAAGTCCAGATGCTATGAACTCAACTTCCAGATAATTCCATCTGGATGACTGAAAATCTTCATCAATCTATTCCTGAAGAAAGATATGACTGTTAAGCACGTCATCTGCATTGTGAAATAAAACAAGTTGCTATGGTCATTTGGAATTAGTAAGTACTTGGAAAGGAGACCCCAGGACATCCCAGATGTATAGGCTATATTAGGAAGTTTTAAAAAATAAACCTAAAGAAAACAAAAACATAACCCACACTGATATTGTTACTAAGAAAAATACTATCAGGAATCAAGCACA
Source organism: Laticauda colubrina (assembly GCA_015471245.1). Taxonomy (NCBI): domain Eukaryota; kingdom Metazoa; phylum Chordata; class Lepidosauria; order Squamata; family Elapidae; genus Laticauda; species Laticauda colubrina. Next base: position 15,511,716 of record BLBF01000007.1, on the reverse strand, counting down.
ACTCAAAGGAAAGATTATGTTCACTGCCCCACTATTTCATGTTAATGGATAAGCAATACATAACATATGAAAAGAAGAAAATCCTGCTGTGAAATCTTGCATTTATTATTCAGAAAAGGGTGGGTTGGGTTGCATTTGGTCCAGGGTTTTTGAGTTCATTAGGGTTAACAGCAAGCCACAATAAAATCCAAACATTTCCCTGTTCCCATTTAAGACACTGGGAATTACATATGTGGTGCCCTTTAAAAATAAACTCTTAAAATTGACTCATCAAGAGAAGTTTGAATTCTGGAAATGAAATACTCTGCATTTGTGGAATGGACTCATTCTCCACTCTCCAGGTTTAAACTTTGCTGAGGATTTTGGTGTTTTTTTTCCCCTTCCTTTAAAGAAATAGAAAGACTTTTGCTTTAATCACTTTTGCTCTTAGTACAGTTAATAATCAAATAATTATATTTTTCTTCCTAACGTTATTTCTATTGTTAGTAATATTGCTCCTGCTTCATATTTTCACAGGGGATTACAGGTGACAATATTTCTATAATCCTGCAGTACACATTTAAATTGCAGATGTTGATGTGCAGTGATGATGTTACCTAGTTTGGGTAATGAAACATCTGCAAGAAAACAACCAAGCTCAGAGAGCACTAACAACCCCTTATTTCAACCCTGTGCTACAACTATTATTCTTTATTGTCTCTGAACTTCCTTCAGAGTCACCATCGCCCAGCATTTCTTCCAGTTGTGTAGATTTCACTTCCCAGAATTCCCCAGCCAGCAAGACTGAGAAATATTGCCATAACCAGTGCATTTTGTTCACAGCTCATTTTTACCAATTCAAAAAGACCTAAAGAGATTTTTTTGATATAGGATCTGATACTTTTGGTTATTTTATTATAATTTATCATCCTGTGTTTTCAGTGTCCCAAAGTACATGACTGGGAAGTTTAAAAAATAAAGTGGGCTGCTTCTCTAACTCAAAATTCCCTAAATATGTAGCTTTCATATGTACAGGACTACAACTATGATGAATATTAACAATGTAGATATTGAATGAAATAATGGGTAAGAATTTGGATTGTGTTTCTTCTCATGCTGTAATGGCAATATACTGGCAAAACTTGCAAAGTATGGGTAATCTATTCAGAGTGCAAGATTTTTCTCTTCTCTTTTTATTTTTATAATCAGCCTTGATTATATGTATTTTGGCATTCCATTCCTTAATTGGGGATTTGGTTTATACTGCAATGCAAATTATGGCAAGGAATAAAATGGACACCAGCATTTTTTTTCCATTGGCAAATTCTGCGGCTGTGGGTTTATGTCTGACTATGCATTGTGTATACATTTGATCATTCCTTGCAATGAAGAAGACCATATGTAGTGAGGTAAACAGATAGGACAATGGAACAATTAAAGCCAACCACAGGAATTGCCTAATATGAAACACAAATGCAGCTGAAATTAGGAAATTCAGATGTTGTTATGATTTAACTTGTCCAAAATAATAGCGTACACATTAACAAGGAACATTAAACAAAAATAGTGTTCTGGGACATTTTCATCAGAAGCTGAAAGTGCAGAATATTTAAGCTCCCACATGCCAACAGATGATATTACAGACCATGATATGAATTAGATATCAAGTCCACACAGTTGGAAAAGAGCATTAAGTGAACTAGGAATATTACTGGTATTAGTAATAGTCCAGCCTGCTCACATTGGAGAGCTGTTACAGGAAACAGATATCTTTCCACATTTATTCATACTGATGTATTGGAAAAATTGCAAAAGCTCAAAAAGTAACAGACAAATATTTTCGTATTTACTCTATGGTTTACAGCACAGATTTTACTTACATACTCAAGCCATTTAATTCCTCCTACCCCAAGCAAGCACACCTTTTCCAGAAGATAAAGCACCAACTGTAGAGCAACAAATATTAGACAATATAAATAAGGCATAGCTATTAAGTTCCCACACAATTTGAAAACATTTGAATATGCTGGTTTCAGTGACCCTTAAAGACTCATGTCTCCATCACCTGATGAATTACTCTCTGAGGAGTAATTTGCTCTCTGGGAAAGATCCTAGATTATGAAAATAATCTTTAAATGCCGGGTGCGGGGGATATGGTTCCTGTCCCGGGGTGAGGCTAAAAAGCTTCCTCACACACCAAATCTCTACTTATTTAGCTTCCCTTCACTTCTGCTTAATCTGTCTCTGTTAGGTTGCAAATGTACCTTGAGGCCTCAGCTTAGGTGTGCTGCTTCATTTATCTTCTTCTATCCTGGAGGAAAAATGCATATTTTTATTTATTTATTATCTCTTGTCTATTACTTTATAAGTAACTCAAGGTGGCAAATATGCCTAATACTCCTTCCTCCTCCTATTTTCCCCACAACAATAACTCTGTGAGGTAAGTTGGAGTGAGAGTGCCTGGCCCAGGGCCACCCAGCCAGCTTTCATGCCAAAGAAGGGACTAGAACTCACCATCTCTATTTTGTCTTGGATTTCCTCATCCTTGTGCTTGCACAGGGAATGGGGAAGAAGCCACCACTTAAATCTTTGACCCCAGAGGTCTTCTAGTGGCCTGGGCCAAGATAGATTCTTTACTTCAACTATTTGATGGCAACAGTCATGAACATTAAGCAGACCTGTGAATATTCTCGTCTAAAAGACAAATTGGTGAAATCTCCTAATCAAATATGATTTTTTTTCTCTTCAGTTCATAGGCTGGTTTGAATCATCACATCAAATGGATTGGACAGAACTTGTGCACCTGCCCTTTTCTTGTTCAGTTTGGCACTTTGAATTGAAAGGATCAGATGCTTTGGAGTGACTTTCTGAGTTGAACGAAAAGTCCGGTTTGAATCAGATCACAACTCTAAACCAAATCGTTATTCAAAATGGAATCTGACTGATTTGTACAGCTGTACATTCCGGATGAACCTTTATTGTGCAAACAATTCTTTGCAGAGTGCTTCTGCATTTCAGAACTGCTTTAATGCAGCTTTCTAGTAATGCTACAATGTTAATTTCTGTTTTTAGGGATAGGAGACAGAAAGGCAAAACAACATCTCTTCCCTGCAACATCAAAGAGAAGGTTCCCCATATGGGAGATCATCTATGAAACCTCTCTCTCCAAACCATGAAAGACAGTCATGTCTTTGCAGCTGCTTTGGAGGAAGTTTTCCAAGCTCTGCGTGCTTAGGCAATGCTGCATGTTCTTTCTGCTGCACTTACTTTAATTGAGGACAAGGATGCTTTAATTGGGTAGATGTGCTGTGAGTGGGCATGGCTTCCTCTGTATAGGCTAGGGGTGTCAAACTCCTGGCGTCACGGTATCATCACATGATGTATCAGGACTTCCCCCCCCTTTGCTAAACCAGGTATGGGTAGGGCCATTGTGTGACGCATCCAGCCCATGGGGCCAGGAGTTTGACAGCCCTGGTATAGGCATTTGTCTATCACTTCTCTCCATGCCCATTTCATCCTGGGCTGCCATTGTGGTAGACATTTTTTCTTGTTGTTGTTCACTGGGGAAACAGCCAAGCTGGATATTTTCTTTTCTTTTTATATCAGTCTAATGGAAATGTACCTAAAAGTAGAGAAATTGCTTTGTAAGGGTTGCCCTTAGGTCGTGCTGTGAACTAGCCAGGTCAGAGTTTATGTCAGAGCATATCTGTGATTTCATAGAAAGCTCCAATTGTAATCGTGAATCAGGAATTTAGTGTGATAATTGATTAAGGAATGAAATCGAAGTTTCTACCAGATGCACAAAGCAGAACAAGAGTGAGAAAACTGATCAGTCTCAACATTTTATTGTGAAACTGAAATGATCTCAAGAGTTGAGAGTTTGTTAAAATGCTTCCTGGGCTCAAGGAAATGAGTGAGCATTCATATACATTTAAATTAAAATGGACAAGGTGTTAGTATACAAGGTTCCTAACAAGTTAGGAGTCTTTCTCTTTTAGAAATGTATTTTTATTGACCCCAAAATGTGTTTTTCTGCAGTGTTGTAAAACAGCCATTTATCTGAAAAGTTCTTGTTTCAAGAAAAAGAACATTTTTGTGGTTTTTCTCTTCGGCAGCAAGAATCCTTCAGGCTATTTAGCAATGCTAAACCAATATTTTCTCTTAAACCATACTGGTTATCCAATGTTTAGTTATCAAATGCCATTGGGCATCCCCTCTGTATTCAATATTCAGGCAGAGCTATGCAGTCATTGTGTCTCTTTCTAATTATCTGAAAATAACTGTGTTTCCCCCATGCCAATTGGATAAATGAAATCACAGTGTATATATACCCTGACATATGAAAAGTGTGTGTGGGCTTTGTGGACGATTGCATGGTTGGTATGTTCATTTTCACATCATATTGTGTAACACTGCGATATGGATCAACCAGCAATAACTATGGGGGGAGTGTTTAAAAAAAAACCAAAAAACAAAACTGGTAACTTGGTACTTCAGATATATTGAGTCAGATCTCTATAAACCTAAAAAGTTGCCTTATTACTGAGAATTTCTGCCATTCGCTCCAGGATCGTTCATCCATCCACCAACCTTTTACGATCAACTCAGCTGCTGAGCCAATTTATCTCCATTTCAGTTGCAATTCACTCGTAACTGCTGTGAAGCCAGTTTCTTTTGGCAATGTGTTGAAGAATTTGTGGGTGGACTGTTTCCCCATTAGGAGGAACTGTTGTCTTTCAAGGACTGAAGGGCTGATGGCTTTCTGTGAGGAAATGCCTTAAAAAAAAAAGGGGGTTGGTTTTGTGATCAGACTACCACACATGTTTTCTGGGAAGTCACACCTTTTACGTGTTTCTCCTTTACAGTGATGTGTGAATGGGATGGGACAAGGTAAGGCCTTTAATTTTCTTCTCGAGTCCCTCCAGCAGTTTGGGGTACAGCGGTGAATTTTGCTTGAATTACTTAGCTGTTTAAATCTTCTGTGTCTCTAACCCTAATGCAAAGCAGCCTTTGGTATCGAATCTTCAACCATGTCCCTAACTGATATTGTACCAAAGCATAATTATTATGTGCCACAGTGGCACAGTGGTTAGAGTACAGTACTGCAGGCTGCTTCTGCTGCCTGTCAGTTGCCTGCAATTTGGCAGTTCAAATCTCACCAGGCTCAAGGTTGACTCAGCCTTCCAGACTTCCGAGGTAGATAAAATGATCCAGATTGTTGGGGAAAATATGCTGACTCTGTAAACCGCTTAGAAGGGGCTATAAAGCAATGTGAAGTGATATATGTCTAAGTGCTATTGTTACCTCAGGCATAATATTTTCTACTGTTCAGAATTGACAAGCAGAAAGATACCATATTTTTCGCTCCATAAAATGCACCTAGTTTTAGAGGAGGAAAACAAGAAAAAAAAAATTCTGAACCAGAGCCTGAGAGGACCACAGAGAGGTGTCCTCTCATGTGCCAGCTCTGCCTATTGACTCATGCACTGCGGAAAAGAGACAGAAGAGCCGGGTAATGACAAAGACAAGAAAAGTGGGGTTTAGCACTGTAAAAGGACCCCTCTACCGCAGCCCAGCTGCTATTCACCAAAGAACCGGCATCATGACTTCTGAAGAAAAAAGTGTCTTATAGAGCAAAAAATACAGTAACTGTTGATAACCTTGAAAGGGTTTGGGATTTTGGAAAGTATAAACAGAAGCACTATAGAAAGGGTTTAAGCCATATCTTTAGTTCAAACAGGGTGTTATCTCAGCACTGGCTGCAATAAAGCAACTACAATTGTGCAGTTGCAATAAAGTTCCACCAAAGATGTCAGGAGTTATTTTTAGTGCTTCTCCATGCAAAGCATATATTGATCCTGAACAGCTCTACTCCAGAAGAGAATCCATAGTTCAGATCCAATCCAAAAAGGAACAATTTCCAACAACAGGAACACCCAGGTGATCCATGTCTTCACTGTATTGAGAGGATAACTAAAGGTGGGAAATATACTTTGGGAAGACAACATTTCCCAGCATGCTTCTGGGCTGACAGAGAAAAGACCCTGCTTGAGATAAAATTAGGTGCAGAACAACTGAGCCCAAATTATTTTATGGGTTGTTTGTGTGACTGAACTTCTATTATTAATAAAACAGCATTTATGGATATTTTGTCATGGACTGAATCATAACGCAATAAGATGCAAATTGTCAGAATTTGGGGGAGACATCTTCATCTCTCACAAGTAAAGTAATTTCTGAAATTTTCAGAACATCAAGATAGTTCATGTGAAATTGCAGAAATCCTGTGTGATTTCATAACTGAAACTGTATAGGATCTCATTAAATCTCGTGGTGATTTTGTTAATTTATTTTCATCCATTTTTGAACTTACGATCAAAAGAGTTGTGCAGAAAATTCAAAGAAGATTCTCCATCGTACTGTTAGCCTTGGTAAAATAATCACCATATCTGGTACCATCGAAAAAGCATTTTAAAAATGGAAAAAAATACTTGTTTCTATTTTTAAAAAAACCACTCAAAAAAGCCAGCTGCATTTGCACTGGTCTCTTGAGTGATCTTCTGGAGTGACCATAAAACAGAATTCTTTACTATATGGTCATTTTAGAAAGCTCCAGAAAAGGAGAGATTTCTCATGTCACCAGGATTTTTGAATATTTGTGGGTATCAGAAAAGGACCACCTTCTAGAATCATAGAGAAATATTGCAATAATTAGATGTTGCCTATGGCAAGCATTTATACCAGGGGTCCGCAAATTTGGCAACTTTAAGACTTGTGGACTTCAACTCCCAGAATTCTCCAGCCAGCATAGCTCTGATTTATACCAATATAAGTAGTCCTTGTCTTACAACAATTCATTTAGTGACTGTTTGAAGTTACAACATCACTGAAAAAAGTGACCATTATGACAGTTTTTCACCCTTATGACCATTGTAGCAGCTCCATGGTTATATGATTTACATTCAGATGCTTGACAGTCGACTCACATTTATAACAGTTGTATTTATAAAAGTGTCCTGGAATCCTGTGATTGTCTTTTTGGTAAATTCTGATCAGCAAAGTCAATGAGGAAACCAGATTCACTTAACAATCATGTTACTAATTTAACAGTTACAGTGATTCACTTAACAAATGTGGCAAGAAAAGTCGTAAAATGGGGCAAAACTCACTTGATAAATTTCTCACTTAACAACATAATTTTCAGGCTCAATTGTGGTCGTACGCTGAGGACTACCTGTAGAGAATCCATTAGATAGTAAAAGCCCTCAAATCCAGAGGAATCAGTGATCAGATTACTCAGAGGTGAGTATTGAGCAGGTTCTGACCAGTTCTGGAGAACCGGTAGCGGAAATTTTGAGTAATTCAGACAACCGGCAAATCCCACCTCTGAGTGGAGATTTTACAGTATCCTTCCCCTGCCATGCCCACCAAGTCACGCCCACAGAACTGGTAACAAACAAACTTTGAATCCCACCACTGAGATTATTTTACATCGATAGTACACCAAATATGTTAATCAACAGACTAACACAGTCAAATGGTACTTTTTAAAAAGGAGAATATTTAATTGGTCAATTGCAAAGCCAAAACAATTGAAATGCTATCAAGAGTTAAAGTAGGAATTGACAAAAGGTGAAGTAAGAAATTCAGTTAAATCCCACACATGTCTACTCTAAAGTAAGTGCAATAATCCAAAGGGCCTGAAGTAGAGAATAAAAAGTTCACCTGTGATGTAAAATCAATATGTGAAGACAAACATCTAAGGAAGTATTGATCAAGTGCTTGTGAATGTTTGCTAGAAAATGTAAGTTAAAAAGGATCACAAACTTGAGAAGATGAGAAAGAATTCACGTGAGAAATAAGGAAATAAAGTCAGATGAAGAAGAAACTACCACCATCATCAATGAGATGTGCTAGAGTCTGGAAGAAGAAGAAAAATCCTGTAAAAATACCAAAACAAAACACCATTAGCTTTAAAAGAAGGGTTTCCCCACCCCTTACATAGAATAACAGCTGATGGAAAGAGGAGGGTTAAACTCCCTCTCCTTCCTAATTAAAAATGCATTTTGGAGATAGAAATGGTGCCTTACAACTTTTAACTGCATTTTGATTAAACGTCTTGAAACAAGAAAAGCCCAGGTATCAATATGGAGATACCTTTAACGAAATTTGTAGTCCCACTCTAAGCACCATTGGTGTTCACCAGAACTGGTTTTGTTATAAGCCAGGGGTGGAGAACAATTCCTCCTTTATGTCTTGTGGACTTAACTCCCAGAATTCCTGAGCCAGTTGGAATGGAATTCTGGGAGTTGAAGTGCACAAGTCATAAAGGGGCCATTGTTCCCCACCTCTGTTATAGGCCATTGTAATAGGGCTGTGAGAACCAAAAGATAGAAGTCTGTCAGTTCTGCCCCTGCTAAACTAGCCTTAGAGGTTGCAAAATCCCTCTTCCTTTGCTCCCCTCAAATGAAGATTCAAAGGCCAGCTAGGGCCATCATGTAGGCAGAGTGAGAGAAGAGGCCTTCCTCTGAGACCGCAAAATATCCCAAATCTCCTCATCAGAACTAAAAGTTTACTTTGCATTCTCAGAAATTGAATTGCTCCCATTTCTTGGGAAGTATTATATGAAGGAAAAGTGAGGTTTTCACAGTTTTCCTACATCTTAACACAAGGGTCTTCAAACTTGACAACATTTAAGACTTGTGGGCTTCCACTCCTGAGCTAACATGACTGGAGGAGGAATTCTGGGAGTTGAAGTCCACAAGTCTTAAAGCTGTCAAGTTTGAAGACCCCTGTCTTAACAGCATCACCACTGCTTGTTGGAATCCATCCCTTTTCTGAGGACAGAATTACTCTTTAATAGAATTTCATTCAGTTTAATAATCCCAGGAACATCTGGTGCACATCGAAAATTGGAATCAAACATAGGTCAGAGGTCTGGCACTGTGAAGGTTATGCACCCTTCTGGAGTCAGTGTTTCATATGGCATTCCCAAGACTGAAAGAAGCTAAATACTAAAGGAAGCCTTGAATCCTCCATCCATGCTTTGTGTAAACCACTGATTGTACCAAGCCTAATTTCTCTACCTGTGATGTCATCTGTTTCACATCTGAGAATTTGAATGCTGGATCAAGTCATATCAGTGGAGGGAGAGTAGAAAGTAGAGTAGAGAGTAGAGTAGAAAACATAGAAAGTAGAGTAAACAGTAGATATAGAGTAGAGAATAGAGAATATAGTAAAGTAGAGAATAGTATAGAGAAGAGAATAAAGTAGAGAAGAGAGTAGAAAGAGAAGAAAAGAGAAGAGAGAAGAGAGTAGAGTAGAGAATAGAGTAGAGAATAGAATAGAGTAGAGAATAAAGTAGAGAATAAAGTAGACAATAGAGAGTAGAGTAGAGATAGAGAATAGAGTAGAGAATAAAGTAGAAATAGAGAATAGAATATCTGATACAAAGTTTGTGAAAGCAAGTTAGATGCTAATGTTAATAAATAACTTAAAAGTTTCTAGGATTGTGGTTAGTATCTCCAGGGCATTAGAGGATATTCCTGACAATGAGGTTGAAACAAACCATATCAGGTTTAATTACATTACATTAATTACAGGTAGTCTTTGACTTTAAAAAGTTCAGTTAGTGACTGTTCAAAGTTACAACGGCACTGAAAGAAGTGACTGTCAAGCCTGAAATTGACATATTTATGACCACTACAGCATCCCCATGGTCACAGGATCAAAATTCATGTAAATGTCTTATATTTATGACCGTTGCAGTGTCCTTTTGATTAGCTTTTGCAACCTCCTGACAAGCAAAGTCATTGGAGAAGCCAGATTCACTTAACAACTGTGTTACTAGCTTAAAAATTTCAATGGTTCACTGAACAACAGCAGCAAGAAAAGTCGTAAAATGAGGCAAAACAACGCAGAACAAATGTTTCACTTTGCAACATAAATTGTGGGCTCAATTGTCATAAGTCGAGGATTACTACCTGTATTACATAAGGCAGGGCAACTTGCCTATTGCTTCTCATCATTCTCTCAGTCACTCTGTGCATTTTATTTATTTACACTGTTTCTGTTTTCACTAGACTTCCAAACAGCTACAGAAAGCTCTTAGAAGCAGTTTCTTGTAAGAAAGTAAGCACCAGGATTTCAAAGTTTAGAAGTCCAAAAAGATTAACCCATTTTAAAAAAAGGAAATAAGAAGAGTGGGAAAAATGGGCTGTAATGAAAACAACTCAAGGTCAAATGAGCTTCATGTGATAAAGCATTCCAGGCAATAGAAATTCTATTGCTTGAAATGCTTTATCACATGAAGCTCATCTGGTTTAAAAGATAGGAAAAAGATGTAACAGGATTTTTTTTTGTCTTAAGTGGCTGGATCACTGTTAAGGAATTTACATCTGCCCTTGAGAAGGAAGTGGGTGGGTAAAAGATTCACTCAGTCCTGGGAAAGTGGAAAGCATGAGAATGAAATTCAGAACAGCCCCATTCTTGGTCCTTATCCTTAAAACGGGGCAATGAAGGCTTTCAAGAAGCTTTCAAACTTTTGTTATTCTACCTTGTCACAAAAAAATGGTCTTCCAGGAATCCCTGTATCTTCACCTGGCCTACCCTGAAAGGCTGAATCGCAAAGAATCCTTAAAGATGTAGCAGAAAAATGATCCTTAAGATTGCTTTTATTGTAAGTACAGGAAGAATGCAGGGTGACATCATCTGTTTTTGCCCCCAAATAAGGGTTGCTGGCTTGTTCTGGCAACGAGACAATCTAAGTAAACTCTCAGATAGGTTTGGGGCATCAAATTGGATTGAAATGTTAAAACTTTGAGAGTCTCCAGCTCCTCAGTGTGAGAGAGTAGAGCTAAGTTATGCATAGCTGGTTGGTGGAAGTAAATTGAATGGCCAGATTTTGAGTTGATGAATGCAATGAAAGAGTATCCTGGGTATCTGAACTGGTCAGCTAATTGGAGGGATGAGCAATCTGGTTGTATGTTGGGGCTACTTGAGTTAGGGGAGGGTGGACGAAGTTTGGGGGAAGAGAGCAGGCAATAACATAGTAGTGCTAGGCCTATGGGGATGTATAGCAGGAAACTCCAGGATTTAGCCTCCTGAATCCAAAGATGTCCCACCTTTGTCTATGAATAGGGTAGCACAACCCCAAACCTAGTTACTGAGCTGTCTGGGAGTTATTGATCATGGGTGCAAAATTCCTCAAGGTCCCCAAACCAGTGCTCCCCAATCCTGGGGCCACTGCCCAGTACCGGGCCATGGCCTTTTCAGAACAGGGCTGTGCAGTGGTGGGATTCAAATATTTTAATGACCAGTTCTCTGCCCTAATGATTTCTTCCAACAACCCGTTCACCAAACTGCTCAGAAAGTGGTGCAAACTGGCTGAATCCCATCACTGGGGCTGTGGAAGCAGCAGGTGAGTGCATGCATGAACCATCCCCTCTTCTCTATCCCCAGTCCACAAAGCCAAAAGGTTGGGAACCACTGGCCCAAACTGCTCAAGAAGCAGGTAGCAGCCATTGTCATAAGGCAGCCATGAACCAAATCATTTTTATGAATCAATTGCACCATTCCTGGATCAGGAAGTTCTTGTTCATGGTCACTTATGTCTTGGTCACCTCTCAGTTAGACAACTGTAACGCAATCTGTAACGCATGGGGCTGCCCCAGTGGTGGGATTCAAATTTTTTTACTACTGGTTCTGTGGGCATGGCTTAGTGGGCATGGCTTGGTGGGCATGGCAAGGGAAGGATACTGCAAAATCCTCATTCCATCCCCACCCCACTAGCCTGCTTTCCATCTCTGTTTTCCTGTGCAGGGCAACCAAAGAAGACCCAGCCGAACAGCTGGGGCTCAGTGGGAGGCAGAGAATAGATGGGGACAGGGCCAGTCAGGGGTGGAATTTGCTGGTTCTCCAAACTACTCAAAATTTCCACTACTGGTTCTCCAGAACTGGTCAGAACCTGCTGAATACCACCACTGGGCTGTCCTTGAAGAAGGCCTGGAGGCTGCAGCTGGGATAGAATGTATATGGCTACAGAGGCCCATTTAATACCACCGCTCTTCAAGCTGCACTGGCTTCTCATAAGGTTCCAGGTGCAATTCAAGAGGTTGTTGGTCACTAGGCAAGATTACAAGTGACTTGTTGGTCTCTGGTGTTTTTTATCTACCTTGTGAAATCTGGCAGGGTCGACCTGGTCTCGGCTCCTATTGTTAACAGTGCCACCTCAAAACCTTTTCCTTCTCTGTTGTGGTAGTTGCCTTATGGAGCAACCTCCTCTCTAAGATTCAGATGGCCCTGATCCAGCTAACCATCCAGAAATTGAGGGACCTGGTTTTATATACATACATACACATACACATATACATACATACACACAAACCAACAAATTTGGAGACAGACTTGTCAATGAAAAACAAATTAGAATAAAGACAGAGTGAAAAGACTTCTGGCGATTTACTCTGGGGGTGAGTTTAGATTTCTCTTTCTTTCATTTTGAAGCTTGTCTCAAACAAAAACAGTTGCTGTGGAAGAGTCTCTTCTCAAGCTGGCATTAATTTCCTTTGTTTGCTTTGGGGGACCCTGTGTATTTATGCAAATGAATTACATGTAAACACACCTGACTGTATATTGACATGGAACCATTTGCAGGCAAAAATTAGCAGTGGGTGGGGAAAGGAAGAGAGTGAAACTGGTAAAATTTTGTCTGGTCTTATTTAGGCTTTGATAACTTCATGTTTTATTGGTGTAATGGGAGCTGTCAGAATGGCCTGAGCTGAAAGCAGATGTTCTTTCTGCTTTACTTGAGCAGAATCTTCCATTACCCTTCAGGCAAAGCAGGTGCCTGCCATTCTTCAGCACCATCTTTGCTGGATCTGCCTTCACTTCAGCGCAGGCCAGTCTTGTAACACTGCTCAGAGATGCATCTGAGTAGCTCTAAGAAGCCTCCAAAAGCCCCCACAGCAATTGGTGCGGGTGAAGGAGTGGTTGTACAAATTATGGAAGGAAGGAAGGAAGGAAGGAAGGAAGGAAGGAAGGAAGGAAGGAAGGAAGGAAGGAAGGAAGGAAGGAAGGAAGGAAGGAAGGAAGGAAGGAAGGAAGGAAGGAAGTTAGACTAGGAAAATAAAGGAAAAGGAAAAAGAAGGGAAAACCAAACCCAGTAAAAACAAACCTGCAACCAGCTATTCTGAAAATAAAACAAGCTGTTAAGAAGGCAAAAGGAGCTTGCTTGCTGTAGTGCAGGTGCATGGTTGGGAAGCTGCCAGGCTCTTCGAATCTGTAGATTACATATTAACATTTGTCAGGCTTGAGAAAGCAGTTGATATTTTTTCTCTAGAAGAAAAGAGAAACATCAAAAGCAACCTTTCCCCCTCCCCCTTAGAGCTAATGAAGATTCTAGTTCTTCGATGGTAAAATGTGCCAAGTGAAACTCTGAACTTAGCCCTTCCCAAGCTCGTGCCCTCTAAAGGAGTGGAAGGACCTCCATTCCACTGTGGCTGAGAATTCTGGAAAGAGCAGGGATCTTTTGCAGTGGTGGGATTCAATTTGTTTTATTACTGATTCTGTGAGCATGGCTTGGTGGGCATGGCAGGAGAAGGATACTGCAAAATCTCTATTCCCACCCCACTCCTGGGGGAAATCCCATTCCCTCCCTACCCCACTAACCTGATTTCCAGCTCCATTCTCCTGTGCAGGGCAATAAAATGTGAGCAGAACCGAAGTCATGTTGGATGACCCATTGAATTAAATAAGGAAGTGTGTCTCAAACTCAGTAGCTCTGCTAAATAAGAAAGTGTTCCAGTTTGTGCACAAGAGAAAAAAAACAAGATAAGGCTAGAACAATGGGGAATTGTAATAAACTGCTGCGATGTCAGAAACCGCGTAACTGCTTTTGCTAGATAGGGAGCTAGTATGAACCTTCGAAATATATGTGTCAATTTGAAAACAAAGAATGTGAGCCAAGCCCTTGTACGAGGGGACGGACAGTTAGGGTATAAAAATGCTGCCTGAATTTTGCTCTGTGTTCCTTCAATGCCTGAGGGAACCCGTCTCTGCAGACACGTGAATAAAACCTTGTTTTCCTTGGATCAACGAATCTTTTGGTGGTTTTTTATCTACTTCAACCTCACAATTTGGCACTGAACATGGGCCCCGATGGAATTTCGACTGGAGAAAAGGGACTGGGTAAGTGTGGCACCACCGCCTCCCATTGTAGAGGGCCCCCTCCCTTGTCTCAGTTGGATCCCGGGGTAACTGCATTCAGCAGACGATCCTTGGAAACAAGAGAGAGAGAAGCCAGCCTGACGCTCTGGGAGTGTCATTGATTACCTGAAGTGGGGACGCCCACACTCCTTTTGTCTCCGGGAGACCAGGGGTGTATCAGGTGAGTTTGTTGCCTTTTGGGATAGAAGAAGGGATATACTGTCCTTAAACTCTGGGAATCCAGCGACTGCTGGAGGACAGTGTAAATCCCTGAGTTGGGAATCTCTGGGAGATTATTGGTGGGTAGCATGGAGAATGGGAAAGGGACAAAGCAAGTGTGAGACGTTCCAAGAGGGAACGGATATTGAGATAGAAAAGACCCTGAGAAGGCTGATTCCGACTGACTCCCCATTGGGTCAACCACGACAACAATGGTCGTTGCCCCATCTGAGGACTTACACTCGGAGTCTAGAGGAAAAGAAAATGATCTACCTATGCCAATATAGGTGGCTGAAGTATCCCCTAGTAGACCCTGAGTTTCCTTACCACTGGGATCCTGAAGGGAATACCAACACGTACTGGATAACTCAGTTGAAAGAGTATATATTGAAACACCGGATGAAGGAGCAAATACCCTATGTGGAGGTATAGTATCATGTTCACTTTGAAGGTCCAATTCCACCAGAAACAGAAGTAGGACAGTTTGTCAGCAAGGTGGAGGAAAGCGAAACTGAGGACTGGATGGGGAGTCCATCGGCATCGGCTCCGGCAGTTCCTGGCACCACCACCTCTGCTGGCTCCAGTTGCCCAGGCTCCACCTCCACCTGCATATCCAGGACTCAGAAGGGAACTGGCTCAATTAAACAAGGACCTAGAGAATTTGCCTCTAGGAGGAAGGTTAGCCAATCCCATGTCGGCCTTCCCAGTCAGAGAAGTCCCAAATGGCATGAATGCTCAGGGGAATCCAGTCACCGTTTTCGTGGCTGTCCCCATAAAATCTGCTGAGTTACGGGATCTGAAAAAGATTCTTCCAAAACTCCATGAGAATGCTCATGAAGTGGCGGAACAGTTGGAATTGTTTCTGTGGCCCAATGAATACACATACCAAGAACTGATGTATATTCTTGGACACCTTTTCACCCACAAAGAGAGGAACCTCATTAGGAGGGCAGCAATGGCTGCCTGGGATAGGAGACATGCAGGGCAACAGGGAGCAGTGGCTGCAGACACAAAGTTCTCCATAGCCAATCCAAATTGGAACATCAATAATAACGCTCATAGGGAGCACATGAGAGATATGAAATGCATGATCACTGAAGGAATTAAATTGGCCATCCCTCAAGGGAAAAACTTGACCAAAGCATTTGAAATAACACAAGGAAAGGATGAGTCCCTGGGGGATTTCTGTGCTCGGCTCCGTGAAGGCTTAACCAAGTACTCCAGAGTGGAGCCAGAAACCCCTGCCTTCGAGACTCTCCTGAAGATGCAATTCTTCACCAAAGCATGGCCAGATATCCAGAAAAAGATCCAGAAGACAGAGGAATGGACTGATTTGGGCATGACAGATTTGATGACAGCGGCCCAACAAGTTTTTGTGAACTGAGACTCAGTTAAAACCAAACAGAAGTCTCAGATGATGGTAGCTGCCGTGCAAACGGCAGCCATGAATGAAGTTAGGAAAAACAGGGAGACCCAGATGTCAGATCTGAGGCCAAGGTGGAGAGATGAAAGATCTCCCAGCAGGGAGTGGAGACCCCAAGTTAGGCGAGGAGGTCCAGGGGCCAATCGAGGCAGTCGATTCCAACGGCCATCTCAGAGTAGAACTTGCTTCAGATGCGGGAAAGAGGGACATTTTGCACGCGAATGTCCCAAAACCCCAGAGGAACAAAGCTATGCCCTATACGATTAGGGAGGTTCCAGCTCCCCAAGAGGGACCTGTGGGGAGGCATTGGTAAATGTGTTAGTGGGTCTTGACCATCAGGAACAACTGTTCCTGATCAACACCGGCGCAAACCGGACATCTGTATGCAATCCGGTAGAGGGAGCATGCAGGTCAAAGCAGACTTTAAAGGTGGTTGGGGTGAGTGGGAAATCCCAAGAGGTCAAGATTTTGGAAGAGGTGAGATTGGAATTGAATGATGTGGTTACTGAAACCGAAATATTGTATATTCCAGATTCAGGGGTGAACTTGCTAGGAAGAGACTTGTTGGATGTTTTTGGAATAGAATTGTGGGATAGAAGGAAGGAAGTTCACATGTGTATGTTAACAACGGAAGATGAGGAGAAGATATCATCAGATGTGTGGGCAGGAGGTGAAGGGGTTAGTAGGAAAAAAAAAAGGTGAAATATTTGGGACATTTCATTCAGCAGGGGGTGAGGTCCTTGGACCCTGAAAGGGTGAAGGGGATCATGAGCTTGGCTCCTCCCAGGAACAAGACAGAGGTGCAGAAAGCGTTGGGATTATTGGGGTATTGTAGAATCTGGGTAGACCAATTCACAGTGTTCGCACAGTTTTTGCATAGAAAGTTGCCTGGAAAGGGAGAACACATAGAATGGGAGGAGGGAGATAGTGAAAGGTGGGAAGAGCTGAAGAAGGCTTTGTCAACTGCTCCGGTTTTAGCCTTGCCAAACCTGAAATTACCGTTTCATTTGTATGTGGCGGTGGTTCAGGGAACAGCAGTTGGAGTCCTTGCCCAAAAGGGGGGGGGGGCAGTACCAGCCGGTAGCCTTCCTAAGCCAGGGTTTGGAGCCGGTTGTGAAAAGATGGCCAGTTTGTGTTCAGGCTGTGGCAGCAACAGCGATGTTGGTGGTGGAGAGCAAAAAGTTAACCTTTGGGTGAGCTTTGGTGGTGCATTCGCCTCATCAGGTCAACTCAGTGTTGAGCCAGCAGGCTACCACTTGGATGACTGAAGGGAGGATATTGAAGTATGAAACCATTTTGAGAACCAGTCCTGATGTGGTAATAGGAACAGACAAGAATCTAAATCCAGCAGAATTCTTGGAGGGGAGAAGGCAGGCGTGGGAACTGGAAGACCATGATTGTTTGTCTATTGCAAGTGGATCTCATGACGAAGGTTAGAGAGGACTTGGAAGAGACTCCTTTGGAGAAGGGAGAGAGGTGGTTTATAGATGGATCCAGCAGGGTGGAAAATGGAAAGTGAAAATCTGGGTTTGCAATAGTAACCGGGGAAGGTGAGGTAATAGAGAAAGGGTCACTCCCTGCTGCTTGGTCAGCCCAGAAACGTGAATTGCTTGCCCTGACCAGAGCCTTGGAATTGGCTGAGGGGATGGAAGTAACAATTTGGACTGATTCCAAGTATGCATGGGGGGTGGTGCACATGTTTGGGAAAATCTGGAAAGAAAGAGGGTATATCAAGGCAGATGGGAAGCAAATAGAGCAAGTGCAGTTAGTAGAACAAGCCTTAGAGGCATTGCAACTCCCCAGCCGAGTATCAATTGTCCATGTGAGCGCACATCAGAAGGGGAACACACCGGAGGTTGTGGGAAACCAATGGGCGGACAAATGGGTGAAGGAAGCTGCAGGGGAGATAGAGTTGGTAATGGTATCTACACCAATACTGGAAAAGGAGGACGAGAGGGAGGAAAAGTTGGAGTTGGAGAAAGAGGGATTGTCAAAACCCCAGAGGGATGGAAGACGTCAGAGGGAGTCAAGGTGGTGTCATCCATTGTCATGAGGGGAATATTGGAGAAAGTTCATGAAGGAGGACATTGGGGAACGGAGGCCTTGGTCATGTCCATTAAACCTCACTATTGGAGTCTGAGGATGTGGACGGTAGCTCAGAGCATCTGCTGGAAATGTTTGATTTGTTTGAAAGTAAATAAGAAAGCGGCACACAAGAAAGAGATGGGAGGGTGACCCCGAGTGGGTCAGCCTTTTCAGAGAGCACAAATTGATTTCACTGAGTTGCCAGAAAAGGGGGGGGTTGGAAAGAATCTTCCCTTAGCTCTGCTCAGGATCAGAACTTGTCCAAGGAAAGACACAAGGGTTTCTCCCTTTGAAATGCTGATGGGGAGACCCTATTTGGCCAATCTAGGCAATCCCATACCAGAGTTCAGGGACTTGTTCCTTCAGAAATATTTGCTGGCACTGTCTCGGTCTTTGCTTTCTCTTCACAAACAGGGACTGTTGGTGCAATGACCACCTTTGGCTGGTAGCCAACACCCACACGAGGCTGGAGACTGGGTCCTGATAAAGACTTGGAGAAGTGAAAAACTACAACCTAGCTAGGAAGGTCCGTACCAGGTGCTACTGATGACTGAATCTGCAGTCCGTACTCGGGAAGGAGGCTGGACGCAGTACAGCAGAGTCAAGAAAGCACCAGAACTGAGAAAACTTGGAAGGCAATCCCAGTGGATGGTCAGCCGCTAAAGGTAACTTTGAAGAAATAGCTAGCAGAAACCACCATGGAGATGTCGGCTGAACTCTGGAGAAGACTATTTGTTGCAACTATATTTACATTAATACATCAAAGAAGTTCACAATATGTTGGACGTGCGGGTGACTTGGGAACAGATTGTGGGATGGCAATGTGTTCATAAAGGATCTCAAGAAGGTCTCACATTCCTTGAACATCATCAATTGCTGGTTATGCATGCACATGCCAGGAAGAACAGGTGAACTTGAGTGGCACATGTACAATTGGGTATGTGGTATAAACTTGATGGCCTTCCCCAAGGCTGGATACATAATAAAAGAGACTCAGAATCTGGCCTTACCCAGAGACTCTGGACCCAAATCTCCCGTGGTATACTAACACCATTGGGAGTAGCCATGAACTACCGAGATATACATATTCTAAATAACTTCACAGTTACAATGTTCAATGATACAATAAAGAATATTAAAATGATCAACACCGAGCTTTCTGAAGTAAGACAGGTTGCTCTACAAAATAGGTATGCTTTAGACATTGTATTAGCTACAAAAGGGTGTGTGTGTGCTCTGATTCATTCACATTGCTGTGTATACATCCATGATTTCCAACCCAATATTACAAAGACAGTAAAAGTAATGGAAGAACATATTCGCTCTAATCCATTATCATAAAGAGGTGACTCCTCATTGCCAGACCTGTGGGGAGCACTATGGTCTTGGCTAGCAGATGGAAGTGGATGGAAGCGGATGGTACATCCGCAAGGCTTCCGGGGGACCGCAGCAAAGCGGACGCGGAATGGATACAGCGGATGTAGAACGGACACCGAGCGGATGAAGCGGATGCACAGCGGATGCCTAGCAGATGAAGTGGATGCACAGCGGAAGCCTAGCGGATGCCTAGCGGAAGCCTAGCGGATGCCTGCTGTTCACTGCGCATGCGGGGAGGATGCATTGCGTCAGCCCCGCGGATATAAAGGGAAGCAGCTCCCAAGCAGGTCACCATTCAGAGGAAAGACCTGCTTCTAGACACATCGAGTGCATTGCCATCCTGCCTTGCATGCCTGCCTGCCAGCCTTGCTGCCTGCCATCCTGCCATCCTCCCTGCCATCCTCCCTGCCAGCCTCCATGCCAGCCTCCCTGCCAGCCTGCCTGCCAGCCTGCCTGCCAGCCTGCCTGCCAGCCTTGGTGCCTGCCTGCCTGCGAGCCTGCCTGCCAGTCTGCCTGCCAGCCTTGGTGCCTGCCTGCCTGCCAGCCTTGCTGCCAGCCAGCCTGCCTGCCAGCCAGCCTGCCTGCCAGCCAGCAACCCCACAACCATGGGGAAGAAGAGAAAGCCTCAGCCATCTACTGCCAGCCCTGGCAAGAGGGACAGGGCCAACCTTCCACCCCCTGGGCCTCACACTGCTTCTGCTGGGGCTTCTGTAGCACGGGCTCGCTCTTCTGTGGCTGGGGCTTCTGCTGCTTCTGCTTCTGGAGGAGCTGATGATGATGCTTATGGCGGTGGTGCTTCTGCTCGTGCTTACTCTGCTGATGCTGCTTCTGGCGGTGGTGCTTCTGCTCATGCTTACTCTGCTGATGCTGCTTTTGGCGGTGGTGCTTCTGCTGATGCTGCTTCTGGAGGAGCTGATGCTGCTGCTTCTGGCGGTGGTGCTTCTGCTGGTGCTTACTCTGCTGTAGGTGCTCCTCGTCCTATTCGTCCTGCTCGTGCTCCTGGTCTTGCTCATCCTTCTGGTCCTGCTTGTGCTCCTGTTCCTGCTGGTCCTGCTGGCGCTGCTGGAGCTGCTGGTGCTAACTCTGCTGCTGCTGATCCTGGTCCTGCTGGCGCTGCTGCTGCTGCTGCTGCTGCTGATGATGATGATCCTGCTGGTGCTGCTACTGCTGGTGGTATGGAGGAGTAGCCCCTACAACCTGGAAGCCCCTCTGATGAGGGCCCATCTGGTCCTGCCAAAGGGAGGAAGAGGCATATGCGAGAAAGGGAGAGGAGGCAATACTCCATTGAGGAGGAACACGAGGATGAGGTGCTGGAGTGGCTGAGAGAGAATGAGTATCTATGGCAGAAGGGACACAGGCTCTACAGCGACACCAAAAGGAAGCAGGCTTCTTGGAGAGAGAAGGCGGAGAGTCTGGGCTACACATCGGAGGTGCTCCTCGGCTGGTGGAAACATATGCACACCTGGTACGGGAAGCTGCACCTCAAGAAATCTGGCCAGGCCACGGTCAAGCTGACAGACAGAGAGACCTACATGATGGCCAGGTGCAGCTTCCTGGAGGGTGAGATCCGCCACCGAGAAGCAGCCCCTCTCACAACCCTCTCTCTCCGGCAGCCTGCTGACAGCCAGTCCTCTTCCGGCCGAGAGTCAGCTCCGGTCTCCAGGCAGGTTTCTGTGGAGCGTCCCACAGCGGAGAACCTGCGGACAGTTGTTTTAACTGTGGCGGAGCACGTGGAGGACTCCCTGGCACAGTGGGAGAAAGGAGATGGCACTTCCACTACAGTCCTACCCGCATCCACCCCCAGCTCCACCTCCACAGAAAGGCAGAGAGCCAGACAGGAGGGGCAGAGCCACACTGTCCTGCTGGAGATCAGGGACACCATCCGCACCAGCATAGATCTCCTCTCTCATCTAGTACACACCGACTCCTCATCCTCCAATCACAAGCCCTTCCTCACCTATGTCAACCAGACCCTCATGGACATGGCAGAACCCCAGTACCAGGTGGTGAAGGACCGGATCACCGAGCTGCTTCACAACCCTCCAGATCCAGAGGAACCTGCTCCCACCCAGTCCAGGTCTGATCCTCCACCCCAGGTGATGTCCCTCCCATTCCAAGGCTTTCCACAGGCCCTCACCTACCAAGGCTACGGCATCCAGGAGGTCCAGCAGCACAGGCAGCAGCCCTTCCCAGTCCAGGCACAAGCTCATCGGACGCCACCGTTGCCACTGGTTCCACTGATGCCACCCACACCACCGATGCCACCCACATCACAGATGCCACCCATGCAAGTCCTCACACAGCTGCAGACTAGACAGCCCCACTACACTGCTCCTTCCTCCACCCCACAGCCAAGCCCGGCCTCAGTACATCTGTCGTCGGTACTGGGACTGACACCCCATGGCACGGAGGAAGGAGCTCTCAACATCACGGGGCTGAGCAAGCTGTCTGAGAGCTTCCTCAACACACTGTCACCTGTTGTCCTCTCGGGGCCAGGCACTCCAGTGGCGCTTCAGACCAGCACTCCAGCAGCAGCCACCTCCACAGCACCTGGACCCTTCAACCCTGAGACTGGGAATACCTCCGAGTGACCGATAAGAGTGCCAGAGACTGGGTGGCTACCTGTAGACTTTATTTGGACACTTGACTTGGGTCATTTTTCTTTTACAGCTTGTTATTAATAAAGATTATCTTTGCTTCACACACTTGCCTCATTTATTTTATTAAATAAAGTCTTGGTGGAAACTTTTAGAAATGGTTTAAGCCTTTGCATGCTTGTGGGATGGGTAAGGATAGCAATGGGGTGGGCAGGGATACTTTTGGGATGGTTAGGATATCTGTGGGATGGGTTAAGATAGCTGTGGGATGGGCAGGGATACCTTTGGGATGGGTTAAGATAGCTGTGGGATGGGTTGAGATAGCTGTGGGATGGGTTGAGATAGCTGTGGGAATAGATAAACCTCCAGTGCAATCATATTGGGACTGTATGGTCCACCTTCCCAGGTGCGACACCTATGGCCCTTTATTATCAAAAATAATGTCATCATTCATCCACACATTTGAACATAAACACAACTCTTTATTAAATGCCCTGTTCATTGTAGGCCCACCCAACATACATGGCCCAATCTCATCCATGTGATGAGACAGGCTGAAGGAAGCATCCATTAATCATCTATCATCCTGTCTTGCCACTCCACTGTTCCAGCTGGGGAGTTGCACCAGTGTTTCAGGAGGTTGCGCTGCTTCTTCCCTTCACATGAGGCTCTGTTGGGGCCTTGCACATCCTCAGTGTCTATCAGGTTTTTCCCTTGCCTCCATTCCCCAGGCTCCATGTCCCCATTGCCTTGTCCTGCAAGACTGGGTAGCGGGTGCGCATGAGATTGTGCAGGATGCAGCAAGCTTCCACGATCCTCCTCACGGTCTGTGGGCAATGCTGCATGGTGGTTAGAAGTTCCTGGAACCTGTTGGCCAGGATGCCAAAGGCATTCTCCAACACCCGCCTTGCCCTGGATAGCCTGTAGTTGAAGATCCTCTCTTCACGGGTGAGGCATCTGAAGGTATAGGGCTTCATGAGGTAGGTTCTGAGGGAGAAGGCGTCACCCCCCATGATGAAGTAGGGCACATCTTGCATGTCGTTGGGCAGGGGGTCTGGATCTTGGAAGCCCATGATGAGGTTGCACTCCAGCCCCTCCTTGAGGTCACTGGCGTTGTATACCTGGGCATCTGAAGCTGACCCGTTGCCTGAAGCATCGATGTACATGAACTTGTAGTCAGCATCGACCATGGCGAAGAGGATGATGCTGAAGAAGCCCTTGTAGTTGAAACAAGTGGACCCCGACTTGGCTGGTGCTTTGCAGGCCACGTGTTTGCCATCTATGGCTCCAACGGTGTGGGGGAAGTTCCACCTCTGATACCACTGCTCTGCAACTTTCTTCCATCCTTCTTCAATGGAGGGGCACTGGAGGAGCTCCCCCATGTATTCTTCGATGATGGCCTGCACCACTTCTCTGACCACAATGCTGATGGTGTTGTGTGGCACCCTCCAGCCGTACTGCATGCTCCTGTAGGTGGTCCCTGAGGCCAGGTGGCATAGAGTCAGTGCCACCTTGAGCCCAGGGTCCAGGCTGGGCTGGAAGTTGGTGCTCTGCTTGGTCAACCTGGGTGTCAGCCACTGCACAACTTCGTCAAACATGGCTGGAGGCATCCTCATGAAGTTCTGGAATGCACGAGGGTCTTCGTTCCTCAGTTCCACCATCAGCTTGTTGTTCAGTCCATACTCTGCTCTTCTCCCAATCCATCTTCGGACCCAGATGCTTCTTGGCCGCCTCCTTTTCTTCCCGTAGTAGAGTTCATAGAACCTGTAGATGGCTTTGCACTGTTGCAGAACGATGGTGGCTACCAAAAGGACTGTGTTACGATCCAAGGTGGACATGACTGGATGCTGTGGGAGAGCAAGAGGCAGATGAAGGCTACAGAGGTCTGCACAGCAGGGCTGCTGGACTGAAAGTGAAATCCAGGTGAGTTGCTCCCCCTTTTTATAGGCAATATAGGCTTTCCCCTATGTGTCCTTTTGCATCCTCTAGGCATCCTCTAGACATCCTTAATATCCGAGATAGGTCCCCTCTGCGAACGTTTTTTCCATTTTAAATGCTTTCTTTGCATGCTGCATCCGCTTTCATCCTTTCTCTGTCCGTGCTACTAATGCTGCGCATCCGTTCCACATCCGTTCCACTTCCTCCCTGTGTCTGTTTTCTGCTGGAGCGGATGTGAGTTGCGCGGATGCGTAGCGGATGCCTTGCGGATGTAGCGGATGCGTAACGGATGCCGACGGATGCAGAACGGATGTCCCCCGTATGCCTAGCCGATGCAGAACGCACACGTTGGATACATTTTCCGCTCAGAAAGTTTTGAGTAGCTCAAAACTTTTTGAGCGGATGAAATGTCAATAGACGGATGCTGGACGGATAGAGAGGAAGCAAAATGGAGGCAGTGAGTACAGAACGGAAGCATCGCGTTAACCAATGGATTGCAAGTGTTTTTCTCCGTTTTACATCCTCTTTCCATCCGTTGGTGCAGTGTGACAGGGGCTTAAGTTATGAGACTTCGACTAGTCCACTATAACACCTGAGCACTATTTCATAGTTGCTTAGATCCACAGTGTCTTTTTCATTTCATGAAAAAGAGGAAAAGAACTTATTGTTGCTCATTTATTGATCTATCGATGGTTCCTTAGGCTAGACTCTGAATCACTTCAGACTGCAATTTTTCTATAGATACTAAATGTCACAGAGACAGTTCCCTGATGAACCCTAAAACATCATTTCAAAGAGACTGAGCAGAATTTCCTCAGTGTTGCCCTCTGGAAATCACTACTAAGGTAGAAGTTCAGCTCTGCATAGCAATATATCTCCAATTCCCAATTTTTCCAGTTCAGAAAGAAATCATGGCTAGTATCCACAAAAGTAGACACTGTTCAATGTGAAGCCCAATAGAATTACAAGGTTGTACTTATTTCATTAGAGGTCATCTGACTGGGCCACTGTGACAGTTTCTAATCTGAAATCAGGCCTAAATCCAGAATGAAATGGATCCTAAAACAGTAAATAACTAGATTACAATAAAACAACAGGCATACAGATTTGCTTTCACTGAAAGACGTGCAAAAACTATCAAAGCTCTTCTGTTTCCCTTGACACAATGCAGTCATGACATCAATGGAACTAATTATCATAGCCACTCCTACTGATATCCAAGGGATTTGGTTCCATGCACTTTTATCTTCATGAATATTGCTGTCATTGCATCCACTGTGAATTATTTGTCCTGCAGGTAAGTTACGTACTTGTCCCTAAAGAAGTGTGTAACTTACGTGGCATATAAATCACACATCATAGTGACGCAGATCGTCAAAAGTCAGTACACTTATTTACTTTTATGGGTCTGAAGAGATACTAGTGAAGAACTTTGAAACCTTAGAGCAGAGATATGGTACAGGAATGCCAGATGTGAACTAAACTCAAGGGAAAAAAGGCTTTAGAAATCCATGGTTAAAATAAGAAGAGTGGTTTTGTTTCCCAGGTATATTTCTTCACTATAATTAATTTGTTAGAACAACAATACAACCTGGAAGACTTATTTCTTCCCTTCTCAAGATCTTTGTCCTCTATATACACAATTTTTAAAAAGCAACACAAGGTAAAATAATTGCAAGGGTTTTATTAAGTCAAAGCCTGATCAGTTGCCCCTTTAAGCTATTTCCGAGTTGCAGTACAGTTAATTAAAAGTATACATCACTAATCAACACCCTTTCCTCAACTAATGCAAGCAAGAAGGATATCTAAAGTTGTCTTGAAGCCCCGTGATTTTAGAAAGTTTTCCCAACCTTCCCAAATAGTGAGGAACCATATCAGGGAACAATAAAATTTCTAAATAAAAGTTCTTACAGATTATAGACACAGACAGGCAGAAATACAAACTATACACAGACACACACTTAGTTCATCAACTAACACAGACATACACACAAAGCTTCTCTTTGTTTCTCATTTTATAGCAAAAAAGTATTGGACTCTGATCAGCTGGTTTTCATCAATCTTGTCATGAAATACTATTACAATTTTAGGAAACAATTGGAGGGAATGGTCTATCTGTTCTTGGCCAGCTCCCAGTTATGAGTATTTATATCCCAAAGCTTGGTACATTTTTCCAAAAGTCCTACTTTGACCTTCTTCTTGTCTTTGGCACATCTTTTTCATAGTCCACTCTACCATGCAGTTGTATTACCATGTACCCGTGTTCGGGTGAACTGAATATTCATCATGTATTCATTAAACTCATTATCCACTATAAACACGAGAAAAGGTTATTTACTAGGAAAGAGGTTATGTTACATCCAAACATGACTTTGTCTCTGAGCCAACTAACCCTTGGTTTCTCTATTTCCAAACTACCCATCCAATATTCTGGAATAGTATGTCATTCCAGTATATCTAAAGAGACTATGCAAGTCTTATTGAGTTTGGTGGATTTTGCTCTCAAAGAAATTGAGTTAACATTAAAGGTCAAGAGGCATAAATTGAGTAGAACATCCAAAGCATTGTTCCATTTATATTTTTCCCCTTCCCCCTGACAAGGTTTCTGATAACAAAGACTGGCTGCAATTTTAAAATATCACCTTTCACTGGAAACTTTAAAGAAGGACAACATTTCTTGAAAATGTTCAATGTTTAACATTGTATTAGTATCAATACATAGTATTAAACATTAGTTCTACAAGATCACAAAAAAAGCAGCAATTAAAAAATTGCAGGGTAAAACTCCTAATTGCTAGTTCAGGAGAAGTCATTAGTCTTCACCTCATACTAAAAAGCTGGTAAAATGTGCAGATCGACGAAATACTTCCAGTTGGAATATTTCGCTAAATGGATAAAATGTAAAATTTGATCCCTGTTCCCTTTTTGTGTCTCAAGGAAATAGCAGAATTGAATAGAAGCATACAGATAGGACAGAGAAAATGTAGGAGGGGAGGCAAGGTGGAAAATTCATAACATAACAGTTGAGCCCCAGTTTGTGTAAAAGAAAAGACTGAGGCCTAAATATGAGGTCATAATACACTTGAGGTATTTGCAGATATTTCACATCAGCTGATCCTGAATGAATTTTGTTCTGTATAAAGAATAGTAAACTCCTAATACAGGATTCTGATTGGCTAAAAAACCTGATTGGTTCCTTTTGAACCAATCCACGAAGCTGCTAAAAGGTGGCAAAACTAAATATCTGTCACTGGCTACAAGCCGGCAGGCAAAAACCCTATAAAAGGCTGTCGCGGCTTGAGCCAATGTTCCGTTTTTCAACTGCTCTTAACTAATAAAGACTTTGTTGTTGGAACCCGGTCTACCTCGTGTTTTTCCGGACGGAACACTGGTGACGAGGGTGGGATCATCCTAAACGTGAGACTGAGCACGCGGCAACCAAAACCAGACTGAAGATAATGGCTGGAAATAACGCGCCGCCCGCACCCTTCAATCCCAATGAAGAGGATTGGGAATCCTACGAAGACCATTTCCAAATGTATTTGGAAAGTAACAAGATGGAAGAGATTTCAGACCAGCGTAAGAGAGCTGTTTTCTTGACACATTGAGGGCCCACAATCTTCAAAATGGCCAAAGCATTAGTGAAGCCCCGAGATGTGAAACAAATGACTTGGCCAGAGCTCCAAAGAATGCTGAAGGCTCACTACGCACTGGTGGTGTCAAACCTTATCAAGCGGCATGAATTTTACCTAAGAGACCAGAAAGAAGGCGAGACCATTGCTGATTTTGTGGCAGCCCTCCGACAACTGGGGGTAGTATGCAAGTTTCTGAATTTAGACGAAGCGATGCGAGATCGGGTGATATTGGGTTTAAGAGACTCTAATTTACAAAGCAAACTGCTAAATAAACACAACATAACCGTAGCCGAAGCCATCGCAGAAGCCACAGCCGCTGAAGCCGCGAAAAAAATTGGTGGTCAAAATGAAACAGATGAATGCGAACAACGACAAAACGAGCCTGGCCAGAAGGAAGAAACAATTTCCCACCACCACACACCATGAAGATTTTGACGAGACGTCAGAATCCGGAGAGGAAGACGACGAAGTCCACCGCCTATACACCAACAAAAAAGGGCGCGAAAAAAGAAATTGGCGGGAATGCGCCAGCTGCGGAGGAAAACATCCTTGAGCCGATTGCAGATTCCTCGATGCCATCTGCAGAGCTTGTAAGAAAAGGGGGCATATCGAGAAAGTCTGCAGGAATAAAAAAAATTACAGCCCAAACAGACGCAGCAACTCCCCTGCACAAGCTGAGCTGAAACAAACCGAGAGAAAGTGGCGGTGGAACAAACGAGCCAGTAACCAAGAAAAAACACATCAGACTTTCACTATTGGAAGCGCTCAGATGGAAAGCGGGAAGAAAGTAAAAATAATTGTAAAAATAGAAGGCAGTCCCTGCAAAATGGAGGTAGACTCTGGGTCCTTCCTATCAATGGTGTCATGGGACACCATCAAACAACTGGTCCCAAATATCAAACTCAAAGAACTCCAAAGACAAAAATTAACCCTCAAGGACTACCAAGGAAATCGAATTCCTGTAGTAGGTCTAGGACATTTCCGAGTCGCCTACAAACAACATGTTGAAGTACTACCATTGACAATAGTCGACCGAGACTGACCAAGCCTCTTGGGCATCGAATGGTTCGCACCATTGGGCATCGGGATGACCGGAGTAGACCGGGTGGCCACAACCGACTGGGAAGAAAACCTGATCGACGAATTCCAGGACATTTTCGACAGCTCCCTAGGCAGGTATCGGGGGACCCCAATTTCCTTTAGTTTAGACCCCAGGTAGCCCCTAGAAGACTAAAGGCCAGACGAGTTCCTTTTGCTCTAAAAGCAAAAATAGAGGAACAACTAAATAAATTAATAGACCAAGGGATTTTAGAACCTGTTGACTATGCTAAATGGGAAACGCCAATTGTAACACCAATTAAACCAGACAGGTCGGTTCACATCTGCGGAGACTACAAGGCTACCCTGAACCACGCATTGCAACAAAGCGCATACCTGGTGCCAGTCATACAACATTTATTACATTCTCTTGGGGAGGAAAAGTTTTCGCTAAACTAGATCTAGCGCAAGCTTACCAACAGCTTCCAGTAGACCCCTTAATGGCTGAAGCACAAACAACTGTGACCCACAAAGGGGCATTCAAATGCAATAGACTCCAATTTGGAGTGAGTGTAGCCCCAGGCGTTTTCCAAAGCCTCATGGAACGCCTATTGAATGGCATAAAAGGGGTCGTACCATATTTCGACGATGTCCTAATTTCAGCCAAAGATACAACCCAGCTAAAAACCAGACTAAGAGAGGTACTAACTAAATTCAGAGAATCTGGCCTAAAAGTAAAAAAAGAAAAATGCTACTTAATGACTGATCGTGTTGAATTCCTGGGTTATTTAATAGACGGAGAGGGTATACACCCTACTGACAAAAAGGTCAAAGCCATTAAAGATGCACCAGAACCAAGAAACAAAACTGAATTGCAGGCATTTTTGGGACTAATAAATTTTTATAATGTGTTCCTACCCCACAAAGCAACAATAGCGGAACCATTACACCGTTTACTGGATAAAAAAACAATTTGGACTTGGGGTTATAGAGAAAAGAAAGCCTTCCAAAAAATAAAAAACTTATTAACATCAAACACGGTTCTTATCCAGTTTAGTAACACACTTCCATTGACGGTGACCTGCGACGCCTCGCCGTTTGGAGTCGGTGCCATCCTGAGCCACCAATTGCCAGATGGGAGAGAGGCACCCGTCTCCTACTATTCAAAGACTCTGTCTAAGACCGAACATAACTATAATCAATTAGACAGAGAAGCCCTGGCAATCGTCGCCAGAGTAAAACGCTTCCACGAATATCTATATGGAAGAACATTTTTGATAGTTACGGACCATAAACTGCTACTGGGGATTTTGGTGGAAAACAAGCCCACACCAAACATTTTGTCCCCGTGAATGACTAGATGGTCAGAATTCCTGGCAGCCTACTCTTAGACTCTGATACATCGCCCCGGGAAGCAAATTTCCCATGCAGATGCGTTGAGCAGAGCACCATTACTGACTACAGAGGAAGACCCAGCACCGACGATGACCACTTTGCAGATAGAGACATGCCTCGATCTACCAATATCTGCAAATGATGTCACCAGAGCCACCGCAGAGGACCCATTGACTGCCCACGTACTGAACTGGGTAGGTAAAGGCTGGCTGGAAAATAAAAAAACTGAGAACTTTAAACCTTTCCGGACCAGACAAACCGAACTCTCGATTCAAAAAGGTTGTTTGTTGTGGGGTGATCGGGTAGTTATCCCTCCTAAATTACAAATTAGGGTACTGGGTATGCTTCACAAGGGCCACCCTGGAATCGTTAAAATGAAAAGTCTGGCTAGAAGCTATGTCTGGTGGCCGGGTATAGATAGGGACATCGAATGAGGGGTAAATTCTTGCAACAAATGCCAAAAAACCAGGCCTTCCCCGCCACAAGCACCCATAAAGGACTGGGAAACCCCACGAGGCCCCTGGTCACGAATCCACATTGACTTTGCGGGTCCTACTAAAGGACATACATTCCTAATTGATGCATACTCAAATTGGCTGGAGGTTATAATTATGCCATCTACAACAACTGAAACCATCATTAAACAACTTGACAAACTCTTCGCAACCCATGGCCTGCCAGATGTCCTAGTGTCCAACAACGGGCCACAATTAATTAGGATCCAATTCGAACAATACCTAGCCTCCCTAGGTATAAGACATGCCCTAACCGCGCTGGCCCACCCGGCTGCAAATGGTAGGGCAGAGAGAATGATCAGGTTTACCAAAGAGGGTTTAGGAAAAATGGACATTGGAGATGTCCAAGATAGAATAAATTGCCTACTCACCCTCCAGCATATCACACTCAGTACTATCACAAATAAAAGCCCGGCAGAACTACTAATGGGAAGAAAACTTAGGTCGCAATTAGACAGATTGTACCCAAATATAACACCAGAAAACCCCCCTGACTCTTCCACCCGTTTCAGGACATTTGAAATCGGCGACCGAGTCTATGCAAAAAATTTCACCGGGGACCCATTATGGCTTCCAGGAACAATCACACAAATTACAGGCCCCTGGTCCTACCGACTAACCATAGACGACGGCAGGGAATGGAAGCGGCACATAGACCAGCTTTGGTCCCGAAACATAGAAAGAAATACAAACACACAACCACAAATAATAAAAAACGACGAAAATCAAACCAGAGAGGGGGGAAAATACGAGAAAATAATAAAGAACCGTCTAAATTAAACCCAGAATACAATAACAAACAAAAAGAGCAAAAAGGAGACTTACAGTTAGAAGAAAATTGCGAGAAGTGTCCACTTGAAGGGGCCAGCCAGGCCAGCTCAACCTGCCCGGAGAAAACAGGAGGGAGCGGCAAAACCGCCGACCTAAGAAACTCAGGGGACAGTGAAATGGCTGACTCACCCTTCCAGGCGGTTCCATGGAGAAGGACTGGAGAGCCAGCAACCCCATCCGAACTGGTCAAAGTCTTCAGCAGAAATGAACCGTGCAAGTCCAGTCGAGTCAAAAGAAGCCCCACCTACCTGCGCAACTACGTCATCACGTAGGACTGAACTAAGAGGGGAGGGGTGTTCTGTATAAAGAATAGTAGACTCCTAATACAGGATTCTGATTGGCTAAAAAACCTGAATTGGGATTGGTTCAAAAGGAACCAATCCACGAAGCTGCTTAAAGGCGGCAAAACTAAAGCCCATGTCACACTGAACCAATGGATGCAAAGAGGATGTAAAACGGAGAAAAAAGCTTGCCATCCGTTGGAAAACGCGATGTACTCACTGCCTCCGTTTTGCTTCCTCTCTATCTGTCCAGCATCCGTTTATTGATGTTTCATCCGCTCCAAAAGTTTTGGGCAGCCCAAAACTTTTGCGCGGAAAATGTATCCAGTTCGTTCGTTCTGCATCTGCTATGCATCCGCTACGCATCCGTTACGCATCCGTTACACATCCACTATATCCAACAGGCATCCGCTGCGCATCTGCGCAACTCGCATCTGCTCAGACGCAGGGAGGAAGTGGAACGGATGCAGAACGGATGCAGAATGGATGCAGAAACAAAGCGTTTAAAATGGAAAAAATGTTTGCAGAGGGGACCTATCTTGGATATTAAGGAGGTCTAGAGGATGCCTAGAGGATGCCTAGAGGATGCCTAGCGGAAAACCTATATTTCCTATAAAAAGGGGGAGCAACTCATCTGCATCTCACTTTCAGAACAGCAGCCCAGCGGTGCAGACCTCTGCAGCCTTCATCTGCCTCTTCCTCTTCCACAGCATCCAGTCATGTCCACCGTGGATTGTAACAAAGTCCTTTCGGCAGCCACCATCGTTCTGCAACAGTGCGAAGCCATCTGCAGGCTCTGTGAACTCTACTGCGAGAAGAAAAAGAGGCAGCCAAAAAGATCTGGGTCCGAAGATGGTTTGCCAGAAGAGCCGAGGACGGACTGTACAGTAAGTTGATGGTGGAGCTCAGGAACGAAGACACTCGGGCGTTCCAGAACTTCATGAGGATGCCTCCAGCCATGTTTGATGAACTTGTGCAGCGGCTGACACTCAGGTTGACCAAGCAGAGCACCAGCTTCCGCCCCAGCCTGGAACCTGGGCTCAAGGTGGCACTCACTCTGCGCCACCTGGCCTCAGGGACCACCGACAGGAGCATGCAGTATGGCTGGAGGGTGCCATCCAACACAATCAGCATTGTGGTCAGAGAAGTGGTGCAGGCCATCATCGAAGAATACAAGGAGGAGCTCCTCAAGTACCCCTCCACTGAAGAAGGATGGAAGAAAGTTGCAGAGCAGTGGTATCAGAGGTGGAACTTCCCACACACCGTTGGAGTCATAGATGGCAAACACGTGGCCTGCAAAGCGCCAGCCAAGTCGGGGTCCACTTATTTCAACTACAAGGGCTTCTTCAGCATCATCCTCTTCGCCATGGTCGATGCTGACTACAAGTTCATGTACATCGATGCTTCAGGCAACGGCTCATCTTCAGATGCCCAGGTATACAATGCCAGTCACCTCAAGGAGGGGCTGGAAGGCAACCTCATTGTGGGCTTCCCAGATCCAGAACCCCTGCCCAACAACACAGAAGATGTGCCCTATTTCATCGTGGGGGATGACGCCTTCTCCCTCACAACCTACCTCACGAAGCCCTACACCTCCAAATGCCTCACCCGTGAAGAGAGGATCTTCAACTACAGGCTGTCCAGGGCAAGGCGGGTGGTGGAGAACGCCTTTGGCATCCTGGCCAACAGGTTCCAGGAACTTCTCACCACCATGCAGCATCGCCCAGAGACCGTGAGGAGGATCATGGAAGCTTGCTGCATCCTGCACAATCTCATGCGCATCCGCTACCCAGTCTTGCAGAATAGGCTTGTGGGCCTCCAACAAGACAATGGGGACATGGAGCCTGGGGAATGGAGGCAAGGGCAAAACCTGATCGACACTGAGGATGTGCAAGGCCCCAACAGAGCCTCACATGAAGCGAAGAAGCAGCGCAACCTCCTGAGACACTGGTGCAACTCCCCAGCTAGAGCGGTGGAGTGGCAAGACAGGATGGTAGATGCTTAATGGATTCTTCCTTCAGCCTGTCTCATCACATGGATGAGATTGGGCCATGTATGTTTGGTTGGCCTACAATGAACAGGGCGTTTAATAAAGAGTTGTGTTTGTGTTGACATGTGTCAATAATTATAACATTATTATTGATAATAAAGGGCCATAGGTGTGGCACCTGGGAGGGTGGACCATACAGTCCCACTATGCTTGCACTGGAGGTTTATCTATCCCACAGCTATTACCCATTCCAAAGGTATCCCTGTCCATCCCACTGCTATCTTAACCCATCCCACAAGCATGCAAAGGCTTAAACCATGTCTAAAAGTTTCCACCAAGACTTTATTAAAAAAAAGAAATGAAGCAAGTGTGTGAATCATAAACAGACTTTATTAACAACAAGCTATAAAACAAAAAAGAGTCTCTGGCACTCCTCTTGGTCACTCAGTCTCAGGGGTGAATGGTGCAGGTGCTGTGGAGGTGGCTGGTGCTGGAGTGCTTGTCATCAGCTCCTCCAGAAGCAGAAGCAGCAGAAGCCCCAGCCCCAGAAGAGCGAGCCCGTGCTGCAGAAGCCCCAGCAGAACCAGAGTGAGGGCCAGGAGGAGGGATGGTAGCCCTGTCCCTCTTGCAAGGGCTGGCAGCAGATGGCTGAGGCTTGCTGTGCTTCCGCATGGTTGTGGGGTTGCTGGCTGGCAGGGAGGCTGGCAGGTACCAAGGCTGGCAGGAAGGCTGGCAGGGAGGCAGGCACCAAGGCTGGCAGGAAGGCTGGCAGGCAGGCAGGCACCAAGGCTTGCAGGCAGACATGAACCAAGGCTGGCAGGAAGAGTGGCAGGGAGGCAGGCACCAAGGCTTGCAGGAAGGCTGGCAGGAAGGCAGGCACCAAGACTGGCAGGCAGACTTGAACCAAGGCTGGCAGGAAGGCAGGCACCAAGGCTTGCAGGCAGACATGAACCAAGGCTGGCAGGAAGAGTGGCAGGGAGGCAGGCACCAAGGCTGGCAGGAAGGCTGGCAGGAAGGCAGGCACCAAGGCTGGCAGGCAGACTTGAACCAAGGCTGGCAGGAAGGCAGGCACCAAGGCTGGCAGGCAGACTGGCTGGCAGCAAGGCTTGCAGGCAGGCTGGCAGCAAGGCTGGCAGCAAGGCTGGCATGGAGGCTGGCAGGGAGGCTGGCAGGGAGGATGGCAGGGAGGCTGGCAGGGAGGATGGCAGGATGGCAGGCAGCAAGGCTGGCAGGCAGGCATGCAAGGCAGGATGGCAATGCACTCGATGTGTCTGGAAGCAGGTCTTTCCTCTGAAAGGTGACCTGCTTGGGAGCTGCTTCCCTTTATATCCGCGGGGCTGACGCAATGCATCCTCCCCACATGCACAGTGAACAGCAGGCTGGCAGGGAGGCTGGCAGCAAGGCTGGCAGGGAGGCTGGCAGCAAGGCTGGCAGGGAGGCTGGCAGGGAGGCTGGCAGGGAGGCTGGCAGGAAGGCTGGCAGGGAGGCTGGCAGCAAGACTTGCAGGCAGACATGCAGGCAGGGCAGGCAGGGCAGGCAAGGCAGCCAATCCGTCCGGCAGCAGGTCCTTCCTCTGAATGGCTACCTACTTCCGAGCTGCTTCAATTATATCCGTGGGGCTGATGAAATGCATCCTTCCCACATGCGCAATTAACGCCAGGCATCCATTAGGCTTCCGCTGTGCATCCGCTGTGCATCCGCTGTGCATCCGCTTCATCCGCTCGGCGTCCGCTGTGCATCCGCTGTATCCGTTCCGCGTCTGCTTTGCTGAGGTCCCCCAGAAGCCTAGTGGACATGCCATCCGCTCCCATCCGCTTCTATCCGCTGGGCTTCCGTTTTTTATCTGCTTTGCATCCGCCCTGTGTCCTCCCCGCGTCCGTGTTATCCGCTCCAGTTATGCAAATTTTAGCCCCTTTTGAGAGCGGATAACAACGGAAGGAACATTTTGCTCATCCATTGTGTCCTTTTTGCATCCGTTGGGCAGTGTGACATGGGCTTAAATACCTGTCATTGGCTACAAGCCGGCAGGCAAAAACCCTATAAAAGGCTGCCGCGGCTTGAGCCACTGTACCGTTTTTCAACTGCTGTTAAATAATAAAAACTTTGTTGTTGGAACCCGGTCTACCTCGCGTTTTTCCAGTTGGAACAAATTTGTCTTACCTTTTTTAAACCCAGTTACGATATTGGCCTTCAGGTTCTGAATGAAAACCTTCTCCCAAACTGACTCCTTCCAGATGTGTTAGACTTCATTTTTCTAATCTTCAATACCCAAAGTGTTGCTGGGTATGAATTATAAAAACAGAAGTTGAATGCTTGGGTGAAATACTGGATTGAAGACAGCTGTGCCAGGGAATGTTTTGAAGGCTCATGCCATCTTGTATAACTATGGGAAAATCATCTGTAAACTGCTATGAGTCTTAATAGAAAGCATACAATAATAATTCAAAATATGATAATAAGATTGATTTCAATTTACTGATGATCCATTATATATTAATTTTCTGTTTCTATTAGAATGGTGTTTGCTAATTTCATCAGGAAACCACAGTTGCAATTGTATCAGCCTTCTTCCTATGGCATGTCTGATGTAGTTGCAGCTTTGTGCTTGACAGATTACATTTTAAAGACAGTTTCTCAAAAATAATCATGTTTTCT
The DNA here is from genome assembly GCA_015471245.1 of Laticauda colubrina. Lineage (NCBI taxonomy): Eukaryota > Metazoa > Chordata > Lepidosauria > Squamata > Elapidae > Laticauda > Laticauda colubrina. Next base: position 15,475,553 of record BLBF01000007.1, on the reverse strand, counting down.
TCTTCTTTGTAGGTTAGAGCAGGATATGTACACACACTCGTGGTGGGATTCAATTTTTTTTACTATCGGTTCTGTGGGCGTGGCTTGGTGGGCATGGCAGAGGAAGGATACTGTAAAATCTCCAATCAGAGGTGGGATTTGCCGGTTTTCTTAAAATTTCTGCTACCAGTTCTCCAGAAGTGGTCAGAACCTGCTGAATACCACCACCCCCTCTTTCTCACTCACTCTCACACACACACACACACACACACACACACACTGTACATGTTATGTCTCCCAAACTATGATTTTGATTTACATTACAATTTGCAAACAGTAGGCTCTTCATGGATATTTTTTAAGTTTAGTGTGAGGGGTTCTTGGTACTCTCTGATTTCATTGTTTTCTTGCAGATGTTTCATTACCCAAACTAGGTAACATCATTAGTGACAAATTTGGTAAGTTTATTGTACCAGGAAAGTAGGGTATTGTTCCCATGAACTTTGCAGTATAAGAAATCATTTTTTTTCTCTTCTTGCCAATAGAAAGTTACAATTAAGTCTGTTTGACCTGGGATCAATATCATATTGATAGGCTAGAAAGAGAAAAGCAATCTGGTTCACACATTTTGAGTAGCAAGCAATTTGTCATTGTTTATTTGCCTTATGCAGAATTTCAGCTGAAAGACCCCATTCACAAAGAAGTCCAATTGCATATTCTGAATTCATAGTGGAAGGTCACAAGATTCAAATATTTTAGATAAGTAGCGATAGATGATGGAATTTGTTGGATTAATACCAGCTTCTGAAGTGCATTGACTTCAGCTTTCTGGTTTATATGATCTAAGCAAAAAACTTCAGAGGGTGTACTGTGACATCATTGCAAAATTACAGGCATAATTATGACTTCAGGATTTAGGTGACTGTAATGCTGCCAAATGTACATTCTGCCTCATGTTAGTAATTAGACCATTTGAACAGTAGCAATAAAGGCAATCCCTTGATAAAAACAGCATGATTCTTAAAACATTTTTCTATCCTGGAAAATGGAGGTCAATTTAATCAGCAAGCAAATACACATATGCATATATATATTGATATGTGTATGTATAGATGTGTGTGTGTGTGTGTGTGTGTGTGTGTGTGTGTTTGCCTGCTGAGGAAGTAGATGCACCTAGTTCCGAAATTCCTATATAGTTTAATGAATGATTTGCTCGTCTCAGAATAAGAATACCTGATATGATATATGATATCCTGTATTATAATTATAACCTGCAATATTCTATAATATAAATAAAACTCAAGTCAATCAGAAAATGAATAGTCTTGGTTTAAATGTTTTTTTTTTAAATAAAAACCCAAAAACCCTTCCTTTAAAACAGGGGTCTCCAACCTTGGCACCTTTAAGATTTGTGGACTTCAACTCCCAGAAGTCTTTAAGTTGCCAAGGTTGGAGACCCCTGCTTTAAAAGAATCATAATAACTCATCCTAGGACCTAAAGGAGAATGTGAATTTATTCTTCCATGAAAAGCATTATCCTCTCTGGTAATTTTCCCTGAGTGGTGGCAGAATATTCTTTAATAACAAAGCTTTTCTGCTTCGTGCTCTGTCCAAAACAGAAATATTTTCTGCAGGCAGGGTTTCTGTCCAATATTTTTACAAAGGAATCCCATTTGGAGGCTGTCAAGGAATGGAATACGAATATAGAAACCCGGCTTTCAAAACTTTGTTGAAATTCAGAAGCTAGCCGACTGTGAAGGTATCATATACAAAGAAGGCAAAGTGCCCTAAACATTAAAAAAAGGGGGGAAATCCTCATCCAGTTTGAACATGGAATTCTCACTCTCTATTAATATTATGCCTTGGCATAGCTCTCGTTTCCATATTCAACACCTCACATTCTGTGGTGTGGAAGATATTGTGGTAAACACAAGCTGCCCTTGTTACTCATCTCTAAAAGTACAGGCTGCCTCCTGCTCTCGTGCGCAAGCTGAGAGGCCACAACTGGCCCTGGAAAGGGAGAGAAGGAGAGGAGAGATTTTTGTGAAGTAACTTTTTTTTTAAAAAAGACATCATAATGTTGCCCTTTACTCTTTCATGTGAGGCTGAATGTTCAGAGCAAATAGTCCGTCTGGCTGTCAGAGTTGTTTCAGAAGCATGAGCCCAGCTGGTGCCAAAAGAAGAGGGGGAAAAAAAGTCATTGGCCTGGTTCAAGGCCTAATTCAGGTAGTCAGCTCAAAAAATTTAAAAGGATTTAATTTCAAGAAGCAGAACAAACAAACCCATGCAATTAAATCACATTATGAGGTGCGGGAGCAAGTTGAATCACTGTTTTGCTCCTTGTGTACAAACTTTTATACTTATTAAAAGCCCTTTCAGACAGTTTTGTCCTTGAGCTGTCATTTTTCCAAATGTGCGTGAGAGAAGACATGGCACAATCCAAACTGCACACATAACAGACCTATTCCTTCAGCAAAGGCAAGACTGTTGAAAGGTCCAGATGTGAGATAAAGTATTGCTTTTTTGCCTAGCATCAGATGAATTCAGGATGCTTACATTCATTTGGTCTAGCTATGAGCTGAGTTGAACTTCTGCACAGAGGAAAATATAAGTAAATCTAAAAAAAAACCCTTTATGGAAAGTTCTTTGGAAAAAGTTAAGAAAAAGGTTTGAAGAGAGGTTTGGAGAAAGTTGCTTGGAAAGATTTGGAGAAAGGCATTTTGTTATACTGGTAAAGGTGCCAGCCTAGAAACCAGGAGACAGTGAGTTCTAGTTTTGCCTAAAGCATGAAACTTGACTGGGTGACTTTGAGCCAATCACCAGGAGATGGTGAATTTTAGTCTCACCTAAGGTAGGAAAGCTGGTTGGATAACTTTGGGCCAGTCACTCTCTCAGCCCAATTCACCTCATAGGATTGTTGTGGTAGATAAAATAGGAGGAGGAAAGGGAATGATTGCCACCTTGAATTACTAATAAAGTAATAAAGATGGAATAAAAATCAATCAAACAACTAACTAACTAACTAACTAACTAACTAACTAACTAACTAACTAACTAAAACACAACTGCTGACAAAAGGTACTCTTTGTCCTTGCTAAATGTCTGTGGAGTTTCTCAATCATCTCTGTCATGGTTGCCCCAAAGGTGCTTTTTCAAGAGCCAACTGGACTTTATGGTTTTGCTTTGAAGATGTTTTGCTTCTCATCCAAGTAGAAGTGAAACATATTCAAAGAAAAAACAGAAAGTCCAGTTGCCTCTTGAAAAAACACCTTTGAGATCTTTGCCCTAGCATTTGAAGAATTTGAACAATACGCTGTGAATATTCTAGTCAAATAATATCTGCCAATTAGCCTTGGCCTTCCATTCCCCTTGCACTTATTAACCAAAAGGTAAATTGATGTGGCTGCTCCTCACCGTCCCATTGAGGTCTCTAACTACTCTCTCTAACCCTCTCTTTTTCAAGGCAGCTGGACATAAATCTCAACAAAGACAAGACTGGAATTGTCCAATTTTATCTTTTTGTTTTTGCTTTTTGGAGTTCAGGAAATGCTCATGATCATTCTACAAATCACTCTGACACCAGTGCTTTGTTTTGCAGCGTTCTAATCTCCCATTTTAAAAAAATTAAAAATAATCAAACTTGATAAAAATAAGGGGAGGAAATAAAATAAAGAAAGGAAGAAACCATCAAGAGCAGTCCTATATAAACAGATCATATAATTGTATTTAAGTACAAGACTGTTTTAAAGAAATCCTCAATGACATGTGAGAAAGAAAAACAAACAAAAAGGCCAGGCTTAGGCTGTAACTATCCAGATAGCCACTAGATGAAAGCCAAGAGAGCTTTAAGAAAGAAAACTTTTTTATAGAAAGCTCTAGCATTGCTGCCATCTAGTGGTCATGCAGTCTTTTGCTGCCCAGACTGACAGCTATAACTGGAGGGGTCAGTTAATGCATCTGTGGCCAGATTAGTGTCCTTAGGCATCAACTCATCACTCTTGTCTTAATATTTTCTATGCTTGCTTTTCTTTAATCCTGTTCTAACTTTCCTTAGGCCAGTCACATCATTGAGTTTGCAAGTCTGTCAGAGCACTAAGCAGAACCATGGAACACTGATAAGGGAAGGGGGAACCCCACCCTTATGTTTGTTATGATTACACAGGGAATAAATGGAAATTGGGAAGGTTAAGCCTATGTATAAGGGCACATACTTTTCAATATATTTCCTCCAAAACTGAGACTTTTTTTTTTAACTTTAGACAACTGGGAACCTTAAAACAATACATTTTTAAAAAATAACACATTAATACAATAACATTTGAACTTTTCATTGTTCTTTTGGTTTGAATTTCAGTTTGGGTATGTTTTGGAAAACTCTTCCATGACAACAGCCCCCAAGATGGGAATTTATCAGGAATTTTTATGGGTGAGACATATTGGGCAGATTATGAGTTTTCAGTACACAAAAAGTTCCTCTTTCTTCTAAGTTGCTCCACTTAAGTGCATTTTTGCATGGGCTTCATTACACTGCTCCCCTGTCTTGCAGCCTGATCAATAATAATACATATCTTTTATTTGCTTTATTCATATACATTTATAAACATTTTATAACTCATCCCTTCATCATGAAAAAAATCACAAAAACATTCATTGTAGCAAAGTCTGAATAGAAATTAATCTAGCATCAGTTGTCCTTTGTAACTTCCCTTAATTAATGATATGTTGATAAGATTACCCCCCTTTTATTCAAATTATTAATTAATTACCAGACCTAGGATTAAACTGATACATTAATTCCATTGGCCTTGGACTTCTGCCCTAAAACCCTATCCTCATGGAAATCACTTTCTTTTTATCCAAGACAGTGGAGTGGAAGATGATATATATGCTAAACTTGATTATTTCTAAAACTAAAATTGACAGGAAAATATCCATCTTTACTGATGGGAATTGGTTTAGAAAGTAAAGTGAAGAGAAATTGTACACCTCTTTCTTAGTTAAGGAAGTTGGTTTTGTTGGTTTTGGTGGTGCCCTTCTCTCAAATATTCCAGTCATTGCTAAATTATTATTATTTCAACCATTATATCTTGTCTTATTTTTGAAAACAAGTAGCCCATATATCTGATATCTTGAGTGGTAATGTAAATACATTTCTATTTTGAGAACCAACACAATTCAAGGAAAGTTAAGTTGTTCTCCAAGGAAGCAATATACTCTTGCCTTTGGATTTTCACTTTTTAAACTCAGAGGCTGGGGTGGAAAGGGGGGGGGGAGGAGAGATTTTCATCTGTGACTACTTTGAAACCAAATCAGTTCAATTGCGCCACAGAGACCTCATTCTTCTCAAACAGAAAGATCTGTGAAACAGTTTGCAATTTTCCCTTGTACAATCCAACGATACTCTGGAGGCTTCACATCCCTCTAAGATTGTTTCTAAAGCTCATTATCTTCCAGTTTAGCGCAGAGTTCTGGCCAACTGTCAGATGGCTGTGGAGGCTGCTACTAATGAACTGAAAATGTCCAGGGATTAAATGATGCCCAAGGTTGCCATCCTAAACATGTTTACTTGGAAGTGAATGACACTGAAGTCAGTGAAACTCAATTGTATCAGATGGTGTACCAAGACAATGGATGTGTAGGATCTTTTAAAGATACCACTCTTTCTCTCTTTTTAAATTTATTATTTTTAAAATGTAAACATTCCATCTTCCATTAAACAGTGTCTTCTGGGTATAAATATCTCTGTGCAATAACAATCAAAATTTACAACAGTATGCATTACATTAATACTGGTTTTCTGATCTTACAATCGTGATATTGTATATAGTAAACTTATTCATTTCTCCCCTTTAACATATCTGCTAGTAAGAATATAGTGATAGTATTAACCATAGTAAGCCTAATAATCATATCAATAGCAGTCATCATATTGTTTGCATCTCTCTTATTTTCTGTAGTTCACTAATCTCCTTCTAACTTCCATTGTTCTCCTCTAATCATCGATAAAATAATTCCTATGTCATATAATGTACAGTTTGTTCTTAAAGATACGATTCTCAATAAGCCATAGCAGTATGTTTACTAAAATTATGAACGTTTTGTCAGTATATTAAAAAGTGCTTCCCATCTCATATAAGCACTACTTCTCTACGATTCATGAAAGCAAAGTGTCCTTTCCCCAGCTTTCAAATGAATTTGGAATTAGAGACAGCAGATATATCTGTTGGAAGACTTAAAGCACCTCTGAAGACTTTCATGAGTTGCACAAAGAGCTGGGCTCCTATTCATGTTTATCCAAGAACTGCTTCAGTTCTTCTTACAAAGCATGCACAATCTTAATATTTACCTTTAACTTCTCAAATGTAATAAAGTATCATATGATTTTCTTAGGCATCTGGTGCTAATAATGCAGATCATTGGGTCTCCTCAAAATCATAGACTTTTTCAAAAAAAATTTGTGCAGTCACTGAATTATTGAGATAATAAATAAAATGCTGTGCCACTGAGCATGGCCCTTTTCAGCAAGTTCAATAAGAAACTAGAAAGTCAAAAGATGGGGCATCACTACATGATTTGGTATCAATAAAGGAGAATATCTGTAGTTCAGGATTGAAATGAGGGGCCCTTGGTGCTCTCTGAGCTTGGTTGTTTTCTTGCAGATATTTCATTTCAAACTAGATATCATCATCATCATCATCATCGCCATCATCATCATCATGATTTACCTAGTTTGGTAATGAAACATTGTTCTGTATAAAAATAGTAGACTCCTAAAGACTGAATTCTGATTGGCTAAAGAACTCGAATGGGGATTGGTTCAATAGCAACCAATCCACATAGCTGCTAAAAAGGCGGCAAATATCAAATACCTGTCATTGGCTAAAGCCGGCAGAGAAAAACATATAAAAGGCTGCCGCAGCCTGAGCCAATGTTCCGTTTTCCCAACTGTGTTACTTAATAAAGACTTTGTTGTTGGAACCCGGTCTACCTCGTGTTCTTCCGGACGGAACAAACATCTGCAAGAAAACATCCAAGTTCAGAGAATACCAAGAGACTCCTCATGATTTGGTATCCAAACAGGCTTACAAATTCTGACATTGTCTTCCATTACAGCTTTTCCAACTCATTTCTGTTAAGATTGTAATAAATAGAGATATAAGATAAAGTAAAGGTGGTTTTTTTTTTGCAAATTTAATAAAAACAAAAGCTACACCAGAAAATTATGCCATCTACCCTCCAACATTCACTCAAACAGGAGGAGAATCTGGTGTGCCAGCAATCCAGTTAACTAAGAGCACCCATGATGTCTAGATAGGATTGTCTTCATGCAAAATTTGTTTTATTTGCCCTGATAATCCTTTCATCTAACAGCACTATGATACAAACTTTTTTTTTGATCCACACAGTTAGAAATTCAGGAGCAGGAGATAGCTCTTTTTCTAATACCTGTTTTTCAATGGAATCCCAGAACTTTCGACCTGAGGAGTAGCATCAGTGGTGAGTATTCAGCAGGTTCTGACCAGTAGTGGAAATTTTGAGTAGTTCAGAAAACCAGCAAATCCCACCTCTGACTGGATCCTCTTTACAGTATCCTTCCCCTGCCACGCCCACCAAGCCACGCCCACAGAACTAGTAGTAAAAATGTTTGAATCCCACCACTGAGTAGCATCTTGAGCAAGAAGATGGATTCTGTAGGATTTTTCTTAAAAGACCAAGTTTATCTCCATTCTTCCTCCTATGTGATTTTAATCACCGAGTATGATCTTGCAAATGAGGCTTATCTGAAATCTGATTACTTAGAATTACTGCAGAACAATGAAATTTTCTTCTTCTTCTTCTTCTTCTTCTTCTTCTTCTTCTTCTTCTTCTT
>BLBF01000007.1:15449809-15460547 GCA_015471245.1 Laticauda colubrina | reverse complement strand
ATGGGTGGGCCTACAATGAACAGGGCATTTAATAAAGAGTTGTGTTTATGTTGACATGTGTGGATCAATGATTACATTGTTTTTGATAATAAAGGGCCATAGGTGTGGCACCTGGGAGGGTGGACCATCCAGTCCCATTATGCTTGCACTGGAGGTTTATCTATCCCACAGCTATTACCCATACCAAAGGTATCCCTGCCCATCCCACTGCTAACCTTACCCATCCCACAGCTGTTACACATCCCACAGGTATCCCTGCCCATCCCACTGCTATCTTATCCCATCCCTCAAGCCTGCAAAGGCTTAAACCATTTCTAAAATTTTCCACCAAGACTTTATTAAAAAAAAGAAATGAAGCAAGTGTGTGAATCAAAGATAGACTTTATTAACAACAAGCTATAATACAAAAATGAGTCTCTGGCACTCCTCTTGGTCGTTCAGTCTCAGGGGTGAAGTGTCCAGGTGCTGTGGAGGTGGCTGGTGCTGGAGTGTTTGTCTGATCCCCCGCATCATCAACTCCTCCAGAAGCAGAAGCAGCGGAAGCTCCAGCTCCAGAAGAGTGAGCCCATGCTACACAAGCCCCAGCAGATCCAGGGTGAGGACCAGGGGGTGGGATGGTGGCCCTGTCCCTTTTGCCAATGCTGGCAGCAGATGGCTGAGGCTTTCTGTTCTTCCCCATGGTTGTGGGGTTGCTGGCTGGCAGGGAGGCTGGCAGGGAGGCTGGCAGGAACCAAGGCTGGCAGGAAGGCTGGCAGGGAGGCAGGCACCAAGGCTGGCAGGCAGGCAGGCACCAAGGCTGGCAGGAAGGCTGGCAGGCAGGCAGGCATGCACCAAGGCTGGCAGGAAGGCTGGCAGGCAGGCAGGCACCAAGGCTGGCAGACAGGCATGAACCAAGGCTGGCAGGAAGGCAGGAACCAAGGATGGCAGGAAGGCATGCACCAAGGCTGGCAGGCAGGCATGAACCAAGGCTGGCAGGCAAGCAGACAGCAAGGCTGGCAGGGAGATTGGCAGCAAGGCTGGCAGCAAGGCTTGCAGCAAGGCTTGCAGCAGGCATGCAGGCAGGGCAGGCAAGGCTGTCAATCCGTCTGGCAGCAGGTCTTTCCTCTGAATGGTGACCTGCTCCGAGCTGCTTCCCTTATATCCGCGGGGCTTACGCAATGCATCCCCCCCGCATGCGCAATTAACACTAGGCATCCATTAGGTTTCCGCTCTGCATCCGTTTCATCCACTGTGCATCCGCTTCATCCATTCTGTGTCCACTTTGCTGAGGCCCCCCAGAAGCCCTACGGATGTGCCATCCGCTCTCATCCGCTTCCATCCACTGGGCTTCCGTTCTGCATCTGCTTTCCATCCGCTCTGCGTCCTCCCCACGTCCGTTCCTTTCCGTGTTATCCGCTCTGGTTTTGCAAATTTTTGCCCCTTTTGTGAGCGGATAACAACGGATGGAACATTTTTCTTGTCCGTTGTGTCCTTTTTACTAATGTTTTGCATCCGTTGGGCAGTGTGACAGGGCCTTAACAAGGTGTAAAAGAAAAATGACCCAAGTCAAGTGTGCAAAGCAAAAATAAAGCCAACAGGTAGCCACCCAGTCTCTGGCACTCTTCTTGGTCACTCGGAGGTGTGCCCAGTCTCAGGGGTGAAAGGTCCAGGTGCTGTGGAGGTGGCTACTGCTGGAGTGCTGGTCTGAAGCGCCACTGGGGTGCCTGGCCCTGAGAGGACAACAGGGGACGGTATGTGGAGGAAGCTCTCAGACAGCTGGCTCAGCCCCGTGATGTTGAGAGCCCCTTCCTCCCTGACATGGGGTGTCAGTCCCAATACCGATGACAGATGTACTGAGGCCAGGCTTGGCTGTGGGGTGGAGGAAGGAGCAGTGTAGTGGGGCTGTCTAGTCTGCAGCTGGGTGAGGACTGGCGTCGGTGGCATCTGTGGCATGGGTGGCATCTGTGGTGTGGGTGGCATCAGTGGCGTGGGTGGCATCTGTGGCATGGGTGGCATCAGAGGTGTGGGTGGTATCGGTGGCATGGGTGGCATCAGTGGCGTGGGTGGCATCAGTGGCATCAGTGGCATCAGTGGTGTCCGATGTACATGTGCCTGGACTGGGAAGGGCTGCCTGTGCTGCTGGACCTCCTGGTAGCCGTAGCCTTGGTAGGAGAGAGCCTGTGGAAAGCCTTGGAAGGGCAGTGACATCACCTGGGGTGGAGGAGCAGACCTGGACTGGGTGGGAACAGGTTCATCTTGGTCTGAAGGGTTGTGAAGAAGATCGGTGATCCTGTCCTTCACCACCTGATACTGGGGTTCCACCATGTTCATGAGGGTCTTGTTGACATAGGTGAGGAAGGGCTTTCGGTTGGAGGATCGGGCGTCGGTGTGTACCAGCTGAGAGAGGAGATTTATGCTGCTCCTGATGGTGTCTCTTATCTCCAGCAGGACAGTGTGGCTCTGTCCCTCCAGTTTGCCTCTCTGCCTTTCTGTGGAGGTGCAACTGGGGGTGGATGCGGGTTGGGCTGTGGTGGAAGTGCCCTCTCCTTGCCCCCACTGCGTCAGGGGGTCCTCCACACACTCCGCCATGGGTATTACAGCTGTCGGGAGGGTCTCTGTCATGGCACGCTCCACAGATACCTGCCTGGAGACAGGAGCTGACTTTCTGCCAGAAGAGGACTGGCTCTCACCAGGCTGCCTGAGAGAAAGGGTTGTGAGAGCGGCTGCTCCTTGGTGGCGGATCTCACCCTCCAAGAAGCTGCACTTGGCCATCACGTATGTCTATATGTCTGTCAGCTTGACCGCGGCCTGGCCAGATTTCGTGAGGTGCAGCTTCCCGTACCAGGGAATGTGCTTCCACCACCCGAGGAGGACCTCTGAAGTGTAGCCCAGGCTCTCCGCCTTCTCTCTCCAAGCAGCCTGCTTCCTTTTTGTGTCTCTGTAGAGTCTGTGTCCCTTCCGCCACAGATACTCGTTCACCCTCAGCCACTCTAGCACCTTATCCTCATGTTCCTCTCCTATGTTGTACTGCCTCCTCTCCCGTTCTCGCATCTGCCTCTTCCACCCTTTGGCAGGGCCATATGGGCCCTCATCAGAAGGGCTTCGAGGTTGTAGGGGCTGCTCCTCCACACCACCACCACCACAAGCAGCAGCAACAACAGTATCAGCAAAAGCAGGACCAGCAGGACCAGCATGACCAGCAGCAGCAACAGCAGCAGCAGCACCAGCAGGACCAGGAGCAGGACCAGGAGCACCAGCAGGACCAGGAGCACCAGCAGGACCAGCAGGACCAGGAGCAGTGTCAGCAGAGTAAGCACCAGCAGAAGCACCAGCACCAGGAGCAGCGCCAGCAGAGTAAGCACCAGCAGAAGCACCAGCACCAGGAGCAGCGCCAGCAGAGTATGCACCAGCAGAAGCCCCAGCACCAGGAGCAGTGCCAGCAGAGTAAGCACCAGTAGAAGCATCACCTCCAGAAGCAGCATCAGCAGAAGCCCTAGCTCCCGAAGAGCGAGCCCGGGCTGCAGAAGCCGCAGCAGAAGCAGAGTGAGGGCCAGGGGGTGGGAGGGTGGCCCTGTCCCTCTTGCCACAGCTGGCAGCAGATGGCAGAGGCTTCCATTTCTTCCCCATGGTTTTTGGGTTGCTGGCTGGCTGGCTGGCTGGCTGGCTGGCAAGCTGTGTCTGGAAGCAGGTCTTTCCTCTGAATGGTGACCTGCTTGGGAGCTGCTTCCCTTTATATCCACGGGGCTGACACAATGCATCCTCCCCGCATGCGCAGTGAACGCTAGGCATCCGCTAGGCATCCGCTAGGCATCCCCTAGGCTTTCGCTAGGCATCCGCTAGGCTTCCGCTCTGCATCCGCTTCATCCGCTTGGCATCCGCTCTGCATCCGCTTCATCCGCTCTGCATCCGCTCTGCATCCGCTGTATCTGTTCTGCATTCGCTTGCTGTGCTCCCCCGGAAACCTTGCGGATGTGTCATCCGTTCTCATCTGCTTCCATCCACTAGGCTTCCGTGGAGCATCCGCTTTCCATCTGCCCTACGTCCTCCCCCCGTCCGTTCCTTTCCGTGTTGTCCGCTCTGGTTATGCAAATTTTTGCCCCTTTTGAGAGCAGATAAGAACGGATGGAACATTTTTCTCGCACGGAGGAAGCGGAACGGACGCGCAGCGTTAGTAGCACGGACGGAGAAAGGATGAAAGCGGATGCAGCTACGCATCCAGATCATCTGCTACGCATCCGCTCTGCATCCTGTACACATCCTCTACGCATCCGCTCTGCATCCGCTCTGCATCCTCTCCGCATCCTCTCCGCATCCGCTCTGCATCCGCTCTGCATCCGCTCTGCATCCACTTCTATCCGCTTCCATCCGCTAGGCTTCCGTTCCGCATCCGCTTTCCATCCACTCTGCGTCCTCCCCCTGTCCGTTCCTTTCCTTGTTATCCGCTCTGCTTATGCAAATTTTTGCTCCTTTTGAGAGCAGATAACAACGGATGGAACATTTTTCTTGTCCGCTGTGTCCTTTTTACAAACATTTTACATCCGTTGGCCAGTGTGACAGGGCCTTAACATTTAATGTTCTCATTTAGCTTTTTGAAACAATAACTTCAAGGTTTTTAATGGCATTCTGTTTTAATACTGTTATTTTATGGTTTTATTGTATGCCACCCAGAGTCATATTTTGGCATCCATATAAATATAATTTATAAATAAGTAAATAAATAAATAAATATATCAAGGAAAGCAAATAAAATACTGAGATGTGGAGTTCTTGGTGCTCTCTGAGCTTGGTTGTTTATTTGCAGACATTTCGTTACCAGGCTTAATAACATCTTCATTGTTGATACCAAGCAATTTTAAATACTGAACACCATGTTCACTCTCTACTTTGCACTATACTAATTTAGAACAAAGTCTTCCTATAGTTTGAAGCTTATTGTGATTAGTGGAGGCAATGGCCATCTGGCAGTATTTTCCTATTTTAGCTGATTATTTGTTTTCCAAAATTGGAAATTCTTGGAACTGCTTCAAAAAAATGAGTTTTAGATATGGTTGATGGTTAATTTTTCATCAATAATATATTGAGCATGAACATACATTTTTGTAACCTCTTTATCCACCTATTGATATTATAACTTTGTATCAACAACTTTCCATTGGTTTATTTTTCATTTTTTAAAAAGTGATTAAAAAAAAATGATTTTAAAGAAAAAGTAAACCATTAGGAGAGGTGGATCTAACTCTGATAAGGGGGTTATTTTCATGCTAATCTTTGTATATAAAAGAAACCATAATACAGTATTGAAGTGGTAAAGGACTTGGATTTGGACCGAGGAAACACAGGTTTAAGTCCTCATTATATCACAGGATCTGCAGGGGGCTGCTAAGCAAGTCACACTTTCTCAGGCAAACAAACTAACAAAGTTTAAGTTGGGTAGTTAATGTTACTGGAAACGGAAGCTACTTTGAGCTTTCAAGAAAAATCACTCTATGAATAAGATGGCTAGTCTTCAATTTTTTTTTATAGATCATAGACAGACAGACAGACAGACATTTAGCTCCAGAATATAGTAGAAATGAGTTCTGTTTTATCCAGGTAGGGTTAGGAAATGTTCTTCTCTGTTAGATCGGTATTAATGTATTAAGACTATTAGTGAGACATGAGAAAGGGACAAAGACAAGTTTATTTATAACATCTAAGTGATGGTGCTAAATTAATAGAATATTTATGTCCTATTTCAGACAAAAGTGAGGAACTCAGAAAAGTGAATGACTCATACTTCCCATTTCCTCTCCTTTATATTAACTTTAAAAGAATGATATGCACCTCACTCTTGACAGAGAGATGCTGGCTGAGCATAGGAACTACACTCCCACATTCACCTGAAGTCTTGAATTCAAAGACACTCAAAATATAATTCTGCACAAGGAGTCATCTTCCTTTCTCCCTCCCTTCCTAGAAGCTCCTTTTAAATACAGCTGTCAGTATGTTTGCTAGACTACTCCAAGGCCATTTGCAAAAATATAACGTGCAGCCTATTTGTCTATGGCAGACTGCCACCTTTCACCTACCATGATGCTCAAAATGGAAGTGGAGTACCATTTACAGGATTATTATTATCCAGTATTTACAGCTAATGGATTTGTTTTATGGCTTCATTTTACAAGGACTCTTCTCTTCTTTTAATTCACCCTTAGGTCTGTCACTTTATTCCCCTCTTCTCCTTGTCCTTATAAAAGCCATTATCTTTCCATTAGCAAACCTGCTAGAGAGCTCTTCCGGTGCTCTTTGATCTGCCCAGCACCTGTTTCCCTTTTTTTGCTTTTTTTTTTTTTTTTTGGTGCTATGTTCCTCCCATCCCCAATTGCTCTCAAGAATTTTAAAGAATTAGTTTGCTGAGAGCTACTTCACACAAGATAGCACATTAATTAACATGGGGAAGGTTGGCATCACTGCTTTTTGCTGCCATAACAACTCCTCCATGTGAAGTAAGTCATAGATACAAATATGCTGGGTGCCTTTTTCTCTAGAGTGATGAAAGGCTGAGCATTTGAAGAGAAACTAAATTATACTTAGTTCTTTGTCTGCTGGTCTGCAAAAGTTGTGACTTCTCCATGTATTGCTAAAAACCATGTTCCTATCTTCCATTTTATCTTCCAAACCAGTTTGAATCATGTTGTCCTGTGTCTCAAATGGCTTGAAAAGACTGCCTTCTGGATTTTAGGCACATTGGATGCAACCATCAGCCTGATACTAAGAAACACTGTTTGTAAAGTCTGACAACTTTTGCTTCAGGAAATCAGATCAAAATGGTAGTCTGGTGTATTGTTTACTTTTTATTATTGATTAATTGATGAAGTATGCCTGTGATTTTAGTATTATTATGAGCCACGGTGGTACAGTGGTTAGAGTGCAGTACCACAAGCTACTTCTGCTGCAGCCAGCTGCCTGCAATTTGGCAGTTCAAATCTTACCAGACTCAAGGTTGACTCATCCTTCCATCCTTCTGAGGTGGGAAAAATGACCCAGATTGTTGGGGGCAATATGGTGACTCTGTAAACTGCTTAGAGAGGGCTGAAAAGCACTGTGAAGTGGTATATGAGTCTAAGTACTATTGCTATTGCTATTACTTAGTTACCTCAGCCTAGCAATGCATGTTGTAATTCTTACAGACACACTGGGGTTAGTTCTTCTAGTGATTTTAACAAAACAAATAGCAGAAACCCCAATTCCAGCTACTAATGTCATCCATAATTTTTTGCTACACAACTTATTCAGCTCAAAAGATATCCTCAAATTCTTTAAGAGTGTACTCCCTATTACAAGAAGTCCTCAATTTATAATAGTTCATTTAGTAACCGTTCAAAGTTACAAGGGCCCTGAAAAAAGTAACTTATGGCCATTTTTCACACTTATGACCATTCTTGCTTCCCCATGGTTACATGAAAATTTTTTGGATGCTTGGCAACTGATTCATATTTACGATGGTTGCAGTATCCTGGGGTCATGCAATCTTTTTGTGACCATCTCACAAGCCAACTCAATGGGGAAGTCACATTCACTTAACAACCATATTACTAATTTAACAATTTTAGTAATTCACTTAACAACTGGAATAAAAGGTTGTAAAATGGGGCAAAACTCACTTAAGAAATGTCTCATTTAGCAACAGAAATTTCGGGCTGAATTGTGATAATAAATTGAGAATTACCTGCATAGGGATTACCTGGGATAACGTTTGGAGATGACACATTAACTAGCTCAAAGTTGATCCATCCTTCCATCCTACTGAGGTGGGTAAAATGAGGACCTAGATTTTGGGCTAAATTGTGGTTGTAAGTCAAGGACTACCTGTATTGTTTTCCTCTAATGTAATCTTGTTTTTCTCCATTTTGCACACACGAAAATTAGCAGCATCTAAACCTCCAATTGTAACACCTCATGAGATTTGCATATACTAACCTGACATTAACTGATTTTTTAAAATTAAAAACTACCTGTTAAATTTAACTGGCCACTTTTTCCTCCTTTTTGTACACTATTTTTTTCTTTTGTTGTTATAGTGAGGGTTGAATGTATTTTTTTGCTTTGTTTCATTTTGTTTGCTTTACTGTTTGTTATATTTTATTTTCCATGATAAAACAATAAATTAAAAAAACCTATCTGGTATCAACTTACAATTCACACTAATGCAAATATTGCATTATTCAAACTTGCATTAACTGAAACCTTTTGTAATGTAGGAACATTTGATATAAAAATCATTATTGCCAAAGATTTTGGGTCTGAAATGCACTCCAAAGTGCTCCAAACAGAATGCCTACTATATTTGATGCAACTGAACTTAAAAATCTGTTGAACATTGCAAATTTGGGAAAGGGACAAAAGATGCAGTGAGAGATCGACTAGTGTGTAGAATTCTAAAAGAATATATTTTTTTTAAAAGGACTCAGATTTAATATTTAAAAATATTTAAAACCGTTCTTTCTGTGGAAACAATGCTGGTGATGCTACAGAACTTTGGTTAGAAGCATAAGCAAATGAGAATTATTTTGTAATTATATGGAAACTCAGTAACAAGCCCGAATGAACTGTGCTATCATTGTGACAGAAGTGCTTAGATACTAGCTCAATACAGATTTAAAGAAGAACTCTGCAGATAATGCAACAACATGGAATATATTGAAAGCGAAGCCATTCTTTTAAATGTACAGCAGTATTGTATGCCAGGGGTGTCAAACTCAAGGCACATGGGCTGGATGGTTCTGAAATCTGGCCCACAGGGCTGCCCTAGAAACAACAAAAGACCCCCTGTGGTGTCTGTCAGCGAAAATGGAGGGCCCTCCCCAGCTCCATTTTCACTGGCAGAGGGCTAACAAAACAAACTAAAAGCCAAACAAAATAAAAGGAGAAATGTTTCTCCTTTTGGATTTGAGCATCCAAGAAGGGACAGAAAAGGAGAAAGGGAATGAGGAAAGACAGAAAAAGAAAGAAAGATGAGAAGAGAGCAAGGAAGGAAAGAGAAGGAAAGAGAGGAAGGAAGAAGAAGGAGAATGAAGAGGGAAGGAAAAAGAAGAAAAGGTGGAAGGAAGGGAGGGAGGGAGGGAGGGAGGGAGGGAGAAAAGAAGAAGATTATAATGAGCGGGAGGGAGGTCTGAAGGAAGTCCTGCCTTAGCACTTGGCCACCACAGGTACCCCAACATGAGTGATGTTGAGCTGGCCACGCTTACCCCCAAACATGCCCACCCCAGCCATACCCATCCCACACCCCCAAGGTCAAACACAACCCTGATGCAGCCTTCAATGAAATGGAATTTGGCACCCCTGCTGTATGCTATCTGGAAAACTATAGTGTAGAAGGAGAAATAAATCAGCAACATTATTCATATCAAAAGTAATAAAACCATATCAATGCAGTTGGATATTGGTTCTGTTGGATCACCTGGATCACAGTGTGACTCTGAGCAGCCTTTCAGAGATGATAAACTAAAGCCACCAAAAATGCAATCAGAATTCATGCTGGAGAAAACATTTATTCTCATTCTAAACTAGTACCTGTAACTATAAACTACAATAAAGAGCATATTTAATATGCATTGGGTAAACAGGTGATGGAACATCATTCTGGGCTCCTATTTGGTTGAGGAAGCTGCTGCTGAGTTCCATTAACAACCTTCAGGCTTTGCTTCTTGTTAATGGAGACCATGAGAATAAGCTGCAAATGGTGGTGGATGATGACACACTCAAGAACATCAAAAGTAAAACAAAGTTAACAGGAAAATGCCTGGGAATTTTACAAAGCATTTTCAATTCTGCATGCTGTATGCAAACAAACAGAAACTGAACAGGAGTAGAAGGAAACTGAGGGAAATTTTGATTATAACTCATGAGCCACATTTGTTAAAAGGGACAAATTTGTTAGGATCTGCAGTGATTTTTAAGCTATCATAAATCCACTCTTATAGGCTGAATTGATACAGTTTAACTTGAACTGAAGTGAAGACATTTTTGCTAACCTTGCTGGGGAGGGAACATTTCAGCAAATAGATGCAGAAGAGGCTTATTTGCAGATGGAAAGGAGATTCCAGGATATTTCTTACCTTAAGAAAGCCATGGACCAATGCTATAGGGCTATCCGGGTCCCTGGTACTATTTAAATGACAGTATTCTCACAGAAGAAAATGAAGCATATTTGTGAAACCAAACCAAAGAGTGGCAGAAGATGACCTTCAAGGATGACCCCACAAATGTGAGTTCTTTAAATCTGGTGATTGCATGTTTCAGTCTCACAACTGATGCACAAGGCTTTTATGATTGTTGGGAAAAAAATTCAAATAATTATGAATGCACCAAGACCACACTATGATTCATTTTAGGATTAATTGTGGAGTCATCTTGTATAGAAAGGCAGCCATATAAATGTGGTGAGAGAAGCAGAGAGAGATACTGTAGATTAGTAAGTAAATAGAGAGAGATAGATGATAGATAGATAGTTAGATAGATAGATAGATAGATAGACAGATAGAAAGACAGACACATTCAGATAGATAGATAGATTAGATAGATAGATAGAAAGATAGATAGATAGATAGATAGATAGATAGATAGATAGATGGATGATAGATGGATGATAGAGGGATAGATGGACAGATGGACAGATGGACAGATGGACAGATGGACAGATGGACAGATGGATAGATGGATAGATGGATAGATGGATAGATGGATAGATGGATAGATGGATAGATGGATAGATGGATAG
>BLBF01000007.1:15395005-15429319 GCA_015471245.1 Laticauda colubrina | reverse complement strand
AAGAAGAAGAAGAAGAAGAAGAAGAAGAAGAAGAAGAAGAAGCTGTTATTGTTGTTGTCTGGGACTTCATCTCAAAGTTAGTCTTCAATTAAAGGGCTAATGGCGACATGTGAGGAAGCCATGTTATCACAAGGCACTCTCAGGATGGGACGATATCAATGGGGGCTGATGGTGGAGCACAGTAAGAAGGTTTCCAGAGGGGTTGCAAAACAACAATAGATGACCACTAGATGCATAGCTGGCTGTAGGCATTTTGGGGTCCAAAGCAAAGTCTTATTCTGGAGCCTCCTATAATTTGGTTCTTCTTCCAGTTGTGTTATGAATATCAAAAAGCACTTTCTTGTTTCTTTTTTTTTCTTCATGTTTTTGAGCTTTGTGCATATGGTTTCCAGAAGGTCCAGACCATTGTTTTAATTTTATCTGATGTTTTCATCCTACAAAAGGAGAAAGATGACCATATTGTATGCTTGTGCTGTGTATTTTGGAAGGGTTTTCAATTTTGGCACCTCCTAAAATTTGGTACCCAGGCTTAGATCCACCCCTGCTAAATGGCAGCAACACATTTGTGATTTCTGTATCATTTCCTGGATTTAACCATTATGCACTTACTTTATCTCCCATGCTCATCCATAGTCACTTTCAGTCCTTCCTTCCCTTTCCACTTATGTTGCTACCTAAGGCAACATCTGGGTTCACAACATATGGGCAGGTGATGATGTACAGATTCTACAGCCAACCATAACAAAGCTCGATATTTTTAAAGATGGGACTCTTAACTGGAGACATATTTGTCTCTAAGCCTAAGGCAGTGGGCTACTTCTGCCCTGATATTATTTACACTACTGGATGTTATATGAAAGTATGGAAGACATGGAAGTCAGATGTACAAAAGAATTAAAAAGAAAGACACTGTCAAATTAAAATTAATTCTATATTAAGTCTATATAAGAAGTAGTGTGTCTCTAAATATACAGCAGAGAAGGCAGTAAAATATACTGCAACATTTTTTAACTGCAAGTCAAGCATGAACCTTAATACATAAAGGCCCTGTCACATCGGCCAACGGATGCAAAAAGTATGTAAAAAGGACACAGTGGACGAGAAAATGTTCCATCTGTTCTTATCTGCTCTCAAAAGTGCCCCAAATTTGCATAAACAGAGCGGACAACAATGGAAAGGAACGGATGGGGAAAGGACGTAGCAAGGATGTAAAGCGGATGCTCCACGGAAGTCTAGCGGATGGAAGCGGATGACACATCTGTAGGGCTTTTGGGGGAGCACAGTAAAGTGGACGCGCAGCGGAAGGAGCGGATGCCAAGCGGATGCCGAGCGGATGCAAAGCGTTCACTGTGCATGCAGGGAGGATGCATTGCGTCAGCCCCGAGGATATAAAAGGATGCAGCTCGCAAGCAGGTCACCATTAAGAGGAAAGACCTGCTGCCAGACATATCTCCAGCCAACAACCATGGGGAAGAAAAGGAAGCCTGTGCCTACTCCTGCCAGCCCTGGCAAGAAGGACAGGACCATCATCCCACGCCCTGGCGCTGACTCTGCTTCTGCTGGGGCTTCTGCTGCTGGGGCTGACTCTGCTGGTGCTGGTGCTGGTGCTTCTGCTGGTGCTGCTCCTGGTGCTGGTGCTTCTGCTGGTGCTGCTCCTGGTGCTGGTGCTTCTGCTGGTGCTTACTCTGCTGGTGCTGCTCCTGGTGCTGGTGCTCCTGCTGGTGCTGCTGGTGCTGCTGGTGCTGCTGGTGCTGCTGGTTCTGCTGGTGCTCCTGGTGCTGCTGGTGCTGCTGGTCCAGCTGGTCATGCTGGTGCTGCTTTTGCTGCTGCTGTTGTTGTTGCTGCTGCTGCTGCTGGTGTAGTGGACGAGCTCCTAGAACCTCAAAGCCCTTCTGATGAGGGCCTAGAAGGCCCTGCCAGAGGGAGGAAGAGGCAATTGCACGATAGGGAGAGGAGGTAGTACTCCATCGAAGAGGAACATGAGGATGAGGGGCTCGAATGGCTGAAGGAGAACGAGTACCTCTGGCGGAAGGGACACAGGCTCTATCGAGACACCAAGCAGAAGCAGACGACTTGGAGAGAGAAGGCGGAGAGCCTGGGCTACACTTCGGAGATCCTCCTCCGGTGGTGGAAGCACATGCACACCTGGTATGGGAAGATGCACCTCAAGAAGTCTGGCCAGGCTGTGGTCAAGCTCACCGACAGGGAGACCTATGTGATGGCCAAGTGCAGCTTCTTGGAGGGTGAGGCTCACCACTGAGGAGCAGCCCCTCTGACAACCCTCTCTCTCAGGCAGCCCACAGAGAGCCAGTCCTCTTCTGGCCAAGAGTCAGCTCCTGTGTCCAGGCAGGTATCTGTGGAGCGCCCCATGATGGAGACCCCCCCTGACAGCTGCACTCCCCGTGGCGGACCATGTGGAGGACCCCCTGATGCAGTGGGAGCAAGGAGAGGGCGCTGACACCAGAGACCAACCCACACCCACACCCAGCTCCACCTCCACAGAAAGCAGGCAGAGAGGCAGACCAGAGGGGCAGAGCCACTGTCCTGCTGGAGATCAGGGACACCATCAAAAGCAGCGTAGATCTCCTCTCTCAGCTGGAACACACCGACATACCATCCTCAAACTGCAAGCTCTTCCTCACCTACGTCAACCAGACCCTCATGGACATGTCCGAATCCCAGGACCAGGTGATCAAGGAGAGGATCACAGGTCTTCTGCACAACCCTCCAGGCCCAGCTGAACCTGCTCCAACCCAGTCCAGGTCTGCTCCTCCACCCCAGGTGATGTCACAGCCCTTCCTAGGCTTTCCACAGGCCCTCACCTACCAAGGCTATGGCTACCAGGAGTTCCAGCAGCACAGGCAGCCCTTCCCAGTCCAGGCACAAGTACATCATATGCCACCGATGCCACCGATGCCACCGATGCCACCGATGCCACCGATGCCACCGACACCACAGATGCCACTGATGCCACAGATGCCACCGACACCTCACCTCGCTCACCTGCAGACCAGACAGCCCTACTACACTTCTCCTTCCTCCACCCCACAGCCAAGCCCGGCCTCAGAACATCTGTCATCGGTCTTGGGACTGACATCCCATGTCATGGAGGAAGGGGCTCTCAACATCACGGGGCTGAGCCAGCTGTCTGAGAGTTTCCTCCACGCACCATCCCCTGTTGTCCTCTTGGGGCCAGGAACCCCAATGGCACCTCAGACCAGCACTCCAGCAGCAGCCACTTCCACAGCACCTGGCCCCTTCACCCCTGAGACTATGGGCACGCCTCAGAGTGACTGAGAAGAGTGCCAGAGACTAGGTTGCTACCTGTTGACTTTATCTTTGCTTGGGACACTTTACTTGGGTCATTTTGCTTTTACAGTTTGTTATTAATAAAGTTTATCTTTGCTTCACACACTTGGTTCAGTTCTTTTAGTAAATAAAGTCTTGGTGGAAACTTTTAGAAATGGTTTAAGCCTTTGCATGCTTGTGGGAGGGTAAGGATAGCAGTGGGATGGGCAGGGATACCTGTGGGATGGGTAATAGCTGTGGGATGGGTTAGGATAGCAGTGGGTGTGCAGGGATACCTTTGGAATGGGTAATAGCTGTGGGATAGATAAACCTCCAGTGCAAGCATAGTGGGACTGTATGGTCCACCCTCCCAGCTGCTACACCTATGGCCTTTTATTATCAATAACAATTTAATCATTCATCAACACATTTCAACATAAACACAACTCTTTGTTAAATGCCCTGTTCATTGTAGGGGCACTCAACATACATGGCACAATCTCATCAGTGTGATGAGACAGGCTGAAAGAAGCATCCATTAAGCATCTACC
This sequence comes from Laticauda colubrina, assembly GCA_015471245.1. Lineage (NCBI taxonomy): Eukaryota > Metazoa > Chordata > Lepidosauria > Squamata > Elapidae > Laticauda > Laticauda colubrina. The sequence continues at coordinate 15,425,480 of BLBF01000007.1, read as the reverse complement.
ATCCTGTCTTGCCACTCCACTGCTCCAGCTGGGGAGTTGCACCAGTGTTTCAGGAGGTTGCGCTGCTTCTTCCCTTCACGTGAACCTCTGTTGGGGCCTTGCACATCCACAGTATCTATCAGGTTTCGCCCTTGCCTCCATTCACCAGGCTCCATGTCCCCATTGCCTTTTTGGTGGTCCACGAGCCTGTTCTGCAATACTGGGTAGCGGGTGCACATGAGATTGTGCAGGATGCAGCAAGCTTCCACGATGTTCCTCACGGTCTCTGGGTGATGCTGCATGGTGGTGAGAAGTACCTGGAACCTGTTGGCCAGGATGCCAAAGGCGTTCTCCACCACCCGTCTTGCCCTGGACAGCCTGTAGTTGAAGATCCTCTCTTCACGGGTGAGGGATCTTGAAGTGTAGGGCTTCATGAGGTAGGTTCTGAGGGAGAAGGCGTCATCCCCCACGATGAAGTAGGGCACATCTTGTGTGTCGTTGGGCAGGGGGTCTGGATCTGGGAAGCCCATGATGAGGTTGCATTCCAGCCTCTCCTTGAGGTGACTGGTGTTGTATACCTGGGCATCTGAAGATGAGCCGTTGCCTGAAGCATCGATGTACATGAACTTGTAGTCAGCATCGACCATGGCGAAGAGGATGATGCTGAAGAAGCCCTTGTAGTTGTGATAAGTGGACCCTGAGTTGGCTGGAGCTTTGCAGGCCACGTGCTTCCCATCTATGGCTCCAACGGTGTGGGGGAAGTTCCATTTCTGATACCACTGCTCTGCAACTTTCTTCCAGCCTTCTTCAGTGGAGGGGCACTGGAGGAGCTCCTCCAGGTATTCTTTGGTGATGGCCTGCACCACTTCTCTGACCACAATGCTGATGGTGTTGTGTGGCACCCTCCAGATGTCCTGCATGCTCCTGCGCCACCATGCTCCATGGTCCCGGAGGCCAGGTGGCGCAGAGTCAGTGCCACCTTCAGCCCAGGGTCCAGGCTGGGCCGGAAGTTGGTGTTTGCCTTGGTCAACCTGGTTCTCAGCCACTCCACAACTTTGTCAAACGTGGCTGGTGGCATCCTCATGAAGTTCTGGAATGCACGAGTGTCTTCGTTCCTCAGGTCCACCATCAGCTTGTTATCCAGTCCATACTCTGTTCTTCTGGTGATCCATCTTCGGACCCAGACACTTCTTGGATGCCTCCTTTTCTTCGTGTAGAACAGGTGAAAGAGCCTGTAGATGGCTTTGCACTGTTGTAGAACGATGGCAGCTACCAAAAGGACTGTGTTATGATCCATGGTGGACAACAATGGATGCTGTGGAAGAGCAAGAGCAAGATGAAGGCTGAAGAGGTCTGCACAGCAGGGCTGCTGGACTGAAAGTGAGATCCAGGTGATTTCCTCCCCCTTTTTATGGGAAATATAGGTTTTCCGCTAGGTGTCCTTTTGCATCCTCCAGGCATCCTGCAGACATCCTAAATATCAGAGATACGTCCCCTATACGAATGTTTTTTCTGTTTTAATGCTTTATGTGCAAGCTGCATCCGCTTTCATCCTTTCTACGTCCATACTACTGACGCTGTGTGTCCGTTCCGCGTCCGTTTCACTTCCTCCCTGTGTCCATTTTCCACTGGAGCGGATGTGAGTTGCGCGAATGCGCAGCGGATGCCTAGTGGATATAGCGGACGTGTAACGGATGACGGTGGATGTATAACGGATGTTCCCCGTGTGCGTAGCGGATGTAGAACAGACGCGTTGGATACTTTATCCGCTCAAAAAGTTTTGTGCAGCTCAAAACTTTTTGAGCGGATGAAATCACAGTAGACAGATGCTGGACGGATAGAGAGTATGAAAAACGGACGCAGTGAGTGCAGAATGGATGCATCGCATTAACCAACGGATGGCAAGTGTTTCTCTCCATTTTACATCCTCTTTCCATCCGTTGGTGCTGTGTGACATGAGCTTCAAGTCAATTGTTAGGAGGTGAGGCATGGAGAAAGAAACAGGAAGGATGGGTAACAAGTGTCTTCCACCAGTTCTCTCCTGATCTAGAGCAGGGGTCTCCAACCTTGGCAACTTTAAGACTTGTGGACTTCAACTCCCAGAATTGAAGTCCACAAATCTTAAAATTGCTAAAGTTGGAGACCTCTGATCTAGAGGGCACATTTTCTACATGCAGAGAGGCTGTGGATATTTCAAGAGGTCTGTACTGTCAACTGTAAAGCAGTGTGCATACTCATAAAATGTAGCCAGGGTATAAATCCAGTGTCAGGTATAAGCAGAAAACTGCAGTCTTATAACCAAAATGATTTTTCTTTCCGACCTGGTGTAACAACTGTAGTGCTGGTTCAATAACACCTGAAGATCCATATTTTCCTTATTCCCATGAAAGGAGGATTTAAGCCCAGGATTGTTATGCTTTCCTTGTTGGTTCAATAAGAGGAGTAAATCATACTCCTGGGAGGAATCAGCAAACAAGACATTGTACCTGGAGCTTGAAGGTGATTCCATTAACTCTATGGTCTCTGGATTCTATCATTTCATTGAACAAAATCTAATCAGCAAACTTTAGTTGGTTGCCAACTAAGACTGGATTATAATTCAACTGGAAGCCTCTTCCACTTCCTAAATCCAGATGCAATTCCTGTCACCAATGGCAGCTGGCAAATGAGTGCTAGTTCGTTTGTTCAAGGACATTTAGAATAGAAATTCTGTCTAAACCTGGCAACTCTGAAATACTGGCCATTCAGGAATTGACTATAGTGTTCCTAAACAGAAACACAGTTTTTATGTGCCAATGATCCAGTGGAGAATTTGAAAGTCAATTATTTCTAGATTATAGTAAGAGATTACTTCCAAACAGTCCCTTGAAAATAACTAAATCTGGTGGAATGACTATAGTCTTCCTACTCTCACTGCTAACAATTTTAACTGAATGCTTGACTCTCAATGTAGTAATAGAAGACCATCTTCCTTTTTACCAACCGAAATGATTCTTTGAATTGTCTGTCAGTTGACCTTAGCAGCACCTCTCTTGGCATTGACCTTAAATTTGGGGGAGATACTTGGGGAAGATTGAAAACAGATTGAGAAAGCTAAGATTGTTGGCCAGTTAGCATTGGCCTTAAATATGAAAGACAAAGTCTCAACAATTTTCAGTTGCCTTCTCATAGTCATTTTTATTAGGTAAACTAGAAAAAAAGCTATATTTATGCTCTCTTTGTTCTTTTTGATGATACATTATTAGAACATCCAATTTAGTTTATTTGAGCCAAGAGCTACCTTTCCAACTAATTAAATGTTGTGACCCTCCTAATTTTGAATCTTGTTTGAACTTGTTCGTAATTTTCAGGTGAATTTCTGAAATGGGGATGAGTAAATTTTATTTATAGTCAAATATCAGAGATGATATATACTATTGCAGAGAAAAAAAAGATAATTTTGAAGAATAAGATCTAAAGTTTTCAGACAGAATTAAAGTAAATGTGAAAGAGAGAAAGAGAGAGAGAGAGAGAGAGATCAAGCAGAACTATACTGAAACTCTCTAAACAGTAAAAGATATAGAGCCAAATGTAATAACTCTTCCTAGAAAGTAACTGATAACAGATTGGTGAATTAAAAAAAAAAGTATTGGAATCTGCAGATTTGTGATCCATACAGCAGAAAGCTAATCCTTAGCTGTAAAGATGTTTATAGCATTGGTACATACCGTAGATGCCATTTTTATTACAGGCAAAATGCAAAATTGCCTGAACAGATCTGTAGCCCTTATCAATGAGAGTTTTTATTTATTCCTACTATATGGTATAAGTAAGTGATGAAAAGTTAAAAGCTTAATTAGTTATCTTCCAGAAATGGTTGTGACTACCAAGTGAACTAAGAAGACCAATAGTACTGTTTCTTTTATCACAGTTGATGATGAGTCTTATCCTACCAGGTTATAAGTGAAGAATTTGGATGTTTTATCTGTTTACATTATGGATTGGTTGGGTTCATCAGCAAAAGAAAGAATTCTTTTGCAAGCTGAAATGGATAGAATTCAGATTTGGACAAAGCTTAAAAATTATGGAATTAATGTAAAAGTAAATAAAAAGTTGGCTCACCTTTTTTTGAATCAGGGTCAACATTTGACCTGCATTGAGATGTTTTCATAACATCATAAAATCTTATAATCAGAGAAATAATTTGCAATGACTGCAAGCCTGCCCCAGAGCATTGACTCAAATGCTAGCTTAAAACCAATAAAGTTGAACTAAAGAGATCCCTGTAGTCAGAATATTTTTCCACTAGATGGTGCAGCACATTAACACTTAAGTAAGTGTTGATTGACCCAATTTGAACCCAGCTTGCTCTTTGATCAGTACCTTATCCTGAATAGCCAATCAGTTAATTTCCCATGGAGGCATATGTCATGCAGCTTGCTGCTTTTACTAAGGAGACAAGCTTTTCTTCTTTGTTACAGATTGGCACTTAATTCATTGGCTTTATTCATCAGGAATCTGAAAAAAGTGTTCATTTGAAGGTCAATAAAAAAGCCAGTTTTGAAACTCACAGTCCAGAATTATCCTTTAGAGATTGGGGTAGAGTCAGATCATCTCTCGTTGTTTTTCTGTTTTCTTAGCTGAGTAGTTGATTAAGAGATGAATTATATGCTATTAGCTCAGTATTCACTCTTAGCTATCACTTAGATCAGGGGTGTCAAACTCATGGCCCAGGGGCTGGATGCATCACATGCTGTCCGTCCCCCCCCCACCGGCTGGTTTAGCAAAGGGGAAAAAAACTCCTGATATGTCATGTGATGCCACCATGATGACGTGAGTTTGACACCCCTGGCCCTTCAGGTCTCTCTGTGGTGCACCCATCAATATTGTAATAGACTCCATTCACCTTCTTGCTGGTTGTCCTCCTTGTATTTTTCACTTTTCTCAGCATTTTGGACTTCTCCAGGGACCTGGACCTTTGCATAATAAGTCATAAATATGAGAATTTGAGCCTGATGATTTGTGAGAACTCTGAATTGATTAGTTCTGTGATTCAGTTTGATTGATTAGTTCTATGATTTTTAGCTTTCTTGACCATCCATTTGGAAGTTTCAGAGAGTGAGCTGGCGGCCAGTCTGAAATATGATCTGAAGTTAACTCAGGAGTTGGCTCACTTAAATGAACATTATATTTCAATCCAAACCTCAGGTGCCATTAATTTAACTGTCCCAGGTAAATGTTTGGAAACATTGACTACAAGGTACTAAAATGCAGAGGTTCTTTATTTTAATTTTTATCTGGGCTAACTTATGCCAGCTGAGTCCCCTGCTTTTTCTTTTTCAGCAAAAATATAAAATGCTTTTGGTTCCAATAAAGCAGGGGTTTCAAACTCATGGCCTGCAGGCCAGATGCATGATGTGCTGGCCATGCCCATCCCCATTTTAGTGAAGGGAGAAAAAGTTGCAATACTTCACAACATAACTGATGACAGTGTGTTATTGTGAGTTTGACACCGCAATTGAGGGTTGAACAATGAATGACCACTCCCAGTCCTGTAGGCCCTGCATCTGCCCACTAATTAGCTTTGATACATTCACAATCAAACCAACATTTAAATTGGAATTTAAATCTGGATTTTCTATTTGTGATATTGGCCATCAGGGTCTCCTGGATACAAATGTGAAAACAAAAAGCTAGCATAGCATCTACACCAGTTTGTAAGCTCACCACCCACACCCACAAACCTCTTGAAGGTGAATAAATCTAATTCAGCAATCATTTGGACTAATTGCCAACCCTCATAGAAGACTTTTTTTTAGCTTTGGAGCAATAGGGTGAGCAATGGCAATAGGGGATTTCTGTGGAAATAGAAATAAATGGCATTAAAGTCATAAGTGAGCATGTGTATCAGCTTTGAAGAGACCTCCAATAGTATGTTGATTATTGGGAATGCTCCTTTCCATCCCCTGATCATCTTGAGGAGTTTTTTCTCTCTCAAAAGTCTATGATCAGTCTGCATTCCATTGCAATGATACAATCTTCCTTGGCCTGATTTTGCTCCTTCTAAAGTTTTTCTGGTACTTCTGAAAACACAGACTTCTGGCTATGGTTTTTTAAAAATGTTTTTGGGGTCATTTTGGCTTTTTCAGTTTGGGCACTTGTCTAGAAATAACTGAAAGGGAGAAAAAGGTCTCTTGCTCTATGCTCTCGGGGTGAGAAGGTTGATCTCCACTTTAAAAATGATGATTATGGACCCTCAAGTTGTTGTTGACCCTTAGCAACTACTTGGATAGATTTTCTCCATGATCATCTGTCCCTAACCTGGATTTTCAAGTCTTCAAATGGAGCAGCCATCACTACTGTACCTGAGTCCATTCACGTTGCTACTGATGGTCACCATCTTTTCTTTCCTTCCATCTTTCCCAGCATTAGATCTTTCTCCAGAGGGCTGGGTCTTCACATAATGTCTCTGAAGCAGGATAATTTGCTTGTGCCACTTTATGAAACATGGGGCTAAAATGTCCTAAAGGAATACCTGCCCCCTCCCAGCCACACACACACACAAATATGCTTCTATAGGAACATGCAGATTTTGAAACCTTGCATTCAAAAACTCATTCTGCTTTAAAAATGCTCATTGCTTTTACTAAAAGAATATAATTGAATTGAATTGAATATCAGGGCAACTGGAATTAAAAGAACTGAACCAAAACAGAAAATTGGAACTGTGTCAGAGCAACTGGAACTAGATGTACATCAATCATTACAAAAATAGATTTTCTGCAAAAATTTCAGTACTTGTGACCCCCACGCACTCAAATCATCAAACATTATGCCTTTTGCATCAATGATGACATAATTAAGTTTTGATTAAATAGCTAGCAATCGTTACATGCCGAGCTGATATGAAAACCTGAAATTAAGTAATAGAAGCTCTGGCCTTTGTTTACATCTTAATAGTTTTTTTTTTGATAGTCTTTGCTGGTATGGAAAGTCTTTTTTGAACATTTTATTTAAAGTTTCAGCTTTAAGTCCCTGCAGTCTCTCATTGCTCCCATGGTGTTCATTTTCCTTGAATTCTGGCTTTCTTTTCTTTTTTCTCTTTCCTTTTCTTGTTCTTTTTCTCTTTTCGCTGTCTTGGTTTGAAATGCTGGACAGATGGCCTGCAAGTTGGCAGTATCAATGCTGGTAGCTATCATGGGAGCTTCTGCTCTCCTTCCCCATCTGTTTCTGAATTCTCGGCTTCAGCTATTCTCCTCATTTGGTCCAGACTTCTTTTAAAGCATCTGCTTGGACTTTTGGTCTTTCTCAGGTGGAAGCCAAGAAGACAGGTTAAAAGGAAGACCTTCCCATTGAAAGGATTTTTGAGAGCAAGTCCCCATCTGCACCCACCAGCTCTCTCCAAGGAGGCCGTTCGAACAAAAGCTTTCTGGAGTTTTGAATGGCTAGGCCAGCATGTCCAGTTTAGATGGATATACTTTTCCCAAGCATATTTTCTCCTTCTGTCACAGCTTCTCTCCTGCCTTGCTCATGCTAGGGAAGCTTAACATGCTGAGGAGCCTGCTAGCTATTTTTATCTGTCCTTTGGCAAGATGGAACTTTTATAAGATGAAGCATTTGGTCTCGCTTTGGATACCGTGTCTAATCGCTTCCCAGGGTACTCGGCCGCCCCACTATTCATGCTCAGCCTCAAAGACGCAATTTCTATAGCTGCTGAGGTGGGCATTTTTCTGGTCACCATTATTTAAAGATTGTCAGCCTGGGACCCAGGCTGATGTTGCAAAGGTGTAGCTATAGATACCTCTAGTCAAGAAGCTTCTTTCCTTTTTGTGGTTCCCAAAGCTGTCTGGTTTTTCTCTTGTTTGTTTATTGATGCTTTTTAATTTTGGCAATTCTCAACTGACAACCACCATTGAGCCTAGTCTAACATTGCTATTGCTAGGCAAGAGCAGTGAATTTAGTGAGGCTTAAGTTTTGCCTCACTTTACAACCTTTTTGCCATGGTAATCAAGCAAATCACTGCAGTTAAGTGAATCATGTAGTCTTTAAGTGAATCTGGTTTTCTTCATTGACTTTGCTTAGCAGAAGCTGGCTGAGAAGGTCTCAAATAGTGGTCACATGACCCTGGGAAGTGCAACTGTCATAAACACATGCCAGTTGCCAAGTGCCCAAATTTTGATCATGTGACCATGGGGATGTTCAATGGTTGTAAGTGGGAAAAATGGTCATGTCACTTTTTTCCAGTGGCATTTTTAACTTCAAACGGTCACTACACAAATGGTTATACCTGTAATAACTTTGAATGTTTTAATGTTAAATGATTCATGTTTTTAACATTCTAATTCTAATTGTTTTTTAAAAGCTGTGCTTTTATGGTATTGTAAGCCATCTGTAATTGCTTCACAGTGAGATGGGCAGCATATAAATTTAATAAATAAATAAAAGCATCAAGAAAAAAGCAACACACAACAATAATTGTCAAAAAGAAAAAAAAATCCCCCCAAAATTGAAATACCATAGAGGAAAGAGAAAATATAATATGATATGTCATTATAAATTATAATTCTATATATATTAAATGCAAATATTCAAGTACAAGTGTGTGTATATTTCTAATACATCTATATGATTTTTTTGCCACATGAGCAGATTGCCTATGGACATAGACTTTGTATGGACAAGTCTAATGAAATATGGGACTCACTTATACAGAATATACTAGGTTAAAAACAACTTTATTCCAGTCTTAAAAGCTAGGACAAATTAAGTAGTTCACAAGAACCCTAACACACAGCATATTATCCATACAATCTAAAAGCTGGGGAGAAATTTATTTAATTTGCATTTAAAGGCAAACTAACTTAATTTTGTATTTTAGAATCATGTACAATCTTCAAACTTAATTAGGATTCAGAAAGTTTCCATTCCTTTCCTTTCCCTTCCCCTTCCCCTTCCCTCCCCTCTCCACTCCGTTCCACTCTCCTCTTTTTTCCTTTTCCTTGCCATTACTTTTGCAAGGCAGTTCACCCATTTTTTAAACAAACATGAGGTCTTCTAGTTCAACTCCCCCCATAAGGTAGGACTCCTTACAGCATCCCAGACAAATAGCTGTCCAATATTTTTTTGAATCCCTCCACTGATGGAGCACCCACAACTCTGAGAGGGAAGTTGCTCCATTGATTAACCATTCTCACTATCAGGAAACTTCTCTTATCTACAGATTGAATCTCCCTCTGACAAGCTTCCACCCCATTGCATGTTGTCCTGCCCTCAAGTGCTCAGGAGAATAAATCAACACCTTCTTCCCTGTGACAGTCCTTCCAGTATTGAAAGAGAACTACCATCTCTCCCCTGGGCCTTCTCTTCATTAGGCTAAACATTACAGTTAGATTTAGGAAAATGATAAATTGAGAAAAAAAAGAAAGAAACTTCATAGATTAATGGAAATAAGAATACTGTGGAGGGGAAAAAAAATCAAAATAGGTATGTTCACCCATCTGTAAAGTTGCAACAATAGAAATCCCTTTCTTTGTACCTGGGGTTTTGGTGGGAGCTTCCAAAAGAGGTTGTATTGTTACACAAAGAAGCTGGTAGGAAACACCTATTTCTCAAGGTTTCAAAAGAAGAGAAGTGGCTCTGGCTGAGGAAACAGCAGAAAACAACTTTTAATGTAGCTGCTTTAGTGCTTTAAAAAAAACACTTTATACCTGCTCCCATATGTTGTGGAGGCTTTGCATAGTTCTGCAAGGTGGTAAATGGCTCTCCATGTTGACTGTATTTATTCCTAGGGCAGAATTTATTCCTAGTCAGTTAACCAGGGCCATATTTTTTGATCCTTAGAGAACAGGGTGCCCGTTTTCCATCAGTCCAACACTTAAAATACTTTGAAAAAGCAAAATGCTTGGCCTCTAAGAGTCAGAGGGGACCTATCCAGAGTCTCCTAGAATAAGTGAAGTCCAAAGTTTTGCTCTGTTGTGGAGGAGGGAAATCAAAAAATGGTCCCCTTTGCTTTGGGAGGTTTTTACACCTTGCAACTCAGCTGCTTATCTCTTGCTTTGCTGTTGTAGACATTGTAAAATATGGGTTGCTTGTGCTTGTCTTCTTCATCAAATTAAAGAAGAACAGGAGATAGGAAAGCCTTAAAAATATCTTGACTGTGGTGTCTCCCCTATTAAAGGAGAAACTGAGTAAAAGTAAATACATATTGAGTAGCCTGAATATTTTTTTTTATTTAATTTGCATGCTGTACAGATGCTCAATGTGGCATATATGATGCTCCCTTCCAACCCCCCCCCCCTAAAAAACATTGTGAAGTAGGATGAGCTGAAAGAGAATTGCCCAGCTGCCTTCAAAGGTTTCTTTTAGAAGTTATCTTGGACCTTGTGAAAGAAAAGAGAAAACAACATTTTTTTTAACCCTTATCATTCTTTTTTGAAAAGAGGATAGTAAGAGGACCATGAAATAAAGGAATGGAATTCATCAATGAGTTGTACTGGTTTCAATGGGCTTTTGTATATCCAGCATTATCTGAATGGCCTTGTCAGCTGCCACCTTATGCTTGCTTGTATGCTTTGCTATTGTGGGATGACAGTCTGCCATAAACTCTCGGGAGGGTGAATGGGAGGGACAATGCTTGGGGGAAAATGAAAGTAACTTCTGTATCTCCTTGAGATGCTGCTTCAAGGTCACCTAAATGGGAGGAGAAGGCAGCTACATGCCAACTTACACTTGAAGTGACTATTCTGAAAACAACTTGCTTGAACCTGATTGGTCATGGAGGGGTCAGCGATGGGAGGCAGTTAAGGGAGAGAAAAGTTGAACTTAGGGATTTTGGTGCACAATTCTCAGTTCTGGCTATGGATTACTGCAATGCACTTGATTTCTAATAAAATTATACAAATGGAGTCAAGGATAATTTTTAGTTAGAGGTTTTCGTTCAGAGTCTGAGAAGCCCTTAAAATCCACATTATGCCAACAACAACCTTAAATCAGTTCATCATTGTGAGATTTTACTGAGATGTGTATACAGTTAGGAAAATCTCTCTTTCTCTTTCTCTCAGTTCAAAGAACTCTGTATAAGCATGCAAGGGGAGGAAATCCATATGTACGTTCATGTACACTTTTCATTTTTTCACAGTACCAAAGTTGGTTGCCATAGAAATCACAGCCGTATGATATTGATTCACAGCTGCTTGAGTCTCTTAGGTTGAAAGTTTTTTTTTAACCCAACTATAATAAAAATACACAGAACTATAAGCATCCTGCTTCAGGCATAAGTGGCAGCTTGATAAAAGAATCCAGCCTGCTGTTTGTGCAGTATATTTTAGTTTTAGGATGCATTTTAAGAGAAGCGAGTGCAAAGACAGCTTGCTTTCTTATAGTTGTTCAACTTAAATTACCAAATAAAACCATTATGCAAAAATGTTCTTGAGAAGCTACTGAATACACACATGCACAATATGCATTTTTCGGTTAGAAAGCTGCTTGTGTCATTAATGGGCTTCAACAATCAAATATTACAGGTGTCCCAATTAATTTAATAAGCTGTAGTACTTCATGGGTGAGATTGTAGCCTATGGATACACTAGACATGTATTTATATAGAAATAAAAAAACTGTGAGCATTTCATTATTAGATGTTTATAGCATCATCCAGCCATCATTCTGGTAATGTATCATTCGTGGAGACAGGAGTTATATTGCTATAAATTAAGTTTACAAAGTGGTATAATGGACATGCTACATGAACCATTGTTAGCTATAAGAATATTACATAAAGGTTGTTAGCATTTGTACAATTGGTCGCATTATCATGGCTAACTCTGAACTCTTCTTCAGAATCAAATTAAAATACAGTCTACCATTTCTTGAACTAGATAAACATATAGAGATGTAAAATTTTCTGTCCTATTGATAGTATCAATCCTGCCATAGATGCTATGTTGATAAATGATGCTATCCTTCTTTATGATGCACAAGGCAAATTCATGTTAGCAGCAGCATGGGCAACTTGGTGGAAATGCAGGGAGTTTTGGGAGCCTTAAGTTCTCTGTGAGTGCTCCGTGAGCTACATTGGTTATCAGTCTGCTTCCAGAGACAATTCAAGGTGTTGGTGAAGTCCTTCATGACATGGATGCAGGTTGCTTGAGTGACCATCTCATCCCACTGGGATTGACCCATACCACTCTTGCTGACAGAGTTTATTATTCCAATCATTCAGGCTGGAGGAGGCAGAGGTGGTATTCAAAAGGTTCTGACCGGTTCTGGAGAACCGGAAGCAGAAATTTTGAGTAGTTTGGAGAACTGGGAGTCTAAATTTTGAGACTTTTGACTGGCCCTGCACCCATCTATTCTCTGCTTCCCAAGTCCCAGCTGGGTCTTTTTTTGTTGCCCTGAACAGGAGAACGGAGCTGGAAAGCAGGTTAGTGGGGTGGGGAGGGAATGGAGATTTTGCAGTATCCTTTCCCTGCCACGCCCACCAAGCCACGCCCACAGAACTGGTAGTAAAGAATTTTGAATCCCACCACTGGGAGGAGGGCCTTCTCTGCTATTTTGCTCCTGCCCTCTGGAATAGCTTGGCTCCTAATGTGAGGTTAGCCCCAACTCTCCTATCTTTTTGTAAGGGCCTAAAGATGTGGTTCTTCCTGTCAGCTTGGGGTCCCAATGGGGGAACAGCACAGTGGAAGTGGTTGATCGAGCAACAGATCCCACCTCCCCCCATTTTACATACACCCAACTCTACCCATGTGTCCTTAGGTTTTAATGTTTGGTTTTAATTATGTTTTTAATTGTACATATATAGACATATTTTTATGACTGTAAGCTATCCAGAATTACCCTATGGCCATGATGGTGAACCTATGGCACGTGTGCCACAGGTGGCACACATAGCCATTCGTGCTGACACATGAGCTGCAGGCAAACTTACCTCACTGCACATGTGTGCACCTCACAGTTGATTTTCAGCAGGTTTGAGGCCTTTTTCAGCCTCCCAAAGACTTGAGAAAAACTTCTGCAGGCTTCTGGAGGCTCTGCAAGCCAAAAACTGGGCCCATTTCGTCACTTCTTATTTTTCCGAAAATACCAGAAGTGATGAAACTGGGCCAGTTTTCAGCCTGCAAAGCCTGCAGAAGCCCTCCTTAAGCCTTTGGGAGGCCAAAAAAGACCTCAAACCGATCAAAAATCAGCTGTGAGGTGCAGTGCAGGTAAGGGGGCAGAGGATAGTGGGGGGGATTGTGCGCACATGTGTAGGGGGTGTGGTGGGGGTACACTGCCTTCTGGGTGGTGGCACATGAGTGTGCAAGCATGTGCACAATTTTTGGCACAGAAGCCCCAAAAGGTTAGCCACCACTGCCCTATGGTAAGATGGGCAGCAAATAAATTTTAGAAATAAATAAATAAAGGTTACATATTGATGGAATTACCTGTTTTTTATTCTCTCCCTTCTCACTCAACATCACTGGCTAGTGGGAAACATCCACCAGTTAGTCTTCTTAATCAGCTCTGGGACAAGGGAGGTGATAGCTCTGAACCAATGTTTAGACCATTGACTTTAGTCACTGGTCAAATTTTATTCTGGAATTGTGCTTCTCTGGAGTAGCCTTATGGCCATGTCCAAGAGTAATCTGACTGTCTGGGGTAGTTGGATACTCTCTTTGAATGCATCTTATAGAAGAACATTTGCACAAACCCAGAGCAAGCCCACTGGTTGAATTGAAAAGGAAACAAAGCTATGGAAATATAGAACTGTCCTTGTCTTTTGTGTGGCCTACCTCTCCACCATAAATAAAGGCAACACCATGTCTCAGCACTGGGCTACAGCAAAGTCAGAATCTCCAGTGGAGGCAGCAAATTATGCCAATGTAGCTTTCAGCCTGCCAAAGGACAAGAGCTTAGCCCTTCTATTTAGCCCCAAGGAGGTATCTTTCATAAAGATAGTCATAATCATAAAGTTACCAAGAAAGCCAGTAAGAAGGGGAAGCATGCCTGTAAAATGGCTTAAAAATGCTCTTAATCTTGCTGTAGGACATGGATGTAGGTACATATGGTAATATCAGTGACACAAAGGATCACTGAAGGACAGAACTCACTGGGATAATTGAGGACTGATAACCAAAGCCTTGTTCTTTAGTTTTCCAATTAACTTATACAGTATCTACTTGACACTAATAATTACAATATTATCTAGATTCTTAATCAAAAGCCAAAGACTGCATTTCTGCCAGCTGAAGTTAAAGCTCTTGAAACTGGAATCTATGCATCACTTAGGTTAGGTGAAGACTTCTCCTAGCTAAATATGCACAGGCTGTAATTATATCTATTAAATACACTTGGTGATATTGCCTGACTAGTTTCTTTTCTTTTTTTCATGTTTACAATAAATAAGAAAACTGTGAGCAGCTAGATGTTTCAGATGGCAAATTTATGGCAAATAAGAGATGATGGGAGTTATATTCCAAAGTTATCTGGAGGGTACCAGTTTGTTTATTGTTTACTGCTGGACTATGATGGACTACAGTCTTTAGTATATATAATATAAAAGCTGGAGATAGATAGGAAGGACAGACAGACAGACAGACAGACTGACTGACTGGCTGACTGACTGACTGACTGATTGTGGAGGCATTGATATGAATCTCCTTGAACTGTAGTTATCACGATTCCAGGTCTTTGTGTTCCTATAACAGCAACAGCCATAAGGGAGGAAGAACGTATTTTATTTCCGTGCAGTGTTTCTTTGGTTCATTATGAATCTCAATGACAAATCCAATTCTCCTCTGCATTGGACCTCATGATATTACAGCCATGAGAAGTCAACTTTGTCATGAGTTCAGAATATTAGAGAAAGCAGGACCAACAGTCTGCAGGGATGCTGGGCAGATCATTTCTTCATTCTTAAAGCCCATGTCACATTGAACCAATGGATGCAAAGAGGATGTAAAATGGACAAAAAACATTGCCATCCGTTTGAAAACACGATTTACTCACTGCCTCCGTTTGGCTTCCTCTCTATCCGTCCAGCATCCGTGTATGGACGTTTCATCCACTCCAAAAGGTTTGGGCTGCCCAAAACTTTTCGGCGGAAAATGTATCCAGTTCGTCCATTCTGCATCTGCTATGCATCCGCTAGGCATCCGTTACGCATCTGTTACGCATCCGCTATATCCGCTAGGCGTCCGCTACGCATCCGCGGAACTCCATCCGCCCGGACACAGGGAGGAAGCGGAACGGATGCAGAACGGATGCAGAACGGATGCCTAGCGGATGCAGAACGGAAACAAAGCGTTTAAAACAGAAAAAACGTTCGCAGAGGGGACCTATCTCGGATATTAAGGATGTCTAGAGGATGCCTAGAGAACGCCTAGAGGATGCCTAGTGGAAAACCTATACTGCCAATAAAAAGGGGGAGCAACTCGCCTGCATCTCACTTTCAGAACAGCAGCCCAGCGGTGCAGACCTCTGCAGCCTTCATCTGCCTCTTCCTCTTCCACAGCATCCAGTCATGTCCACCGTGGATTGTAACAAAGTCCTTTCAGCAGCCACCATCGTTCTGCAACAGTGTGAAGCCATCTGCAGGCTCTGTGAACTCTACTGCGAGAAGAAAAGGAGCCAGCCAAAAAGAGTCTGGATCCGAAGATGGTTCACCAGAAGAGCAGAGGATGGACTGTACAACAAGCTGATGGTGGAGCTCAGGAATGAAGACACTCGGGCATTCCAGAACTTCATGAGGATGCCTCCAGCCATGTTTGACAAAGTTGTGCAGTGGCTGACACCCAGGTTGACCAAGGCAAACACCAGCTTCCAGCCCAGCCTGGAACCTGGGCTGAAGGTGGCACTCACTCCGCGCCACCTGACCTCAGGGACCTCCTACAGGAGCATGCAGTACGGCTGGAGGGTGCCATCCAACACCATCAGCACTGTGGTCAGAGAAGTGGTGCAGGCCATCATCGAAGAATACAAGAGGAGCTCCACCAGTACCTCTCCACTGAAGAAGGATGGAAGAAAGTTGCAGAGCAGTGGTATCAGAAATGGAACTTACCACACACCATTGGAGCCATAGATGGCAAGCACGTGGCCTGCAAAGCTCCACCCAACTCAGGGTCCACTTATTTCAACTCCAAGGGCTTCTTCAGCATCATCCTCTTCGCCATGGTCGATGCTGACTACAAGTTCATGTACATCGATGCTTCAGGCAACGGCTCATCTTCAGATGCCCAGGTATACAATACCAGTCACCTCAAGGAGGAGCTGGAAGGCAACCTCATCATGGGCTTCCCAGATCCAGAACCCCTGCCCAAAGACACACAAGATGTGCCCAACTTCATCATGGGGGATGACGCCTTCTCCCTCAGAACCTACTTCATGAAGCCCTACACTTCCAGACTCCTCACCCGTGAAGAGAGGATCTTCAACTACAGGCTGTCCAGGGCAAGGCGGGTGGTGGAGAACGCCTTTGGCATCCTGGCCAACAGGTTCCAGGTACTTCTCACCACCATGCAGCATTGCCCAGAGACCGTGAGGAGGATCATGGAAGCTTGCTGCATCCTGCACAATCTCACGCGCACCCGCTACCCAATCTTGCAGAACAGGCTCGTGGACCTCCAGCAAGGCAATGGGGACATGGAGCCTGGGGAATGGAGGCCAGGGCAAAACCTGATCGACACTGAGGATGTGCAAGGCCCCAACAGAGCCTCACATGAAGCGAAGAAGCAGCGTAACCTCCTGAGACAATGGTGCAACTCCCCAGCTGGAGCAGTGGAGTGGCAAGACAGGATGGTAGATGCTTAATGGATGCTTCCTTCAGCCTGTCTCATCACAGGGATGAGATTGGGCCATGTATGTTTGGTTGGCCTACAATGAACAGGGCGTTTAATAAAGAGTTGTGTTTATGTTGACATGTGTGGATAATTATTACATTATTATTGATAATAAAGGGCCGTAGGTGTGGCACCTGGGAGGGTGGACCATACAGTCCCATTATGCTTGCACTGGAGGTTTATCTATCCCACTACTATCCTTACCCATCCCACAGCTATTACCCATCCCACAAGCATGCAAAGGCTTAAACCATTTCTAAAAGTTTCCACCAAGACTTTATAAAAAAAAAGAAATGAAGCAAGTGTGTGAATCATAAATAGACTTTATTAACAACAAGCTATAAAACAAAAAAGAGTCTCTGGCACTCCCCTTGGTCGCTCAGTCTCAGGGGTGAAGGGTGCAGGTGCTGTGGAGGTGGCTGGTGCTGGGGTGCTTGTCATCAGCTCCTCCAGAAGCAGAAGCAGCAGAAGCCCCAGCCCCAGAAGAGCGAGCCCGTGCTGCAGAAGCCGCAGCAGAACCAGAGTGAGGGCCAGGGGGCGGGATGGTAGCCCTGTCCCTCTTGCCAGGGCTGGCAGCAGATGGCTGAGGCTTGCTGTGCTTCCGCATGGTTGTGGGGTTGCTGGCTGGCAGGGAGGCTGGCAGGAACCAAGGCTGGCAGGAAGGCTGGCAGGGAGGCTGGCACCAAGGCTGACAGGAAGGCTGGCAGGCAGGCAGGCACCACGGCTGGCAGGCAGACATGAACCAAGGCTGGCAGGCAGGCAAGCACCAAGGCTGGCAGGAAGGCAGGCAGCAAGGCTGGCAGGCAGACTGGCTGGCAACAGGGCTTGCAGGCAGGCTGGCAGCAAGGCTGGCAGGCAGACATGCAGGCAGGACAGGCAAGGCAGCCAATCCGTCCGGCAGCAGGTCTTTCCTCTGAATGGTGACCTGCTTCCGAGCTGCTTCCGTTATATCCGCGGGGCTGACGCAATGCATCCTCCCCGCATGCGCAATTAACAGGCATCCGCTAGGCTTCTGCTGTGCATCCGCTGTGCATCCGCTGTGCATCCGCTTCATCCGCTCGGCGTCCGTTCTGCATCCGCTGTATCTGTTCTGCGTCCGCTTCGCTGAGGCCCCCCGGAAGCCCTGTGGATGTGCCATCCGCTCCCATCCGCTTCCATCCCCTAGGCTTCCTTTCCACATCCACTTTGCATCCACCCTGCGTCCTCCCCGCGTCCGTGTTATCCGCTCCAGTTATGCAAATTTTAGCCCCTTTTGAGAGCGGATAACAACAGATGGAACATTTTGCTCGTCCGCTGTGTCCTTTTTGCATCTGTTGGGCAGTGTGACATGGGCTTAACCAGGTAACTTCAACCAGGAGCAACTGAGGAGATTACAAGGGTCCTTGTGTTTATTCTAAGATTACTTCTGTCCATGCTTTCAGTCCATTTCAGATCTTATCCAATTACTTTTGTGATTTTAATCATCAAGATGTATAAAGAGCTATCATTACCATTTATTAAGTTTGGCTTGAGAGGAATCCATTAAGCACCACTAATAATGAAACAGTGTTTCCCTCACTGTCCCCAAGCACTTTTTTCCCCCACAACCATGAAGAGTGCCTGTTGTTTTGCATGGTCTCTGAGTGGCCACGTTGTATGGCACAATCACAACTATGTTTTCCTGTCCATCAAGCAGCACCCATGAACAGTCTAGGACAAGCATCCATGGATGAAAGAAGATTTGGGAAGGGAGACCTTAAGGTTACTGAAGGTTTTTCACTTTTTTATACTTAAAATTAGTAGTCCATATGTTCTATACATCATGAGCTATGGGTCAATAGCTTTTTTTAGCATATGAAATAACACTGTAATTTTTGAAGTAGAACTTATGGTACAGGATTGTTGGTTTTCTACAGTACTTCATGTTTTCCCCCAATTTGTCTTCTAAATTATTTTGCAGAGCAGAGGCTTACCAACACAGGAATTACACTCTAAAAACAAAAGTGGATTTCCACATCTTCCATTGTAAAACCTCAGAAGTTCCTCAAGGCAGCTGAATGTTATGCCATGTATGTCCCCCACCCGGAGTCATGCATATTTAATAAGATGGAGACATGCAGAGCCATTCAGTCCTTGGGCTAGAGAAATAAAAAAAGAAATGGGATGCAATGTACCATATCATATATGAACTCATCATTCACATGTAGCTTATGGTAAATCTAAATGAGATGAAAGGAAAGAGATCTTCCTTGGGGCTATGTTTGCTGTTTACCTACAAACATTTGCAGGGAGGTGGAGAAAAACCACTGTAGGCATGAGAGGGGGCTGAAATGTCATCCTGCTTCTCTCTCACCCTCAAAAGGCAATTTAAAATATTTTGAGGATTGTAGGAAGTTGTTTGCAGCTATGCATCCAGAGCAGGGGTGAGCATCTATAGCTCCTTATGACCTGTGGACTTCAACTTCCAGAATTCCTGAGCCAACATGGCTTCCATTTTCCAGTGTGGAAATATAATCTGGCTGTTACTTTCTTTTCTTCTGCCTGGCAAACAGTTTTGTTCCTCTCCTTGTTGCCGCATAGCTCCTGAAAAACGTGCTATAAACTGAGGAAATTATTTTCATATCTGACAAACCTGTCTAATAGGGCCACAACATCTTTTCTTCTTTCCTCCCTACTTCAGCTAATATCCATTCCCACATTTGCCTACTGTTGATTGGGAAAACCCAGATTTTGCCAAGTGTAAAAGTGGATGAAACACTGGGACGAGTAGGCAGAAATTTTAATGGCTACCCCATTTCAATGTGGGATTTCAAGATAATCCCTTTTTTCAAATGGAGGCACAAATATGGGGGGAAATATGAAAAGATACCAAGGTTTTCCAAAGGTATGTCTGGGAATATACTAAACCAGCTGCTGGGGAAACAAGTTCGCACGTTGTTCATTTGCTTTTATTTTATTTATATCAATAACAATCTGTGAGTTGGTAGACTGAGTAACTGGCCAAAGTCACTCATCTGGCTTCCATGCCTAAGAAAAGACTTGAACAGTCTCAACCTCCTGGTTTCTAGTTTGGTGCCTGAACCACTGAACCAAACTGGCTCTAGCACTGATTTGGTGTTAAAAGACATAAAATGCAACCAGCATAGAAACATGAATTCTGCTGTGCCCTCCATCTTTCCCAGATACCATTGGCACCTTATGTGTGTCCCTTGGCTAGTTAGAAAGCCTTGATCAGCAATAGGTTGCTCTGATGGGGGACATTTTCTATTATCTAATTATAGATATGTGGAATCCTCCCAGATTATAGCAGAATCTGAGCTTCCTTTTGAGAGCTCTTATCAGCAGTTACTGGACAAAGTCCATTATGTGCCTATCTTTTCTATGAAAAGACAAATGGAAAGGGCAGCATGCAACAGAGTTTAATGTGTGGCTAAAGGAGTGGTGTAAAAGGGAAGGCTTTGGTTTTATTAGTCATGATGTCTACAGCTGGTCCAATGAAAAACTGTATAAAAGAGATGATTTGCATCCGTCAAAGAAAGGGACTGAGTTACTTGGCATTAAATTCACAGATTTCCTGGATAAACATTTAAATTGAACAGCGGGACAGAGAATTAATGGATTCAGAACATTTCTGCCCCAGCAACCTAAAACTAATAAGGATGCCAGTGCATGCAAAATAGATGTTTGTGCAGGTAAGATTATCAACCTTGATGCCAAAACCAAGCATTTAATAGTGAATGCCATACCATGTGCACTAATCAAACAGGTGGCAAGAAAGTAGGGCAGGCAGGCACAACACAGGTTATGTAGACAGTGTCAGACATAAAGATCTCAAGTGCCTATATACAAATGCACAAACTCTGGGGAACAAACACGGTGAACTCGAACTATGAATACATGAAGGTAAATATGATACAGTTGGAATAACAGAAACTTGGTGGGATGAAACCCATGACTGGAACATACTGGTGGAAGAATACGAACTGTTTAAAAAACCCAGCCCCCATAAAAGAGGAGGTGGAGTTGCACTGTATGTCAAGGACCACTATATTGCTACAGAAGTGCATGAAACCAAAGATGAAAATCTCCTAGAATGCATATGGGTCAATATAAAAGAAAAAAAGAATGACATGGTCATAGGTGTATATTATAGGCCACCTAATCAAGAAGAAAATATAGATGTCCTTTTTGCCAGCCAACTAACAAACATATGCAGGAAACACACAACAATAGTAATGGGTGACTTCAATTATCCTGATATCAATTGGAAAACTAATTCTGCACCAAATGAGAAATCAATTACGTTCCTACCCAACCTAGCTGACAACTTTGTTCTCCAGAAGGTAGAGGGTGAAACAAGAGGGACAACCATACTGGACTTAATTCTTACAAACAGAGAAGAAGTGATAGAGGGAGTTGAAACTGCAGGAACCTTGGGTGAGAGTGACCATGTCGTAATAGAATTCAACTTAACCCAAACACAAGCAACAGAACAATAAGCAAAAAAAATAGTAAGAGAACACTTGTCTGATCTTGATGAAAACAAATCATCGGCGCCTGATGAATTACATCCCAGAGTTTTAAAGGAGCTGGCAGAGGTCATCTCAGAACCGATGCACCATATCTTTCAAAAATCCTGAAGCACCGGGGAACTACCAGAGGACTGGAAAAGAGCTGATGTGGTTCCCATCTTCAAAAAAGGAAAAAAAAAAAAACAGGCCCAGGAAACTATAGACCAATCAGCCTAACATCAATACCCAGAAAGATACTGGAAAAGATAATAAAAAAACAGATCTGCCAACATCTAGAAACAAGTAATTAGCAGTCAGCACAGGTTTGTTAAAAACAGATCTTGCCAAACCAATCTTATTTCATTCTTCAACATAGTGACTAAATTAGTAGACCAGCAAAATACTGTGGACATAATATATTTAGATTTCAGCAAAGCATTCAATAAAGTAGACCACAACCTACTTCTTAGTAAGCTAGAAAAAAGTGGAATAGATAGCACCACCATCAGATGGCTGGCAAACCATACTCAACAAGTAGCCCTTAATGGGTCTAAGTCTACATGGAGGGAAGTAAGCAGTGGGGTGCCACAAGTTCCGTCTTATGCTCAGTACTCTTCAATATCTTCATTAACGACTTAGATGAGGGAATAGAAGGAAAACTTACCAAATTTGCAGATGATACAAAGCTGGCAGGAATAGCCAACACCCAAGAAGATAGGCTCAAGATCCAGATGGTTCTTCACAGACTAGAACACTGGGCCGTGTCTAACAGAATGAAATTCAGTGTAGAGAAAAGTAAAGTCCTACACTTAGGCAAGAAAAACCAAAAGTACAAATATAGACTGGGTGAAACCAGGCTCAATAGCAGGAACTGTGAGAGGATCTTGGAGTCTTAGTGGACAACCAGCCAAATTTGAGCCAGCAGGGTGCAGCAGCTGCCAAAAAAGCTCATGCAATCCTAAATTGTATTAACGGAGGGATACAATCAAGATCAAGGGAAGTACTAATACCACTCAATAAAGCCTATAAAGGTGTGGTAAGACACACCTAGAGTACTGCATCCAGTTTTGTTCACCACATTATTAATGATGTTGAGACTCTAGAAAAAGTACAAAGAAGAGCAACCAGGATGATTAGGTAACTGGAGGCTGAAACATACAATGAACGGTTGCAGGAACTGGGCTTGGCTAGTCTGGTGAAGAGAAGGATCAGGGGAGACATGATAGCGGTCTTCCAATATTTGAGGGGCTGCCACAGGGAGGAAGGGGTCAAGCTACCGTGTTTCTCCAACAATACGGCCTCCACCAGTAGGAAGGCCCAGCATGATTTCTAGGCATGAGGTGAAATTAAACCCCGCCCTCTAAATTTAGGCCTATTAAAATCATGCGTTTCCCCTCCATTTCTCACATCGTTCGTAAGAACTTCATGAGGTGAAGAGAAATGGGGGGAAAGGGCGGGTGTGGGGGGGGAAGGGCGGGTGTGGGGCTGGGAGAAAACTTGCCTTTAGGAGTGCCCTGCAGGTAGCCTAGGCCAGAATACCCTGATAGCCGATAGAAGCTCTCTTGATGGCAGAGTCACCAGCCACTTCAATCGGCAGGTAGAAGCGGCCTCGGAGCGAGCACACACACACACTCCCCTTGCCATGAGGCCGCTTCTATTGGCCAATCAAAAGCTCCCTTGAGGACACAGTCCCCAGCTGCTTCGGGACGATGCGTGGCTGCCTGTCCCCTCACCTTTAGGGCAGTCTCTTTCCGGCGATTGGAGCTCCCCAAGTGTGGTCAAGAGCCACTTTGATCAGCCGGTAGAAGCGGCCTCGCGGCGAGGGGAGTGTGTGTGTGCGCTCGCCCCAGGCCGCTTCTACCGGCCGATCGAAGTGACTGTTGACCGCACTTGGGGAGCTCCAATCGCCGGAAAGAGACTGCTCTGAAGTCTCTTGGTGGGACGCTCTTGGTGGGGGAGGAAATTAAGTCACCCCGGAAAAGACGGCGTAGCCGTTTTTTCGGGGGTCAAAAAAAAATAAGGCCCGGCCTTATTTTGTGAGAAACACAGTATTTTCTAAAGCACCTGTAGGCCAGACAAGAAATAATGGATGGAAACTGAACAAGGAGAGGTTTAACCTGGAAATAAGGAGAAACTTTCTGACAGTGAGAACAATCAACCAATGGAACAGTTTTCCCTCGGAAGTTGTGGGAGTGCCATCACTTGAGACCTTCAAGAAGAGATTGGACTACCATTTGTCAGAAATGGTGTAGGGTCTCCCGCTTGGGTGGGGGGTTGGACTAGATGACCTATAAGGTCCCTTCCAACTCTGATTATCTGTTATCTGTTATGTAATCTGCAACTCTTACATTGCAAAAACATATGGACTACACAACTTGATCAGTGCAAAGCAATAGACACAATCTACATAGACTTCTGTAAAGCCTTTGATTCAGTGGTACACGACAAACTACTCCTAAAACTGAATGAAAGCATATTGATCAGCAGGGAATGGTTTGTAGCAGAAAGGCTGCACTTCTGCATGAGCCAGGATATTCCTTTCACAAAAGCCAAGGGTTGCCTACTGTGTTCTGTCCTGACAAAATATGAAATTTTAAAGGGGGAAAAGTGAAGAAAGAGGTGATAAAAATGGTTCCCTTTCATTTAATATTTTTAACATTCAAAGGGATAGTATTGTGCTTTTAAAAGCATATTAATTTAAAATAAAATCCTCACTTAGTTTCCTACTATGAGATGTTCCCAGATATCCCTTAACAATTCTATTTACCTCTCCCTTGTCTTTCTTCTGAAACTAGTATTCCCCTGGTACTCTTTTGTTTGAAAATCAGCAAAGTTTCTTGTGTTATTTTTAGTCAGGTAGCAGAGCTCTGGATTCTGGGTACAGCTGGAGTATGTGGGATGTGGCATGCTATTTATTCTCCTCCACTCTGAGAAGGCAACAGATTGGTGGCTACTCTGCTAAATCACAAGCCTTTGACAGTACCTTCCAGCTGTTGGACACAGAAGCAATTCTACTTGCAGCATCAAGACATATCCTTTTATGTCCACTTTCAGAAGCATTGTCTCCAAAAGGTCTATGGAGATTCTCAGTTATCCAGGTCATGGTTGTCCCAGAGATGCTTTTTCAAGAGGCAACTGTACTTTCTGTTTTTTCTTTGAAGATGTTTTTCTTTTCATCCAAGAAGCCTCTTCAGCTCTGACTGGATGGTGGGGAATGGGAGGTTCTCCACCATCCAGTCAGAGCTGAAGAAGCTTCTTAGATGAGAAGCAAAATGTCTTCAAAGAAAAATCAGAAAGGCTAGTTGCCTCTTGAAAAAAAAAGCACTTTTTAGACATTGTCTCCTCAGTATCTCCCCCCCCCCCCCCCCCCGGACTGCTGGTAAACTTCTGAACTTACAACTGTTTTGGAAATTTTGACTCCATGTTTGGTGGAATTCCATCAAAGTTGGTGTTGACTGTTAGCAACCATATATGATAGATAGAACTTTTCCAGAATGATCTCTTCTCAGCTGCAAAATGGGACAACTTGCTGTGGCCAACTCACCCTGGACAACTCACCACAGGACAACTCACTGCAGCACAACTCACCGCAGGACAATTCAACAGTTCAATTTAATTATTTAAAATAATTTTTAAAATTGTTTTAATTTTTGTCATTTACATTTCAGTCTGTCCCTCCTTTTGCATCCTTTCTTTAATGATTCTATTCCACCATTTCTTTGATATTAATGGAACTCTTGTCCTATGGTGAGTTCTTTTGAGCAAGTTGGCTGGGGCAAATTGGCCATGTCGAGTTGTCCTAGATGCCCTGGACTGGCCCTTCAAGCTTTCCACCATTGTACCCGTTGCTGCTGTACTTGAGTCCATTTACTTTGCTGATGATCCCAAAATTATGGACTTCTCAAAGCAGCTGAGTCTTTGTATCACCTATCTAAAATAAGGTAATTTGAGCCTGTTATCTGTGTTGTATTCTGGATTGATTTGCATTATGATCCATTTGCTTGGAAGGCTATCCATAGTATTTCCAAGAATCCTCTCCAATACCAAAGTTCAAAAACTCTTTTCAATTTGATTTCTTCAAAGTCCAATTTGCAATTCCATAAAATGTTCCAGAGAAAACAATTGCCTGCATGGTTCTGAACTTTGCTGATACAGATATATCCCAGCACCTGATATGAGTCACTTTGCAGGGAAATGGGTGGCAGAAAAATTTAACATTTAAAAATTTAATAAATAAATATCTTTTCCCAGGCCTAGACTGCTAGGGCTACCATATGGCAAATTCCTTTATAGTCCAGACAGTCAACCCTTAAAAGACAGAAGCATTCCACCATTCAATCTCTGCATTGCCAATTCTAAGGCTAGGCACTATATCTCTTCTACAGCTTAGTTTTTTTATTTAATTGTAATTAAATTGTAAAGAGAAAAATTCAGTCCTTGGTCTTTGCATGGGCACAATGAGGCAGGATTTCTTGGAAACAACATAAAAATGGTTTGCCTTTGCCCAAATGATGCTGTTGTTCAACTTCCTAGCAGGAGTGCTTTGTGTGAGTCTCCCATCTGAGTAAATGTGGGGCATGATTCTGGGATCTGCTCCAAAGCATACTGACACTACTAGAACGCCTTCAGATTTCAGTTGGATTCAATAGGATTCCATCAGCATATCAGATGCTGTAATATTATAAGTCTTGCATGTACTAATGCTTATTGTGCAGGCGCTCCTCCTGAACTATCTTTGGAGATACTCTGTGCATCACATCTTTCCTAAAGAGTGTTGTGGAAAATTGTGTGTTTGCTGTTTCTAACACTGTGTGGAATACAGCCAGGCTTGGAGAGTCTGATAAAACTTAGATGGGTTTAACACTTTGAAGCAGGTACCCAAGGGTGGATGCAGACTTGATTTTGCAAGTACATCTGTTCTATTTATTTTTGCTTCTTTGCGGCATTATAAACTTCTGCTCCATATGGGTGATCCATATTGTGCCTTTGTGAAATGATATCACATTATGCTTTTCTGCTTTTATCATCAAACACTACTCAAGGAAGAAAAAAAATCACCAGGTTTTACCTATGTTCATCTGTTCAGCTTGGAGCTCCCTCCAAAATGTCTTTGAATAAAACATCTAAAATAAATGTAGTGTATGTAAATGAATAAAACACCTAAAATGAATGTAATATATGTAAATGAATAAAGCATCTGAAATAAAATGTAATGTATGTAAATGAATAAAGCACCTAAAATAAATGTAATATATGTAAATGAATAAAAACCAAACTTCTTAGATTGAAAGGAAAATTAAAAAAAAAAACATGTTGCTTCCATTTCTATCAAACCTGAATAGTTTTACTATGGTCTATAATTTTAAGAAAGTTAATAGCTGGCAGTTATACAGGTCTCCCAGCCAATTCTGGAATATAGTAAAAATAATCTTTGGAATTTCAAGAAGATATCTATACTTACAAAAAAAGTCTTTCTAGGATAGTTGTTTTAACAAGCTTTCATACAGCCTCTAGTTAAAAAAGGAAATGAATCTAGTTTGGATTTTTTTCCCCCTTAGTACTTGTTTTGGTCACCATTTTAAATGCTTAAAATGTTAGTGTCATCACTATGTATTATATGAATAATATGTATCTGGGAGACACAGTTGGAGTTTTGGTCATTTGTATGACTCAGGGATTGGGTGGGTATACATAGGCATATTAAAGTGTCACTGTTTTCAATGAATAGTTCCTATTTAAGTTGCCTTCATGAGGAGTTGTGTCTATTTCTTAGCTAATATTCCTGTAACATGTCTTTGATCAGACAGATATTCCACCCCTTTCTTCTCTTTTGTAAGGAGAACACTGGTCTGAGTATGACCATCTAAAGAGCAGAAATCAAGACTTTAATAAAATAACCTGTAGCCTTTAGAGTCTGTGGGACTTAGCTCAACTGACATCATACGGTTCAAAGGGTGCTATAGGCATTTGCTGAGTTTATTGCATAATTAGTAACTAAAATCTTCCAGAACTCCTAGAGAGCTGAAGAGGTCCCAGGAGACCGGAAAAGGGCAAATGTTGTCTATTGTCAACAAAGTAAAGAAGAACCCTAGAAATACCATCAATTCTATATTGGGCAAGGTCTCAGAAGATTAGTTTCTGAAGTAATTATGGTCATTATGCCTTAACGAAAGGCAACACGAGTTTCTCAGAGACAAGTCATGATGGACTAACATTTTACTCTCTCTTTTTTCTGTGAGAAGTATGATTGAGGTAGTGCTGTGGCTGTAGTATGCCTTAACCTCAACAAAGCTTTTGACAAAGTCTATTATATTCTCATTTACAAAATGTGGCTTCATTATATAATAGTTACATAGATTTACAGCTAAAAGATTTCACCCTCTCATTACTGCATCCACGTCAGTTTGTGGAGTAGCATCCTGTGGTTTCCTGAACATTGCACCTTTTTTTAACATTAA
Source organism: Laticauda colubrina (assembly GCA_015471245.1). Classification (NCBI taxonomy): domain Eukaryota; kingdom Metazoa; phylum Chordata; class Lepidosauria; order Squamata; family Elapidae; genus Laticauda; species Laticauda colubrina. Next base: position 15,397,757 of record BLBF01000007.1, on the reverse strand, counting down.
AGACCTGGATGAGAATGATTATCAAATTTGCAGAAGACACAAAACCAAGAAAAGTGACTAGCGCTTAAAAAAAAGAAAATGAAAACTCAGTCAGATATAATTAGGGTTGAATGGTGATCTGAAACAAGGAAAACAAAGTCCTCCATCTGGAAGGGGAAAATAAAAGGTAGGGTTTGGGCAAACAGGGCTTTATGAAAGTGCAGATGAAAAGGATTTGAGTGCTCTGGTAGATCACAAGGTGAACACGAGCCAGTAATGTAATGCAGATGCTAAAAAAAGTAGCTACTATTTTGATTTATCTTTATAGTTATCTATATTTAGATGATTAGAGTGCCATACAGAAGAGAGAATGTCCTTGTTCTCTTTCACACAGCAGGGCAGGACCAGAACCAAGAAGTTGAAACTGCAAGAAATACAAATTTGGTTTGTTGTGATACGTAATCTGATAAGTAATCTGCCTAACCTTCTTGGACAATCCTGAGTAAAGGTAGAGCCACGTCTCATAGACTCTAGACCCACTACACTTCAAAAGAAAGATAATGGAAAAGGAAGTTACAATGTAAATAATGTAAACAGCATGATTTTGGAATGCTTTTAAACCCATCCATATCACCTTATTATTTATCCCTTTCTACTTGATCAGCATGCTAGTCATGCTATGAGTGAATACCAACAATTTGGTTTATGAGACCATAGGTTTCTAACTGATTCTTCCTCTTGTCACCACTGAAGGTCAGCTTGCTACAGAGGTGGTATTCAGTAGCATGATCTCTTCTGATCAGTTCTAGAGAACTGGTAGGGGAAATTTTGAGTAGTTTGGAGAACCGGCAAATATCACCTCTGACTGGCCCCGCCTCCATTTATTCTCTGCCTCCTGAGTCCCAGCTGATTGGCTGGGTCATCTTTTGCTGCCCTGCACAGGAGAACGGAGCTGGAAAGCAGGTTAGTGGGGTGGGAAGGGAATGGGATTTGGCAGTAACCTTCCCCTGTCACCCCCATCAAGCCAAGCTATGCCCACCAAGCTACGCCCACAGAACTGGTAGTAAAAAAATTTGAATCCCACAACTGGCTTGCTGTGAATGCTTTTTTTACATGGATGCTTTAATGGAACCCTCTACCATCATATTACATTCATTCTCAGGATCTGATTTAGTGGATTATTTTTAACTGCTGTTGAAAAGCTGCAGAATTTAGAAGGACAGGAGATTGTAATTCAGAGCTGCCAAGTCTGTCCTAAGGCATTTTGCTACCTGTAGAGAAGCACAAGGAGGTATAGTGCTTTGCTCTGCTTCTTCTATATGGAACAGCCAAACGAACTGATAGTTGGAGATTCCATCATTGCTGGGATCTCTTCATATCCAGATCAGCCATTCAATCACTATATTCTTGCTCATTAGCCAAAGAATTTTTTTCTTTTACTAAAGTGATTTATAAGTCCTTTGATTTTTCTCCATCTTGCAATGCATGCTAACTGTTGACCCAGTTATGATAGAACATCATCAGTTTTAAAAAATGCATTATTGTTGCCATGAAAGAATCTGGCAAGTTATTTAACTAAAAGTAGATTTTCCCCTCACTAGAAATGCTGATGTTTCAGCCACGTCAATACAACATTTCATAGATTCCACATTCCCTCACCCCCAATTGCTTTCTTCATGAGGTATATTATGGCAAGATCCCTCAGTCTCTGCTTATTTGTATGAGCAACTCTTCAATAAACGAATCCCTTGGAAAGGGGGAGCAGCAGAAACACGTTGTGCTACACAACCCTGCTCTTCATCTCCCTGAGGTAGGAATACTTCTGATCAGTAGTTCTATATTACAACCTGTTGAGCACAGGTCAACCACATTTTAAGATCCCTGCTATTCTTGGAGGCTGTTCTGAAGTAAATAAAAGAGAATCAGCCAGAGAGTTTGCTGGCTCTCTTCTCCCAGAGCACAGAAAAGGGCTTGATACCACCACTTACTGAAAGACTTATTGATTTCTCAAAGGGAACTCATCAACCCACAATGCCCTTATTTCCCAAAGGAGCCTTAATTTCCTGTGGCATGGCCTCTGCATTCTACCCATTGTGAGGCTGGGTACGGGGAGTGTGTGGTGCACTCTTTCAACATTTCAGCTCCTTGACAGCTGCTGAAGTTTCCCTTCCGCCCTGAAAGGACTTTTCAGCTTCCATAATGGAGCACCAATGCTGCCAGGGCTATTTTCTCTCCAGCTGTGAGAGTGGCTCTCCAAAAAGCTGCTGGCCAGCTGTTATTCTCAAGCCTTCACAAGGACCCTTCATTGTGTGGTGGCTGCAGCCACGGCTCCAGGGAGAAGCGCTCATTGATTGCAGGTTTATTCTCCGTGCTCCAATTTGATCTGACAGAGGCCTTGTGGCAGGTGAGCTATAAAGCTGACATCACTGCAGGTGCTGGCTCGAATCTTTTGCTAGTGGGAAGGAAGCCTCTTCTTTAGTTAATATTCCTTTCAGTCCTAAAGAGAGCCTTTCCAGGAAGTCACAATGCAACCGTAACATAAACTCCTCCTTGGCAGCCTGTGCATGTATTTGGGTAAACATGTGCATACATCTTAGAATAGAAAAGTGAAAAGAAACTAATTCCCCTTAGGTGACCTATCCTGCTAGACTTTTGAGTGATTGAGATCGATCTGTCTGTCTGTCTGTCTGTCTGTCTGTCTGTCTGTCTGTCTGTCTGTCTGTCTGTCTATCTATCTATCTATCTATCTATCTATCTATCTATCTATCTATCT
>BLBF01000007.1:15377955-15394995 GCA_015471245.1 Laticauda colubrina | reverse complement strand
TCTATCTATCTATCTATCTATCTATCTATCTATCTATCTATCTATCTATCTAAATTTTAACATTTCCTTTTCCTTTCCCTGCTCCTCCTCTTCCTCTTCTTTCCTGTGTTCCTTATTTCCTATCCTGAAATGCCTCAAGACAACGCACCATCAAATCACTATACAATAATAGATACAGTACATAGGTTACAATAAAACAAGAGAATCCCCTAAAGTACAAATACCAAACTTGACTAAGAGATTTACTAATTGCTGAAGGCACTTGGAGGCAGCTCCATCTGCGAGGAGGGATCTTAAAACAGGAAAGAGCATCGCAATCCAACCCCTAACCCCTTGTGTGCATCTGCTGACACTGCCCGCACTTATAGCAAGGTGGGTTTTTTTATGTTCATGCCATCAATATCATCTTGCCTGTTTTGATCCTCCTGTGGATGTTCCTCCTTGGAATAATTGTTACCATTTTAAGCAGGTCCTGAAAACCAACAGTGAAGGAACCAACTCATTTTTTTTTTAATGGGAAAAAGGGAGTATTTAATCCTTGGACAATGTTGGGTAGGAAATCTGTCTTGTACCTCTACTGCTTCCTTTTTATGGAAAGATGTTCCTGGAACGGAACTTTAGTTAATGAATTCCATATTTAAGGAATAAAATGGAGATATTTGTTCTTTGGGAAACCTGGATCCCAAGCCCAAGAAATGCTTTCAGAGCTCATGGCAAGTCACAAACCCACCTTTAGCTCCACTAAAAGAGCCTGAAATCCATACTTTCATGTTCAAAGAGTTCTAGCCATTTTCTCCTCTGGTCAAGTTTGTAAGGATTGCCTCATTGCTCAGCAGCTACAAGAGCAAAGTGTTTTCTCACTGTTTCAATTTGGAGCAAAAGCTTGCCAAACAAGCTGGGCAAACATCCCAACCGAGCACAATTCATATGAGTTAAATATGCATCCAGAATGTATCCCAGAATAGTGGCAAATGATAGCTGCTGAGTCTATTGTGCAACCTCTAAAGAATTCATCTGAATTTGCCCAAGAGGTATTGCCAGATCTTGAAGCGCATAGAGTAGATGGCTAGGATTTAGGAGTCTCTTATTCCTCTAATACTAAATGAAAAACATGTTCTGTATTATCATAACTACACTGGCTTTTTAAAATGATTGCTGCTAGGAAAGAGTTTCATTGAAACATTTTTCATGTTTAATAAAGACCAATTTGGGCAGTTTTAACCCATGTTTTGGAAAATTCACTATGTTTAAAAGATTAGATTTACTCTCCCCTGCACCTGGAGAAGTCATAGCAAAAGTACCTAATCTGTTTTACTGAATGCATTGTGAGTGCTATATAGCAATGAATGGTCTCGATTTGCCTCTAAGAGAGATTACAATTGAGATACAGAGCCATTCCCCTCCACCTCTGATTCAGAGACAGGAAATTTCTATTTTGGAAGTGTCAAACATATGGCCCACAGACTGGACTCGATTCTTTGGGGAATTACAGACAGCCCACTGTTCTCCTATCAGGAGCAAATTGTTAGCAAATGTTGCCCTTATGAATGCTCAGGTGTGTGCTTGCTAACACCAGCATCCTCCACCCACTCTCAGTTCTCTTCAAGGATCAAGTTAATGTGCTAAAAGGAAACACAACTGCAAGGGAGAGGAGGACAGAACCGAGTGATGTGAGAAGAAAATAAACGCCTAAAATTGCTGCGGAGGAAATAACATACACAGGAATGGCCACAGAGTGGTGGAACTATGGGAAATTCAGCTGGATAATTTTGGAAACCATTTCCATCAAGGAAGACAAAGCTGCTATTGAGAATTTGTGAATAGCAGCAATGGTATCCAAAGGCTTTGTCCTTGCACTCCATAGTGTCCTCCACCCTACCAGACACACTTGATTCTTATCTAGTGTTTTAATGAGTTTCTGATGTGGAGATTACTGTAGGATCATGCGTTCCACTGAGTTGATTACACTAAGCCAACTCATGAAGATACTTTGAAAAACATTGAAAACATCTTAGCTTTCCTTATGAAAGTGGTACCATACATTTGGGCGAAAAAGAATAGATGGAGCCGGAGCTGGTGCCTGAATAATGTAGAATCAAAATGATGGCTCTTCAGAGAGAAGACAAGCTTTCCTTCCAGAATAAAATTGGAAGCCAGCACCTTTCAACACCATTTATGGTAAAACATTAAACCAAAGCAGCATCAAAACCCCAAATAGCTGAACTGTAACATTTGATTAAAACTATTACTGATTCTTATCAATCAATCCACTTGATTACTTCAGACATGGAACTTTCGAAGTATTTTCTTGGGCCAGGGCTATTGTTATGTGTCTGGCTGATGCCAACTTGATATCAATGCTCATTTTATGTGTGTAAAGAAGGATGAGGATGGCAGGACGGTACCAAACAAATGTTCAGTGCAGTTCTTCATCTACAATTGGATCATAGAATCAACACCACACATCACATAGCAGTCATAGTGCTGTGAAGGACTTCCTTTTAGCAGCAGTGAACCAGTGAAAAAAGCTTTGGTAGCAACTGTAGCTCTCTAGGGAATTAAACATGGTGGGTGGGTCCCTTGTTAATTCTGCTCATCATTATGTCAACTACAAATTGAAGTTACTCATAAGGAAGTGAGAAGAAAGTGAGAGCAAATCCTAAGGTGAAACTTCTGCTATATTCTGCTTTTCTTGATCTTACTACCTTCCCTTCTGTCCACCATGTATTCTCCCTAAGTTTGTGTCAATATTTGCTCAAAGAACTTCAGTAGAAATGAAGTCTAAATGGCTGTTTTGTAGCTTGATTAAGTTAGATATGTAGTTGATTATTATATTAAATTTATAACACGCAGTACAATCACCCCACATTTTATTCTTACTACAGCTCTATATAATAGATTAGGCTGAGAGAGAGAGAGAAAGAGAAAGAGGGATGGGGAGAGGGAGAGAGTGTGTTATTGGCTCCAATAGCTTGAATGGATGTGGAATTCCCTAGACCAGGAATGTCCAGCCCATGGCCTGTGGCATGTAATCCTGGACAGCTAGTAATACAGCCCCACAAGTCATAAACTTGTAACTTTATGTGATTTTATATACATTAACTCCATTATATATATTTATATGTAGCCCAAGACAATTCCTCTTCACTCAATGCAGCCCAGGCAAGCCAAAAGATTGGACAACTATGCCCCAAACCAAGACCAACCTTCCATGTACAGCATCACAGTGACTTTCAATGCAATCCTTTGTAGACAGTACCTCAATTCTTTCTCAGCTTTCTGCATTTTTAATCCATTTCTGAGAATTAGTTCCTTGCTACACTTTGCTGAGGATTATCCAAGTTGAGTAATATATTTATCAGGCAATGCATGGTGAGGAGGGGAAGGCTGATTGAATCTAATTACCCAGTGGACTGTTCTTTGCAGTAATAGTAGAACTCTCTAAATGTTTACATGTGTTTTGTCATGTTCTATTCTTTTTCAATATCATCATCTGTACGAAAATCTGAGATAAAGAAAAATCTGAATACATCTTCCAAGCTGATGCATTTGGCCAGTATGATCATATTACACTAGTTGTTGCCATCTGCATGGGATTCTATTCCATTTTGGGGCCCTGGTCTACATCTTGAAATTAACTTTTTAAGATCTAGATGACTTGGGCATATTCCAGTTGCTTGCAATTGAATTATTTCAGGCTGCCAAAAGTTTACAGAATGAATCACCTACATGAAAACATGAACTGACTCCAAGCAATTCCCCTTTACACAGCAAAGTTTTGACTCCAACCAAAATGTTTAAGAGAATCTTCCAATAATCTAGGGAAATAATGGCAAGTACAGAGGTGGTATTCAGTTGGTTCTGACCAGTTTTGGAGAACCGGTAACGGAAATTTTGAGTAGTTTGGAGAACCAGCCAATACTACCTCTGACTGGAGATTTTACAGTATCCTTCCCCTGCCACGCCCACCAAGCCACGTCCACAGAACTGGTAGTAAAAAAATTTGAATCCCATCACTGGCTCAGCATGTCAAAAATTTGGAAAAGGCCTAAATTGACTGCTGGTGTGTCACACCCTCACCCCCCCCCCCCAAAAAAAAAAAAAAAAAGAGAAACAAATTTCTATTTCTCCCTCCTGCCTACAATGCTCCTCATCCAGCATTATTAAGGCTGGCCCTGAAGTAGAGGTGTTCATTTTCTGTTGATAAATATCTGTAGTCTACCTGCAGCATCTCTGGGTCACATAAGAGCTTCATTCTTGAAGCAGCTTTGGAAACTGCTCTTCCACAGTCTCTGCAGCCTCTGAAAACCATGCAAAAGTACCCCCATTCTTGCATGATTTTCATAGGCTCCTGAGGTTGCACAAAAGCCTCTAGCATGACTTTCGGAGGGTCCAGAGACCATGTACATTATTCCTTTTTTAGGTTTCATCGGTCCTTCTTTTATTTTTCAGCAGGCATGTGTGTGTCCCAACCAACCAGGGATCATAAAATGTCTGAAATGATGAAGCATTCCCAACAATCTTTTCTTAGGCGGCAAATTTGGTCTAGTGCAGGGGTGGCAAACTCAATTTCATTGAGGGCCACATCAGAGCTATGGTTGGACAACTGGGTGGGTGTGGCCAACTGGGTGGGAGTGGTCAGCTTGCTGCCACTCACTGGGCATGGCCGATTGGGTGGGCATGGCCAGCTTGATGCCACTCCCCAAACTGCTGGCATGTTTACACTTTACATTGGGGAGACTGGGCCGAAGCCATGCTGATCCAATGTTTCCTCTTCAGATTGGTAGACCAGGCTGAAGCAATGCTGGCCAGCCCATAACGTTTTCCAGGACAGCCTCCACAGGCTGGATCCGACCACATCACAGATTAGATTCAGCCCACAGGCCTTGTGTTTGACAACCCTGGTCTAGTAGTTAAGGCACCAGGCTTGAAAGCAAGAGACTGTATATTCCAGTCCTGGCTTATCCATGAAAGCCAGTTGAATGACTTTGGACTGGTCACTCTTTCTCAGCCCAATTCACTTCACAGGGATATTGTTGTGGAAAAAGTGTTGGATACGTTTGACGCCTTGAGTTATTTGTAAAAATAATAAAGGTGGGATACATATAAATAAATTAATAGCAAATAAAACTGTGCTGCTTTAACTAAGGAAGAGGAAACAATCTCCAATGCACAAAAGAATTGGGCTGATTTTCCCTCCTTCGCAGTGCTTCACTCAAAGGCAACTATTTTTCACAGAAAGTCAGATAACAGCATGGTTGCCTTGGAAACAGGGGCACTCCCCATAAGAGCGGTGTGGAGGTACATCCCATCATGCAATGAATGTTTCATGAAAATGTAAGGACTTCTCTGGGAGGGGGCGGAGGGGCAATGCTAGTAGAAAGGATTTTTTTTCAGGGACACAACATTTGGAAATTGTATCTTTCCCCTCCTGAGATTGTTCAGATTTAACAATTACACATAGCTCACTCATGTGAGGTTAGAACATTTCATAGTAGAAAAGATTAATTCCTCATCAGCATACAACAATGTTTCACATATAGCTTAGGATAATTAATGTTCTTGCAAGTTAAAGTGCTATCTAATTATTTTTCTTTTCCTGTCCTGAAGCAAAAGAAGCAAAAGTGTTTAATTTATGAAGGTTTTGTTTTTGCATTAGGTAAATGCTAAATGATATTGTGTTCAGTTAGTTCCTTGACATTATTTTTAAAAAAATCTAAAGTCTTACTTTCTGTCAATCTACACTCAACAGTGTCTTTTCTGTCAACATGGTACTAAAACACACCCTAGGGGAACTTTTTAATATTCACAGGCTTTTCACTTTAGGACATTATCATATTCAAATACACTACCTTTGAAAGTGAAACTTCAGTAATGAATGTTAATAGAAAATTTGCAAACTCCACAGGAAGAAAATTGGTTCCATTTTCTTCAGGGATTTGCACTTTTCTGAACTGATTGCTGAAAGTAAAAACACATAAAGACAATTGTAATAAAACCATCTTTTTTCCTGGGTAATATTAGTCAGCATTTTATTTGGAAAAGAACATGGCAAAGCAGGACTTATGATAAAGGATCAATCTCTCTGAGGAACCAGTAGGCTATTAATGGAGTGCTGTGATTTCATAAATTGTTTCTAAATTTCCTAACTGTTCAAATGAAGGTAGCAAAAATAATCTTATGTACAATGAATAGTCTGCAAAAAAAATAAAAGTGCAATTTATGACAGAAAGAAAATCTCACAAAATATCTTCTGACCTTCTTCTACCTTACGGGTAGAAGAAACTACTGGCCTTGATCTGCCATTTCAATTTAGGATTAATGTAAAAGATTATCAGGACTCGGTGTTACAATGAACACGCTGTTCTAATCACCACAGGTAACATACTGTTTTTTATGAAATGTGATATGAAGCATTAACAAGAGCAGTTTCCTATTTAATCAGTGGCCTTTCTCACATATCCACTACATGAATTTTAGTGGGGGAACATAAAACAGAAGTTTTCAAATTGTAACAATTATTTTCTACAGAGGAAGAAAAGTGACATATAGACTGAAATGCAGTTACATTTTGGATCAGCTAGCAATTTAATGTTATTTCAGATTCTTTTAAAATTTGCTAGACTTCATTTTAGTATATGAAACCAATTATTGTAAGAAATACCTTCTTCCAATATTATTAGCAATCAGAGTTAATAATCATGATAATAAAAAAATGATTTGTAGAACTAGAAACAAAAAAATTACAGAAAATAGACTATATCATGAAATTGGTTTTTTATTTCTTTGCTGAAAAAATATAATTCAAACATTGATAACACTTATTAAAATCCATTGCTACAAATCAGGTATAGATTATTTTCTTCTAATGTTATACAGTACTAATTTTTAAAAACCAGCTCCGCACTTGAAAAATTTGCATGAAGTCTTGGTGTGTGTGTGTGTATTAAAGATGAGATAGATGATAGATAGATAGATAGATAGATAGATAGATAGATAGATAGATAGATAGATAGACAGACAGATAGACAGAAAGAGAGAGAAAAAGAGGGAGGGGGAGAGAAAGAGAGATATGAATACATACATATGCATATACATACATATATACTTCAGTATTCAATTATATTAACAGTCCTGATCATTTTATACCTAAACTTGTCAATAATATGACAAGTCAATATGAATTAAAGTTGCAATTCCTGAGTTGCATCTGCAACAGCAATTGTTAAATATACTCTAAATGGTCCATCTCAAATTCATAAAATGTTTTTGCTAAATTGTTTAAGATCAAAGAAAAATAATTTGCTTATTTAAAGGAATACTTCCACTAGACAGAAAGTTCAAGCTTGAGAGGCCATATAATTATCTCATGCTAAGTACATCAACTTCTTTCAACTTTCAGTAAAAATAGGATACTGACCTAGGAACCACAGTTAATTCTGCCAATCTCTCCAACCACTGTAGCATTTTAGAGGCAGTAATGGCATATGGAACAAATAAGAAATGTGTGAACTGGATCAACTAGCAAGTAGTAATTTTTTTGGTTTGATTCTGCTTTTTGTTGTTGTTGTTGTTGTTGTTGTTGTTGTTGTTGTTGTTGTTGTTGTTGCTGCTGCTGCTGCTGCTGCTGTTGTTCTGAAGAAACTTCTTGGATGAGAAGTGAAACAGTTTCAAGGAAAAACCAAGGAAGTCCAGTTGCCTTGGAAAAGCACTTTGGGGATGACCATGAGAATAAATAAGCAATAGAATAGCCTACCCTCTGAGGCCATGGCTGCTTCATCCCTAGAGATTTTCAAGAAAAGATTAGACCAGTGGCCCCCAATCTTTCGGGCAGGGGACCGGTTCCATGGAGAGAGGTTGGAGGAGAGGGGGCATGGTTTCACATGCTCCCTTCATCCCATGGATGGGGCTTTGCTTGTTTCCATGGCCGGTTTCTGGCATGCCATGGCTCAGTGTTGGTTCATGAACCAGACATTGGGGGACCCCTGGATTAGACAACCATTTGTCTGGGATGGTCTGATGGTTCCTGCTATAGGATTTCATGCAACCAGGCTCTGAGTTGGACTGAATGATCCTTAAGTTTCTCCCCCCCGCCTTAAGATTCTATGATCTGACGTTCGGCATTGCTCCATTTTTTTCATTGCCTTTTCAGCTGGGTTTCCACCAGCATTTCTGCAAGACACCTTCCCCAGTCTATACAAGCCTCACTGTGAGCCTTATAGGTGCTACCTCTGTGGCGTTTGAGAGATTTCCAACATTGAACATCACATTATCAACTTAGAAACCTATGGGAGAATTGGATTCAGGTGTTTTACAAGGGGTAATTGATCAGCTCTCTACCCTCCATTAAGAAAAGAGAAGATCAAATAGAACATGCATGATAACAATGTACTTTCATAGCTCTTTTGTTTCCTTCCCTCTTATATCCCCAAATATAAGAACAGAAAAACTGGGAGAATGGCATGCCTGCCCATTTTTGTGACAGAACTCCACTCGTATGCCTGCATTATCTTGGAGCTGAAAGAAAGAAGATATAGGCTGCCTGTGATATCATGTCAATAAAACTCAAAAGGACCCATGCAAACCCCCAAGTGAGTTACATCTGTGTCTCCACATTTGCCAGAAAATCTCTTGCAACACAAGCCAATTCCAGGAACCAGCCAAGTCAATGTGCCAAATGTTTCCTTAGAGTAGGTTGAGTGAACTCATTGATGTGTTCAAGTCAAGTCTGATTAACTAGAGGTTAAGGCTTTGCCATCATTAACCTCTTAAAAATAAAATAAAAAAGACTAGCACTTAGCTACTTGGTACATAATATTTGGAAATGTAATGGATCATTGTGCACTTAAAACATGCAACTCTCCCCACAGTGACAACTAAATACATACCCGATCCTCTTTTTTTTTTTTTTTTGTCACCAGCTTCACTGGAAAACCTAAGCATTCATGTCATTGGCTCCGGATAGACAGAATACTCAGCTTGAGCATAATATGCTTAATTGGAACTGCTGATTTATTGGCATGTTTCCAAGGAAACTAATTTGGCTTAATGAAGGTGAACGTCAATAAATGGTGTTTAATTAGAACAATATTATCAAACTTTCTACATAGTGGACGGGTGGTTAAACATTGCAATAAGCCTGGGCTTTATGTCTGAAGAGGACTGCGCTCCAATTAAGGGATAAGTCAGGGAGTGAAAAATGTAACACGCTCATGTTTGTACGTGTTTATTTATCTGTTTAGAAAGAGTAACAGGCTCAAGCTCTTCTCCAAAAATAGTAATACTTTTTATTGTGAATCTAACAAAAAATTATTTACTTGACATCCCTGGCGGTTGCCAACCAAAACAAAATCCAAGGGATAATTCTAATGATTATACAGAGAACCCAGAGTGCTTTGTTCTCAATAATCAATGAAACATCTCTTCATAAGAAGCTACTTTTTCATAAGCTTTTTCTCTGAATTAACTGTTTATTTCAAATGTGCCATCATGAGGATGGTTTCCCATGAAAGCAAAGATCTGCAAAAGTTACAACAGCAATCTAATGGGTGAAATGTAGTTAAGGATCATATCACAATTCAAATGGGTCTGGAGAGAGAGAGAGGGAGAGAGGGAGGGAGGGAGAGGGAAAGAGGGAGAGAGAGAGAGAGAGAGAGAGGATATACTAATTTTCTAGAGCAGTTTGTTGCTTCTGAAAAAAAGAAATGAAAAAAAAAAGAAGAACTCGACTGTTCCAGATTCAGTCTGGATATTATACATGGCTAACAAGGTTATCATCAATGCATCAAGCATGCACATTCTACAGTTTCTGGAAGAAAAAAAAAAGCATTATGTTGCATCAGACTTAATTATGTTTAAATTATCTCTGCTCCTACTCTAAAGCCCCTGTCACACTGCACCAACGGATAGAAAACGGAGAAAAACACTTGCCATGCCTTGGTTAACGCAATGCTTCCGTTCTGTACTCACTGCCTCCGTTTTGCTTCCTCTCTATTCGTCCAGCATCCGTCTATTGACATTTCATCTGCTCAGAAGGCTTTGAGCTGCTCAAAACTTTTGAGCAGAAAATGTATCCAATGCATCCGTTCTGCATCCACTAGGCATATGGGGGACATCCGTTCTGCATCCATTACGCATCTGCTATATCCGCTAGGCATCCGCTGTGCATCCGCGCAACTCAAATCTGTTCCAGCGGTAAACGGACGCAGGGAGGAAGCGGAACGGACGCGCAGCGTTAGTAGCACGGACGGAGAAAGGATGAAAGCGAATGCAGCTACGCATCCGTGTCATCTGCTACGCATCCGCTCTGCATCCTCTACGCATCCGCTCTGCATCCTCTACGCATCCGCTCTGCATCCCCTCTGCATCCGCTCTGCATCCGGTCTGCATCCACTTCTATCCGCTTCCATCCGCTAGGCTTCTGTTCCGCATCTGCTTTCCATCCGCTCTGCATCTTCCCCCCGTCCGTTCCTTTCCGAGTTATCCGCTCTGCTTATGCAAATTTTTGCCCCTTTTGAGAGCGGATAACAACGGATGGAACATTTTTCTCGTCCTCTGTGTCCTTTTTACAAACGTTTTGCATCCGTTGGGCAGTGTGACAGGGCCTTAAAGAGCAACTGTTTGTTCATCAAGACCTGTCCTCTGCTTCTCCAATTTCTTTTTATGTGTAGAACTGTCACTGCCACCTCTGAGACTTTCTAGCAAGACCAGGCCAGTTTTTTTCTGGCTCACTGCCACCTGGATTGAGATGGTAAGGCCCTGTTCCACAGAATGGCTAAAGCAATAAAGTTGGACTGCTACCAATGGAGCCCAGAGGGTTACATTCTCATTGGTGCATGGATCTTTCTGTAAATTTTGGAGTCCTGTGATGAGAGACAGACCTTCCTGCCATTCCTGTCCTAAACTAGACCTTCCACATGGGTATGGCCTTTGAGAGTCCTTGAGGGAACTGAACTATTAATATCTATCATCTATCATCCATCCATCCATTCATCCATCCATCTATCCCTACAGATCTGTCTATCTATCTATCTATCTATCTATCTATCTATCTATCTATCTATCTATCTATTATCTGCCTGCCTACCGAGCTATCTCTTCTTTATCTTCATCATTTATGTATCATCTACTCATCTAATTTATTATCTATCTAATATCTATTTCATTGTATTTCTATTTATCTCTGTCTCTATCTCTCTCTATCATTTATCTAGTTATGAAATATATATGGCTATCTACTAAAACAATAGCTGCATCTGGGCAGTCCAAAACATTGAAGAACAAAGAGACAAAATAGAATAAACAATGCCTGCTAAAAGCAAGAGACAATTAATTGGTGATCAGGGCCTCACTATTCTGTATGAGAACTCCAATCACCTTGGCCCAAGCGCATGAGGAAAGAGCTAGGTTTTCACTGTCCTTCTAAAAGCCAGCACTACTTCAATTAGCCAGCAGAAAAGTTTCAGCATATAAAGGCATTTGCTAATTTTTTCACTTTGAAAAAAATCAACAACAAACCTTTAGAAGATGATGTTACTCACAATCACAAATAAGTCTCCCATTGAAAGCCATTGAAATGGTGCTATTTAAGATTTATCTGACACTATTTCTAGATTCCTAATTGATATAGTCTAAGCCTATCACCAAATGTACTCTGTTGCACCTATGCAATCATGAGTTCTTCACTGGATTGTTGACCACAGAACAAATCTTCTAGTGAAGGTCTCTTTGACAGTGAATGGTTTGTCTTCAGAAGTTGTGGATGCTCCATCACTGGAGGTTTTTAAGAAGGGATTGCACGGCCAATTGTTTGAGATGGTATAGGGTCTCCTACATGAGCAGGTGGCTGAACTAAGACCTCCAATGTGCCTTTCAATTCTTTTATTCTTTTATTCTGATCTATCTTTTAAAAAATGAAGCAAAGGTTTTCATAAGATTAGATGGGAGGAGAATTACAGCCTCCTGACATTTGACAGAGCAAAACAAGATCAGCTTTGCACACAGTACCTGCAGAATTGGTGGATGAGGTATATTGCAGCAATAGTTTTGGCTCCATCACCCACAATTTGTCTGTTCCGTTCAGCTGTTTGTGGAGGACTTGTTCTTGGCCAATTTGAAATCAGACTGATCAGCTGCCATATCTGGAACACAAAAATGGATATCTTCTCCATCACCCCAGCACAATGGTGAGAGGTCTAAAGAAGGAGCAATTCTAACATACAGGAAGCAACAGTGGCATAAATCTAAAATATTACTCTGGGAACTTGTAAAAGATCATAAAAGGGCTCTTGACTTTCCCAAATAAATTGAGTCAACCTAAATTCATACTGTATAGAAATTCTGGTCATTTAATTTATATTTTTAGTTATAGTTTAAATTACACCTGAAAATACAGAAAAGCCCCAAAACATATCTAGATGATTTCTTTGCTGTTTATGTAAATATGGATAAAACAGTACCTGCCCAAAATAAATAAAAAAATAACCAACCAAGCCACTAGAAACCAAGATGCTAGATCTTTTATCAAACTCTTCAAAGACACAAATATTTTTACAGAAAAGTGGATGTCTTGTAGCAATTTAGTCAAGTTAATTCAAAGCCTTTCTTTATTTTTATTTTTTTAAACAAGTTTTTTATTTTATTCTACATATACACATCAATACATAAAAATGTATGAGCATCATACACTCTGGTGCAAAAAATAATAATAACATTAATCATATCTCTAATGTTAATTCACATTTGTATTAAATAATAATCTTTCATTATTTAATTATTCAATATTCCAATACAAAACCTTTTTTATTGTAATGCTAACAAGAAACCAACACAAAGAGCTTTTTAAAAGGCTTCCCAATGCACAGAGTCAACTTTAAGGGCTCTACATGAATGATCATAATTTCATTAACATGTGGATTCCAGCATTGTGAAATCTGATAGAAGAAATCAACACTATTATCAGAAATAGCTTCCTACTTAAAGGTATGTGTGTGTTTGTCTGTATTTGCATGTGTAAAGAAATGTAGTCTGGATTTCTGTAGGACTAAAATTATGTGATCTACAAAAGTTGCATTTTATATTACAAAACTGGCACAAACAGGAATCATTGAGCTGCTAGTCAAAAATGTTGATTTATTCATGTACAAAAAAAGTCTGTGACAGAGGTATCCCCAGGGGTTGACTTCAAAAATTTTAGCAACGGGTTCACTACCCAGTTGCTGGGTGGGCATGGCCATGGTGGATGTGGCCTAGTCACCTCTTGCACCACAGCGGGGGGGGGGGGGGGGGGGGAGCATTTTTGCATTTTTCCTCTCCCCGGGTTCTGGAGGTTTTCCTCAAGCTTCTGGGAGGACGAAAACGGCCCAGACTCTGAGGGTTCTCTGGAAACCAGAAATGGGCCCATTTTCAGCCTTCCCAAACTTCCTGGAGGCCCGTTTTTTGCTCTCCCTGAGCCTCTGTGCATGCCCTGCATTTACCTGCATTCAGAACAGGACGTGTGGGGACTCCTGGGAAGAGTGGGTCAGGCCAGCTAGGAGTGGGATTTGGGGGTTCTCCCAACTGTGCAGAATCTTAGCTAGGGGTTCTCCCAAACCCCTGCAAACCCCCAGAAGCCCACCTCTAGGTATCCCCTAAGAAGTATATATTGAAGATACCAAAATGTAAGAAGGGCATCTTTGAGGCTGTTCCATGTTCAAAAGGACAGAATACATAAATCCCATGAATCCGATAGTCACTGGATTTAGATAGATCCAGATCTCTTGGTAGAGACTTCACCCGGCACTTTGAACATATTCAGCAAAACATCATTTAAATAAAGCAGACCACACTGAGCAACAAATAAAACAGAAGTATGAAACTTGCACATCCCTTACATTAAAAAAAAAAGCCCAGTTTCAATAGTCACATGCTCATGTCTAAATCTTGACTAGATGCTCTACAAATAATCTCAAATATGTTACTTATTTAAAAAAAAGCTCAGCCACATAATATTTACAGGATAGACAGTTTCTTGAAATATTTATTTTGCATGGATCTGTTCCCATAAGCTTTTGGGACACAATTGAGGAATGAGGCAAACAGGGGAGTAACTTTAAGAAATAAAAACTGAAGGAGGCCTCTAGAAAAAGACATGTTAAGATTTCCAAGTGGAGAAATAGAAAACTAACTTAAACACAAATCTGAAAGGAAGGACAGGAAAGGCAAAAAGTTTAAAAGGGAAGGGGGTAAAAAAAAATCTCACAATGAAAAACAATCGGACAGCCTAAACACATCTTATTACATATTTATATGTAATGAACTGATATCATGCTGTTCCTTAAAAGATCTGAGATCATTTATCATAAATTATGGGTACGGTATATTTTTCTGAATTTTACTACTACTAACGCAAAGAAACTGGACACAAAGTTGCACGTGATGATCGCAAACACGAAACGGTCACGTGAATGACTAACCAATCACAGCGTGTTATGATCAGGTGATAGAAAAAGCAAAATGGAGGCGCCCAGAGTAAAAAAAATGTGCTTAACATTATGTTAGATAATTATGTCTTATGACATAATTAGACATAATTATGTTGCATTTTATTTAAAGTACAGTTAAAATTAATATTGAAATTGAGTTGTAGTTTGTTGGAATTAACTTTATTTAGTGCAGTCTCAATTTTTATGGCTGTATGTATGACTGAATGGTAATATCGATGATATTGCATGATCTGAGAAGTGGCGTCATGTCAGTTCGTTTGTGTGAGATCAGATTTATGCGCATATAAGCCGACCCCTTAATTTGATTTAAAATAAAATTGAGTTTTAGAGTCGGCTTATATGCGAGTATATATGGTAATTTTAATTCTAGTGAAAATGAAGAAGCAAAATGGCTGGAATAAAGTGTTGTTGTTGTAACCTGAAGATTTGAGAGGAGAGCAATATAAATGTAAGCCTGTCTACCTGTGGTGCCAAAAGTAACACAACTGAAAGTGAATCTTCTTGAGTTTGGCCTTGTGGCCCACAATATTAGGAGCATGTTTGCATTCCTGATGCATGACACAGCATAAAATAGTAGAGTTGGAAGGGATCTTGGAGGTCTTCTAGTCCAATCCCCTGCTCAAACAGGAGACCCTATATCATTTCAGACTTATCTAATCTCTTTTTGAAAGGCTTCAGTGATAGAGCACCCACAACTTCTGAAGGCAAGCTACTCCATTGGTTGATTGCTCTCACCATTAGAAAAAACTCCTTAGTTCTAGTCCTGCCTTCAGATTCTTTGGAAAATACTTTTACCCCCTTTGTTTCTGTGGCAATCCCTTTAATTTTGCAACACTGCAATCTTGTCACCCCTAGTATATCTTCTTCAGGGTCAAGCTTCAAATGATGGCTGTAGAAAAAGGACAAGAACAGCAAGTGACTGCACTCCAGACATAAGAGGAAAAAGATTTAATAACTCAAATAAATGATACACTTCAGCAAGACCTGGAGCAGAAATAATTGTCCCTGAGAAAGAGAATCAGACAAAAGAACAAATTTACTCAATAAGAGGGACAATCAGAAGGAAAACATGAAGGTAAATCTGCATTGCTGGCAGCATAATCTGGTCTCAGGTTCCAGGGATACAAATAAACAGGCTGATGGATTCCTAAAGGCAGAAAAGACATAGATGCATAAATGCATAGAAGAAGAAGAAGAAGAAGAAGAAGAAGAAGAAGAAGAAGAAGAAGACGACTTGTGGCAATCCTCAACTTATGAACATTCGCAATGAGGTGGTGGCTCAGTGGCTTAGATGCTGAGCTTGTCAATCTTTCAGGATGGCAGTTCGGTGGTTCGAATCCCTAGCACCACGTGATAGAGTGAGCTCCGGTTACTTGCCCCAACTTCTGCCAACCTAGCAGTTCAAAAGCATGTAAAAATGCAAGTAGAAAAATAGGGACCACTTTGGTGGGAAGATAACAGCATTCTGTGCACCTTCAGCATTTAGTCATGCCAGCCACATGACCACGGAATCATCATCAGACAACACTGGCTCTTTGGCTTAGAAACAGAGATGAGCACCGCCCCCAAGAGCCAGAAATAACTAGCACGTATGTGCAAGGGAAACCTTTATCTTTACCTAGAGAAGACAGTCCTACATCCAGTGGCCTTTCAACCCAAAGATGGACAGGGCTAAGGTAAACCAGGAGCTCAACTTCTATAGAAAATAGTCTTTGCCTTCACAACTGCAAGAAGAGGCTTTTTTTTAAAAAAAGGGACTTGGATTGAATTCGGTACGGTACAAGATTTCATATATATGCATTTTTTATACCAGTTTGACTATCTTCTGGGGATGAATTAAGAAATGGAACAGAGGCAGGAACAAATTTTCTATCCTTCAGCAGAAGGCTCCAATAAAAGTCAAAACTGTCTGAGTAGAGAATTAATTGAAAAAGGAGGAGATTGGATATACATTGAAAGTTTCTGATTAAGTAAGTTTCCCTTCTTTTTCTTTTTCCCGGTGACCCTATTCACTTCAGCTGGATGATAGAGATCTATTCTTCTTGCTCTGAAGCTGTTTGTCTCTCTGACAGAAAATCCTTTTTTATTCCTATATTTAAGAGGACATTCCCGAAATACTCTCTCCAAATTAAATTTCTTTAAAGGAAATAAAACAGAAGTGAAAATAATGAAGCGGTGCCATTATTTGGATTACTGTTATCTTTAATCCACTTTGTTCTTTGAATAAAATAACAGCATAAAGACATCTGCCAATATTTTCAAGGCTTCTGCTTGCATATGAATTATATTTTTTAAATTGGACCCTAAAACTGCATCCTAATGCAGTACTTTTCATTTATCAGAGTATACACATCCTTGCATTTGATTCCCCTGGCACCCTTTATTTAATCAGGCTGAGAGCTCTACAAACCTGTATCCATTTCCACATAAATTTCAGCCATATACTGTTTGACTTTTACATTTAACCTTACTGGCTATATCTGACCTCTTTATGAAATATATTAAATGCATCTCTCTCTCTCTCTCTCTCTCTCTCTCTCTCTCTCTCTCTCTCTCT
>BLBF01000007.1:15339331-15367108 GCA_015471245.1 Laticauda colubrina | reverse complement strand
CAAGCCTCCTGGCCAGCCTCCCTGCCAGCCTTGCTGTCTGCCTGCCTTCCAGCCTCCCTGCCAGCCTTGGTGCCTGCCTGCTTGCCAGCCTTGCTGCCTGCCTGCCTGCCTTCCTGCCAGGCTTCCTAACAGGCTTCCTGCCAGGCTTCCTGCCAGGCTTCCTGCCAGGCTTCTGCCAGCCTTAGTGCCTGCCAGCCTCCCTGCCAGCCAGCAACCCCACAACCATGGGGAAGAAGCGAACGTCTCAGCAACCTGCCGCCATCCCTGGCAAGAGGGACAGGGCCACCCTCCCGCCCCCTGTCCCTGACTCTGCTTCTGCTGGGGCTTCTGCTGCTCGGGCTCGCTCTTCTGGTGCTGGAGCTTCTGCTGAAGCTGCTCCTGGCAGTGGTGCTTCTGCTGCATACTCTGCTGAAGCTGCTGCTGGTCCTGCTCGTCCTGCTCATGCTCCTGGACTTGCTCGTACTGCTCGTACTGCTCGTGCTCCTGATCTTGCTCATCCTGTTCGTCCTGCTTGTGCTCCTGGTCCTGCTCATGCTCCTGGTACTGCTGGTGCTGCTGGTGCTGCTGGTGCTGCTGGTGCTGCTGGGGCTGCTGGTGCTGGTGCTTCTGGGGCTGCTGGAGCTCCTGGTGATCACTCTGCTGCTGCTGATCCTGGTCCTACTGATCCTGCTGCTGTTGCTGCTGCTGCTGCTGCTGCTGATGATGATTATGATCCTGCTGGTGATGATGATGATGATGATGATGATGATGATGATGATGATGATGATGATCCTGCTGGTGCTGCTGCTGCTGGTGGTGTGGAGGAGCAGCCCCTACCACCTGGGAGCCCCTCTGATGAGGGCCCATCTGGTCCTGGCAAAGGGAGGAAGAGGCGTATGAGACAACAGGAGAGGAGGCAATACTTCATTGAGGAGGAACACGAGGATGAGGTGCTGGAGTGGCTGAGAGAGAACGATTATCTGTGGCGGAAGGGACACCGGCTGTACAGGGACACCAAGCGGAAGCAGGCTGGTTGGAGAGAGAGGGCGGAGAGTATGGATTCCACTTCGGAGGTGCTCCTCGGCTGGTGGAAACATATGCACACCTGGTACGGGAAGCTGCACCTGAAGAAATCTGGCCAGGCCACAGTAAAGCTGATGGACAGAGAGACCTATGTCATGGCCAGGTACAGCTTCCTGGAAGGTGAGATCTGCCACCGAGGAGCACCAGGAGCCCCTCTGTCTACCCTCTCTCTCTGGAAGCCTGCTGAGACCCAGTCCTCTTCGGGCCAAGAGTCAGTCCCTGTCTCCAGGCAGGTTTCTGTGGAGCGTGCCACGGCGGAGAACCTGCAGACAGCTGTTGTCACCATGGTGGAGTGCGTGGAGGACTCCCTGGTACGGTGGGAGAGAGGAGACATCGAGTCCACCACAATTGTAGCCGCATCCACCACCCCCAGCTCCGCCTCCACAGAAAGGCAGAGAGCCAGACAGCAGGAGGGCCAGAGCCACACTGTCCTGCTAGAGATCAGGGACACCATCCGCACCAGTATAGATCTCCTCTCTCAGCTGGTCAACACCGACTCCTCATCCTCCAACCACAAGCCCTTCCTCACCAATGTCAACCAGACCCTCAAGAACATGGAGGAACCCCAGTACCAGGTGGTGAAGGACCGGATCACGGAGCTGCTTCACAACCCTCCAGACCCAGAGGAACCTGCTCCCACCCATTCCAGGTCTGCTCCTCCACCCCAGGTGATGTCCCTCCCATTCCAAGGCTTCCCACAGGCCTTCACCTACCAGGGCTACGGCTACCAGGAGGTCCAGCAGCACAGGCAGCAGCCCTTCCCAGCCCAGGCACAGAGTCATCGGGTGACACCGTTACCACCGGTTCCACTGATGCCACCGATGCCAGCCACGCCAATGATGCCACCGATGACAGTGATGCCACCCACACCACCGATGCCACCCACACCAGTCCTCACCCAGCTGCAGACCAGACAGCCCCACTACACTACTCCTTCCTCCACCCCACAGCCAAGCCCGGCCTCAGTACATCTGTCATCAGTACTGGGGCTGACACCCCCATGGCATGGAGGAAGGACCTCTCAGCATCGAGGGTCTGATCCAGCTGTCTGAGAGCTTCCTCAACACACCGTGCCCTGTTGTCCTCTCGGGGCCAGGCACCCCAATGACGATACAGACCAGCACTCCAGCACCACCCACCTCCACAGCACCTGGACCCTTCACCCCTGAGACTGGGCACACCTCCGAGTGACCAATAAGAGTGCCAGAGACTGGGTAGCTGGCTACCTGTGGACTTTATTTGGACACTTGACTTGGGTCAATTTTTTTTTACAGCTTGTTGTTCAACAAAGTTTATCATTGATTCACACACTTGTTTCATTACTTTTTTTTAAATAAAGTCTTGGTGGAAACTTTTAGAAATGGTTTAAGCCTTTGCATGCTTGTGGGATGGGTAAAGATAGCAGTGGAATGGGCAGAGATACCTTTGGGATGGGTAATAGCTGTGGGATAGGTAAGGATAGCAGTGGGATAGATAAGCCTCCAGTGCAAGCATAGTGGGACTGTATGGTCCACCCTCCCTGGTGCCACACCTATGGCCCTTATCAATAATAATGTAATAATCATCCACACATGTCAACACAAACACAACTCTTTATTAAACGCCCTGTTCATTGTAGGCCCACACAACATACATGGCCCAATCTCATCAGTGTGATGAGACAGACTGAAAGAAGCACTCATTAATCATCTATCATCCTGCCTTGCCACTCCACTGCTCCAGCTGGGGAGTTGCACCAGTGTCTCAGGAGGTTGCGCTGTTTCTTCCCTTCATGTGAGGCTCTGTTGGGGCCTTGCACATCCTCAGTGTCTATCAGGTTTCGCCCTTGCCTCCATTCCCCAGGCTCCATGTCCCCATTACCTTGCTGGAGGTCCACGAGCCTGTTCTGCAAGACCGGGTAGCGGGTGCGCATGAGATTGTGCAGGATGCAGCAAGCTTCCACGATCCTCCTCACGGTCTCTGGGCGATGCTGCATGGTGGTGAGAAGTACCTGGAACCTATTGGCCAGGATGCCAAAGGCGTTCTCCACCACCCGCCTTGCCCTGGACAGCCTGTAGTTGAAGATCCTCTCTTCACGGGTGAGGTGTCTTGAAGTGTAGGGCTTCATGAGGTAGGTTCTGAGGGAGATGTCATCCCCCACGATGAAGTAGGGCACATCTTGCGTGTCGTTGGGCAGGGGGTCTGGATCTGGAAAGCCCATGATGAGGTTGCCTTCCAGCCCCTCCTTGAGGTCACTGGCGTTGTATACCTGGGCATCTGAACATGAGCCGCTGCCTGAAGCATTGATGTACATGAACTTGTAGTCAGCATCGACCATGGCAAAGAGGACGATGCTGAAGAAGCCCTTGGAGTTGAAATAAGTGGAGCCCGACTTGGGTGGTGCTTTGCAGGCCACGTGCT
Source organism: Laticauda colubrina (assembly GCA_015471245.1). NCBI lineage: Eukaryota > Metazoa > Chordata > Lepidosauria > Squamata > Elapidae > Laticauda > Laticauda colubrina. The sequence continues at coordinate 15,363,646 of BLBF01000007.1, read as the reverse complement.
TGCCATCGATGGCTCCAACGGTGTGTGAGAAGTTCCACCTCTGGTACCACTGCTCTGCAACTTTCTTCCATCCTTCATCAGTGGAGGGGCACTGGAGGAGCTCCTGCAGGTATTCTTCGATGATGGCCTGCACCACTTCTCTGACCACAATGCTGATGGTGTTGTGTGGCACCCTCCAGCCATACTGCATGCTCCTGTAGGTGGTCCCTGAGGCCAGGTGGCGCAGAGTGAGTGCCACCTTCAGCCCAGGTTCCAGGCTGGGCCGGAAGTTGGTGTTTGCCTTGGTCAACTTGGGTGTCGGGTGCTGCAGAACTTCGTCAAACATGGCTGGAGGCATCCTCATGAAGTTATGGAATGCCCGAGTGTCTTCATTCCTGAGCTCCACCATGAGCTTGTTGTACAGCCCGTACTCTGCTCTTCTCCTGATCCATCTTCGGACCCAGACGCTTCTTGGCCACCTCCTTTTCTTCCCGTAGTAGAGTTCACAGAGCCTGTATATGGCTTCGCACTGTTGCAGAAGGATGGTGGCTGCCAAAAGGACTGTGTTAAGATCCACAGTGGACATGACTGGATGCTGTGGAAGAGGAAGTGTCAGATGAAGGCTGCAGAGGTCTGCACAGCTGGGCTGCTGGGCTGAAGGTGAGATGCAGATTTGCTCCCCCTTTTTATAGACAGTATAGGTGTCCCTTTGCATCCTCTAGGCATCCTCGAGGCATCCTGTGGACATCCTTAATATCCGAGATAGGTCCCCTCTGCGAACGTTTTTTCCATTTTAAACGCTTTGTTTCCATGCTGCGTCCGTTCTGCATTTGTTCTGCATCCGTTCTGCGTCCGTTCCGCTTCCTCCCTGCGTCTGATCGGATGCGAGTTGCGCGGATGTGGAATGGATGCCTAGCAGATATCTCGGATGCATAACGGATGCAGAACGGATGTGTAGCGGATGCAGAACTGATTAATTGGATACATTTTCTGCGCAAAAGTTTTGGGCAGCTCAAAACTTTCTGAGTGGATGAAACGTCAATAGACGGATGCTGGACAGATAGAGAGGAAGAAAAACGGAGGCAGTGAGTACATCGCGTTAACCAGCGATGGCAAGTTTTTTTGTCCGTTTTACATCCTCTTTGCATCCGTTGGTGCAGTGTGATAGGGGCTTTAGCTTATTTAAAGTTTATTTAATTGGGTGGCAGCCTCTGTTTTTTTGTGAAATGTTTATGGCTGGAATTTCTTTATAATTTAATAAAGTGCAGTAAAATATTCTTTAATATTGTGAACATTTATTCATGAATATCTGCAAACACTCTTTGTTTAGTGTTTTCCAAATTTGGCAAGTTTCTGATGTGAGGGCTTCCATTTCCAGAATTCCTTAGCCATCAGTCACATTGCTAAAGATTTTGAGATTTGAAGCCTAGACATCTGGATGCTGCTGTGGTTGTGAAACACTGACCTAGAACAACAATCAAAGCATTGATTTATAACTCTATCTGTTAGAATGTGGTTTAAGTGTAATTGGTTCATTGTTTATTTCCAATGTTACAAAGGTTCGATTTTATGATGCTGCAAAGCTGCACCATTTTTAAAAAATACGTAGATAGAAATATAATTACTTGAAATAGGTAATATGTTTGTTTCTTACCCTAATTTAACTTTAATGAAGTCCTTAATTTACTCATGGGAAGATTCAGTATGATATGATTTTATAGGAAGTCATGGCATAACAAATTTGGAAACCCTGCTCTAGGAGGCCATTGAATATGATTGGTTCATACTGGGTTCCTTAATTAAGGAGAGTACCTCCATTTCTGTTCTGAATATCTGTGATATTATCCTCTTAGGGTGCCTTTTGTCCTAACATAATCAACTCCTTAAATTTGTCCTTTGACAAAGGATACAGCTCAGTGGTGGGATTCAAATTTTTTTACTACCAGTTATGTGAGTGTAGCTAGGGGGCATGGCCATGTGACTAGGTGGGCGTGACTTTTTATTTTTGCTTTTTGCAGCATCCCCTCATTTTGGGGGCCTTCTGGGCCTCAGGCAAGCCTCCTGGGGGGGGGGGGTTGCTCCCAGAAGACTTTCCTTGGGCTCAAGAAGGCAGAAAAAAACACACTTCATTTTGGGGCCTCCCTGGGGTCCAGGAAGGCAAAAAATGGAAGGGTCAGAAGATTTATTCATTTTTTTTTAGCCTTCCTGGACCTCAGGGAAGCCTCCTGGGTGAAGCAGTAAGTAAGTGAGGGGAATCCCAGCACAACTGATCATAGGAACAGCTGATTGTCAGGAGGGAAAAAAATATCTTAAGGAGTGACTGGGTAGGTGAGCATCAGGCAGGCAGGGTGAGCAAGCATTGGGCAGGTGGGGCAAGCGAGTGAGTGAGCGGTGACTGGGCAACCAGGTTGGAAGCATGGCCAGCAAGAAGTTACTACTGGTTCAGCAACCCATGCCAAATCCTGCAGGTTCATCCGAACCAGTGGGAACCAGCTGAATAACATCACTGGTCCAGCTACATGTTACATTATTGAGGTAGCAGGAAGCTCCTTTTCTTGTCTTGTTTACTATCATAAGCATTCACATGTAAATTTAATTTATGATATTCAAAGTATTAAACACAATTTTGTGCAAGATTATCCACAATGTGTGTTTTGCCTAGAAGATCTGCATGAAACAACACCAGAGGCAATCCCCTGGAAAGCTGAATTGGACAGTTATGAGGCCACTGTGATACCCTTATAGAAGTTTTACTTATAATTACACAGACTGTGTATATGTGTTCACTTCTCTTCTGTCATGTTCTCATCATGTGCTAAATAATAACAGGTAAATTAACAATAAATATAAATCTGATCTTGATTGGGATAAGCACAAGTAGGGAAAAAAGGGAAGTCTTCTTCATTTTCCCAGAATGCCTCTTTACTCTGTCATAGACCAAAGTCTGAGGGAATGAGACACTCTGCTGCTTGTAAACCCTATCTCCAAAATAAATCAAATCAGTTTCTGGCTGGAATTAAAAAAAAACCCACTATTTTAAAAAGTTCTATTAAGAATTAGCCTAGCAGATTGATTTTAACTCATAAACATGGTGAAATATATTTGAAGCTACTGGGCTTCAAATCAAGAAGCTAAGAGAAGAGAGCAGCAGGAAACTCACAGCGCATAAATGAGTTCCTAACAACTTCATAGCCCACCATATAACCTTGCAGAAACACAAAGATGAGAAATACTTCCTTCATAACACTAATTCGTATCCTTCCCCCCGCCCAACAAAGTGCTAGTGGCACGTCCCAATTTCAATTATATTTTAAACAATCAAATGCATGCCAACTTGTCCCATGCTGACAGACAAAGAATAACAAATAATAACAGCCGAAATCCTGTCACAGCTTGGCTGGACTTCCAGCCAAACACAACGTAACAACACTGAACTGTATTTCTGGCTTTGACAATGTAAAGGAATAGGATAGGACTACAGAGCACAGAGCTCAGGAGGAAGACTGGGCTGCTGTTGATCACAAGGCTTGATTGAGCTTTCCCCCCAATTCTATGGAATCCTGTTTTAGATAGTTACTCCATCCTTCATCACAGAGTCATGGGGCTAGAAAGGACTTTGGAGGTCTTATTACTCCAACCCGCTGCCCAAGGCAAGGAAAGAGTCTTTATATCATTGTCAAATCTTTTCTTGAAAACCTCCAGCGATGGAGCATCCAGAACTTTAGGAGGAAAGATGTTCCATTGATCAGTTGTTCTCACTATCAGGAAATTCATCCTTAGTTCCAAGTTGGATCTCCCTGGAAGAGCTTCCACTATTGCTTCTTGTTCTATCTTCAGGCCCTTTGGAGAATAAACCAATACCCTCTTCCCTGTGAGGATACCCTACTGGAGGCTAGCGATCATATCACCCTTAACCTTCTCTTCATTAGGCTGAATGTACCTAGTTCCCTTAGCAATTAATCATATAGTAGCCTCCAGACTCCTAATCATCTTCTCTGCATTCTTTCTAGGGCTTCACCATCATTGTTGTATTGTGGTGATCAGGATTGGATGCTGTATTCCAAGTGTCAGAACATTTAATTATAATATTTTGTGCTTCTTTCAGACTACTGGGCTAAACTATTTCCACTACAGATTTGCTCTAAAACTACTGCTGTGTAGTGTTAAGGCATCACACTAGAAAGCAGAAGACCATGAGTTCTCATCCCACCCTAGACACAAATGATAGCTGGGTGATTTGGGGCCAGTCACTCTCTTTCAATCCAAACCACCTCACAGGGTTATTCTTGTGGGGAAAATAGGAGGAGGGTGGAGTATTAGGTATGTTTGCCCCCTTGAGTTACTTATAAAGTAATAGGTGGGATAAAATTAATAAATAAATCCCCATTTTTAAATGCATTAAATACTATAATTTTATTACGTTACATTTTATTAATTTTTAATTATTTAAAAGTAAGCAATTGTTATAGACATTAAATAAATAATAGATTAAAATGAAACTTAGCTATTTTAAGACTGAGCACAAGAAAGGAGGTAAGAATTGTCTTATGGAGAGGAGGTTACATGGACTTAAGGAAAATGTGATGGCTTTTTCCTCTAGACATGCCCATTTTCTTTGCCCATATGCAGTCCCTGAGCTACTCTACAAGATCTACACATAACTTTCAATCCAAAATCAGAGTTGTGAAGTCGTAATAACATGACATTTCAATATAGAGAAGTCCATTTTGCAGAGCAGCAGTGCCAATTAAGTGCCAACTTAGTGCCAGTGCCAATGAAGGAAAATTGGATTTCTTTATGGGTTAGTATATTAAAAAATTGCTTAATGTTGTGCAGGATAGTACCTTAAAGATGCATTAGAACCCTGCCCTAAAGAATGGTGATATTCTTTTTTTTTTTATAAATGTATATTGGTTTAAAACAAACATAAACAAACAAAACATAAAAACATTAAGCCATCTTCCATATATATACATACAATGTGCTGGTTGGTTTACAAATTGTTTTGTGCTACCATTTTGAAATCTTCTATTACAATGACATTATATATCCTCTCATACTTTCAATCAAATATCAAGTACATTAATATCTTTATTAGCAATCGTTGACTATACTTTTATTCATTCATGTTTTATAAAATAATCTTATTTTACTTAGTTTATTTTATAACAATTCATATTATCCTCCCAGATGTATCCTAGAATCATTTTGTTGATATAATTTAAAAAAGGAAAAAAAAAGAAAATACATCTTTATATATTTATTATTTTCTAAAAATCTACATATTTCATTACTATGCTTCGTTATCTAACCATTGATAGAATAGATTCCAAATTTTATAAAATTGTTTATCATCTTGTTCTCTAATTTCAAAGGTCAATCTACTCATTTCAGCACATTCAAATATTTTCTTGATGATCTCCTCCTGTGATGGGGTCTTCTCATTTTTCCAGTTTTTAGCAAATACAATCCTAGCTGCTGTTAATACATTTACAATCAGATATTTCAAACCTTTGCTATATATTTCAGGCAAAATTCCCAATAAAAACATCTCTGGTTTCAAGTCTATATGCTTATTTGTCATTTTTTCCAGCCACATGTGGATTTTAGTCCAATATTTTTTGCATCCGAACATGTCCACCACATATGGTAACATGAGCCAGGTGTCTGATTACATTTCCAACACTTTTCGGACTTATTCTTGAACATTCTTGCTATTCTTGTCGGGGGAAAGTGCCACCTGTAAAACATCTTATACAAATTTTCTTTATATGCTGTTGACATTGTTATTTTATAATTTTGAGGCCACAATTTTTGCCATTTCTCTAAATCAATCCCATATCCAAAATTCTTCCCCCAAGCAATCATAGTTTCTTTAATTTGTTCTTCTTCTGATTTAATTTCTAATAAATATCCATATAATTATTTAATCACCTTTTCATCAGCACCTGTCAAAATCTTATCTAAATGGTCAATTTATCATAAAAACCTTGTGTTTTAAAATCTTTATCATACCTTGATTGTATTTGCTCATATGAAAACCCATTCAACTTTATACCTTGTTCCTCTAATTTTGGCATAGATTTAAGTTCACCCTTTTCATTCAATATTTCACCATATCGAACTGTTTGTTCCTTTTTGTATATTACAGGATAAGAAAATGCCTCAATAGTCAATAATCAGACTGGAATTTTCAAATAACATTGTCTTTTAATCTTCTCCCAGTTTAACCACAGAGACTCCCGTATACGATGTCTTCTAAAATAACCCTGTGTTTTCGTTCCTTTATACCATAAAAAAGCATGCCACCCCAACAACAGATCATGTCCTTCTAATGACAGCAATCTAGTATTTCTTAATGTTATCCATTCCTTTACCCACATCAGTTTCGTAGCTTGATAGTACAACTCCCAATTAGGCAAGCCAAATCCTCCTCTTATTCTAGCATCTTGCAAAAGTTTTAACTTTATTCTCACCTTGTTACCTTGTCATATATATTTCAACACGATTTTGTTTAAATTTTCAAAATAATCTTTTCCAAGCCTGATTGGAATTGTTTGAAACAAATATAAAATTCTGGGTAATATATTCATCTTGATTGTTGATATTCTCCCTATTAGTGACAGTTGTAAATTTTCCCATTTCGCCAAATCTAGCGCTATCTGCTGCTTAAGTTTGAAATAATTATTCTCTTTTAGTGTACTGCATCTTGCTGTCAAATATATCTCCAAGTATTTGATCATATTCATGACCTGGATTTTCAATAGGTCTGCTAATTCTTCCTTTTGTCTTGATAACATGTTCTTTGTCAGAATCTTTGTCTTATCTTTATTTTTTTTCAAGCAGGCAATGTCCTTGAAACAAAGTCTCAGTTCTTTCTCAGCTTTATCTGATAAAAAAAAACAGGATACTTCCAAGCCTCTAGTTGGCAGTGTTACAAAGTTTCTTTAAGCCCATGTCACACTGGCCAATGGATACAAAACGGACACAACGGGCGAGCAAAATGTTCCATCCATTGTTATCCACTCTCAAAAGGGGCAAAAATGTGCATAACCGGAGCGGATAACACGGACGCGGGGAGGATGCAGGGCAGATGGAAAGCAGATGCGGAACGGAAGCACAGCGGATGGAAGCGGATGGCGCAACTACAGGGCTTCCGGGGGGGCTCAGCAAAACGGACGCGGAACAGATACAGCGGATGCACAGCGGACGCCGAATGGATGAAGCGGATGCACTGCGGAAGCCTAGAGGATAAAGCGGATGCACAGCAGAAGCGGAATGGATGCCGAGCATTAATTGCGCATGTGGGGGGGAAGTATTACGTAAGCCCCCTGGATATAAAGTGAAGCAGCTCGCACGTGGCCAGCATTCCGAGGAAAGACCTGCTGCTGGACACTTCGAGTTCCTTGCCTGCCCTGCCAGCCTGCCTTCCAGCCAGCCTTGGTGCCTGCCTGCCTGCCTGCCTGCCTTCCTGCCAGGCTTCCTGCCAGGCTTCCTGCCAGGCTTCCTGCCAAACTTCCGGCCAGCCTTCCTGCCAGCCTTCCTGCCAGCCTTGGTGCCTGCCAGCCTCCCTGCCAGCCAGCAACCCCACAACCATGGGGAAGAAGCGAAAGCTTCAGCAACCTGCCGCCATCCCTGGCAAGAGGGACAGGGCCAACCTCCCGCCCCCTGCCCCTGACTCTGCTTCTGCTGGGGCTTCTGCCGAAGCTGCTCCTGGCGGTGGTGCTCCTGCTGGTGCTGGGGCTTCTGCTGGTGCTTACTCTGTTGAAGCTGCTCCTGTTCCTGCTCGTCCTGCTCGTGCTCCTGGTCCTGCTCGTGCTCCTGGACTTGCTGGCCCTGCTGGTGCTTACTCTACTGCTGCTGATCCTGGTCCTCCTGTTCCTGCTGCTGCTGCTGATGATGATGATGATTATGATCCTGCTGGTGAGGATGCTGATGCTGATTATGATCCTACTGGTGAGGATGATGATGATGATGATGATGATTATTATTATTATTCTGCTGCTGCTGCTGCTGCTGCTGGTGTGGAGGAGCAGCCCCTACTGCCTGGGAGCCCCTCTGATCCGGGCCCATCTGGTCCTGCCAAAGGGAGGAAGAGGCGTATGCGACAACGGAAGAGGAGGCAATACTCCATTGCGGAGGCGCACGAGGATGAGGTGCTGGAATGGCTGAAAGAGAACAACTATCTGTGGCAGAAGGGACACCGGCTGTACAGGGACACCAAGCGGAAGCAGGCTGCTTGGAGAGAGAGGGCGGAGAGTATGGGTTCCACTTCGGAGGTGCTCCTCGGCTGGTGGAAGCACATGCACACCTGGTACGGGAAGCTGCACCTGAAGAAATCTGGCCAGGCCACTTTGAAGCTGACAGACAGAGAGACCTACGTCATGGCCAGGTGCAGCTTCCTGGAGGGTGAGGTCCGCCACCGAGAAGCACCAGCAGCCCTTCTCACGGCTACCAGGAGGTTCAGCAGCACAGGCAGCAGCCCTTCCAAGTCCAGGCACAGAGTCATCGGGTGAGACTGTTGCCACCTGTTTCACTGATGCCACCGATGCCACCCACGCCAATGATGCCACCGACGACACCGATGCCACCCACGCCAGTCCTCACCCAGCTGCAGAGCAGACAGCCCCACTACACTACTCCTTCCTCCACCCCACAGCCAAGCCCGGCCTCAGTACATCTGTCATCAGTACTGGGGCTGACACCCCATGGCATGGAGGAAGGACCTCTCAGCATCATGGGGCTGAGCCAGCTGTCTGAGACCTTTCTCAACACCGTCCCCTGTTGTCCTCTCGGGGCCAGGCACTCCAGCACCACCCACCACCACAGCACCTGGACCCTTCACCCCTGAGACTGGGCACACCTCCGAGTGACCAAGAAGAGTGCCAGAGACCGGGTAGGTGGCTACCTGTGGAGTTTATTTGGACACTTGACTTGGGTCATTTTTTTTTTTACACCTTGTTGTTCAATAAAGTTTATCTTTGATTCACACACTTGCTTCATTTCTTTTTTTTAATAAAGTCTTAGTGGAAACTTTTAGAATTGGCTTAAGCCTTTGCATGCTTGTGGGATGGGTTAAGATAGCAGTGGGGTGGCCAGGGATACCTGTGGAATGAGCAGGGATACCTGTGGGATGGCTAATAGCTGTGGGATAGATAACCCTCCAGTGCAAGCATAGTGGGACTGTATGGTCCACTCTCCGAGGTGCCACACCTATGGCCCTTTATTATCAATAATAATGTAATCAATCATCCACACATGTCAACATAAACACAACTCTTTATTAAACGCCCTTTTTATTGTAGGCCCACACAACATACATGGCACAATCTCATCCATGTGATGAGACAGGCTGAAGGAGGCATCCATTAAGCATCTACCATCCTGTCTTGCCACTCCACCGCTCCAGCTGGGGAGTTGCACCAGTGTTTCAGGAGGTTGCGCTGCTTCTTCCCTTCCCGTGAGGCTCTGTTGGGGCCTTGCACATCCTCAGTGTCGATCAGGTTTCGCCCTTGCCTCCATTCCTCAGGCTCCATGTCCCCATTGCCTTGTTGGAGTTCCACGAGCCTGTTCTGCAACACTGGGTAGCTAGTGCGCATGAGATTGTGCAGGATGCAGCAAGCTTCCATGATCCTCCTCACAGTCTCTGGTGGTGAGAAGTACCTGGAACCTGTTGGCCAGGATGCCAAAGGCGTTCTCCACCACCCGCCTTGCCCTAGACAGCCTGTAGTTGAAGATCCTCTCTTCACGGGTGAGGTGTCTTGAAGTGTAGGGCTTCATGAGGTAGGTTCTGAGGAAGATGTCATCCCCCAAGATGAAGTAGGGCACATCTTACGTGTCGTTGGGCAGGGGTCTGGATCTGGGAAGCCCACGATGAGGTTGCCTTCCAGCCCCTCCTTGAGGTGACTGGCGTTGTATGCCTGGGCATCTGAAGATGAGCCATAGCCTGAAGCATCGATGTATATGAACTTGTAGTCAGCATCGACCATGGCGAAGAGGATGATGCTGAAGAAGCCCTTGGAGTTGAAATAAGTGGAGCCCGACTTGGCTGGAGCTTTGCAGGCCAAGTGCTTGCCATCGATGGCTCCAACGGTGTGGGGGAAGTTCCACCTCTGATACCACTGCTCTGCAACTTTCTTCCAGCCTTCTTCAGTGGAGGGGCACTGGAGGAGCTCCTCCTTGTATTCTTCAATGATGGCCTGCACCACTTTTCTGACCACAATGCTGATGGTGTTGTGTGGCACCCTCCAGCCGTACTGCATGCTTTTGTAGGTGGTCCCTGAGGCCAGGTGGCACAGAGTGAGTTCCACCTTGAGCCCAGGTTCCAGGCTGGGCGGGAAGTTGGTGTTTGTCTTGGTCAACCTGGGTGTCAGACGCTACACAACTTCGTCAAACATGGCTGGAGGCATCCTCATGAAGTTATGGAATGCCCGAGTGTCTTCGTTCCTGAGCTCCACCATCAGCTTGTTGTACAGCCCGTACTCTGCTCTTCTCCCGATCCATTTTCGGACCCAGACGCTTCTTGGCCGCCTCTTTTTCTTCCCGTAGTAGAGTTCACAGAGCCTGTATATGGCTTCGTACTGTTGCAGAAGGATGGTGGCTGCCAAAAGGACTGTGGTACGATCCACGGTGGACATGACTGGACGTTGTGGAAGAGGAAGAGTCAGATGAAGGCTGCAGAAGTCTGCACAGGTGGGCTGCTGGTCTGAAAGTGAGATGGAGACGAGTTGCTCCCCCTTTTTATAGGCAGTATAGGTGTCCCTTTGCATCCTCTAGGCATCCTCTAGGCATCCTGTAGACATCCTTAATATCCGAGATAGGTCCCCTCTGCGAACGTTTTTTCCACTTTAAACGCTTTGTTTCCATGCTGCATCCATTCTGCATCCGTTCTGCATCTGTTCTGCATCCGTTCTGCTTCCTCCCTGTGTCCGGGTGGATGCGAGTTGCACGGATGCGCAGCGGACGCCAAGCGGATATAGCAGATGTGTAACGGATGCGTAACGGATGCGTAACGGATGCGTAGCGGATGCGTAGCGGATGCAGAATGGACGAACTGGATACATTTTCCACGCAAAGTTTTAGGCAGCCCAAAACTTTTGGAGCGGATGAAACGTCCATAAACAGAAGCTGGACGGATAGAAGAAGCAAAATGGAGGCAGTGAGTACAGAACGGATACATCGCGTTAACCAACGGATGGCAAGCTTTTTTGTCCGTTTTACATCCTCTTTGCATCCGTTGGTTCAGTGTGTCATGGGCTTTAGCTTTCACTTTCTCCCTCTCCTTTTCCAAGCAAAATATAATAAGAATTAATTTAAAAAGATATTTAAAAAATAACTATAAGGGAATCTCTGGCTTAAAATATTATGAAATGAAAAAGGAGAAAAGAATAGATAACAAGAAAAAAAAAAAGAAATCAGTCCAGTTTCAAAATATAAGATCATATATAAAAAATCCAGCAATGAAAAAAATAGATTACTTTGACATTCTTGTTTAAAATCGCCGCTTAATCACATCTGACAAAACTTTTATAGATTCTTTCTTTCCTTTAGGATGTCCTTTCAAATCTTAAAATATAAAAAAAGTTCTCACCAAACCGGCACACTCTCTTCTGTTTCGGAGTAGTCCCAACTTCAGCAGCTTTAATGGCTGCCTCTCTGCCTCTCTGCCGCTGGCAAGAAGAGCTTCTCCTGGATCTACCAGGGACTTTGCATTTTCCCTGGGATCGACAGGACACACTCTTTACATTCACTGTCTCTTTGGGACAGTTTAGATTCATTTGGACCGTCCAGGAGCAAAGATATCAGCAGCGATCTCAGACCTCCAAGATCGCATGCTATATCGTCGCGACGCCAGCTCCACCCTCAAGAATGGTGATATTCTGATATTAAGCTCCTCCCCTTTGAACATAAGAAGCTGAATCTGATAGAATCAGAAGTTGTAGGTTCTTCACCACTGGAGGTTTTTTAAAAAAGGATGGACAGTCATATGTCTGAAAGTTATAGGGTGTCTTACTTGAGCAGGTGGTTGACTAGAAGACCTCCAGGGTCCCTTCCAGCTCTATTCTGATTGACCATTCAGAACCCCCTTTATCCACATCTTTTAGGGGATACAGCACTCTTGTCAGAGTTTTAGACAACCTTTCTTAATCTGATGTTTCCAAGATACGTCAGACCACACCACTTCTTGGTTTTGGCAATGTATCTGAGGATATCAGATGTGGTAAGATTATCTCACTTTTGGTTTCTAATAACCTCTGGCTGTTTCAGCTGTAATATTCAAACTCACAGTCTCCTTCACTTTCTTTCCGTCTTGTTGATTTTACATTAAGAATAACAAGAATATTTGCCACTTGGTCTTCTTCAATCCCAATCTCCATTTCCTCTTATTTCTGGCTCCTGAATTAAGCCTTTCCAGAACTGTTTGCACTATCTAGTCTCACCATGCTTCCTAGCCTGGTGGCTTAAGCACAGCCATTTTAGCTAAGATTCTAGCTACCAAGTTTATGGCCAAGCCTGCAGGGTTTTTCCCCCACTTTGCCTCTGACTTCCTCTGAAGGAAGCTCCACACTTCATTACATCTATAGCATCAGGCTTTGTGTGTTATATCCATAAGCTCTTTGTTTTCTTGGGATTCTGATCAGGATTTGGACAATGTACATGACAAAATGAAAAGTTGTCTGTCCCCAAGTGCTTGGCCTAAGGAAGGAGAGCAAAATACCTCTGATGATATCTCTTCCTCCTTATGGAATAGAGAGAGAAGACTCATTGGAAAAGACCCCGATGTTGGGAAAGATTGAAGGCCAAAGGAAAAGGGAATGGCAGATTATGAAATGGTTAGATTGACACAGTGAACATGAATTTGGACCAACTCTGGAAGGCAGTGAAAGACAGGGAGTGGGGTCTGGCATGCTGTGGTCCATGGTGTTGCAAAGAGTTGGGCACAACTTAGTGACTGAACAACAACATTGAATAGCTGGACAGGACTGGAAGTACGGAAACCAGGAGATGGTTTAAAACTCTCCAGCAACACAGGATCTGTGTTGCATATTCTTACTCCTAAGTAAACAAAAGGGAAAGAAGATCAGCATATTACTTGCATTTGCAGAACATCTTTTTGTGCTCACATTTGTCTATCCTCCATTTTGTTCCCCATTTTGCAATCCAGTTTGATTTCTGTTGCTCAAAGTGGTGGGGAAATTTTAACCCTAAACAAATTTGCCTTCGTTTCCAGAAACAGCTCATAAAAATTCTGTTACTTTATAAGCACTTGGGCTGCATCAGCCAAATTCTGTCACTGAACACATCACTTCAACCATTAAGACCCCTGGTGGCACAGTGGTTAGAATGCAGTATTGCAGGCTACTTCTGCTGACTGCTGGTTGCCTGCAATTTGGCAGATCGAATCTTACCAGGCTCAAAGCTGACTCAGCCTTCCATCCTTCTGAGGTGGGTAAAATGAGGACCCAGATTGTTGGGGGCAATAGGCTTACTCTGTAAACTGCTTAGAGAGGGCTGTAAAAGCACTTTGAAGTGGCATATAAATCTAACTGCCATTGCTAGTCCTATTATGTGGTAGACGCCATCCCCACTGGAAATGCAATGGATTCTAGACCTTTGTCTCTGTGCCATTTATGCTCTCTGATTGTGATAATCAACTGGCCAAATAGTTTTTAAAGCAGAAGAGGGAATACATTCATATGCTCAAATGACTTTCTTTTTTTAACAAAAATAAGCATGCTAAATATATATGAAACGTTGCCAATAGGAAGGACAGAAATGCTTATCGAAACATTGCAACTTGTTGCATAACCAAGCAAAGAATAAAGAAAAGTAACAATATCCCATGGAAAGGAATCCTTTTGCAAAAATTAATATTCATATATTCATTCTGACACATTTTATGCAAATGTGGAAAGCAAAAATGAAAGGTAAACCAACACATGTCATCAACCTTTCCTTGTGTTACCCTGTTTTAAATGCAACACTCGTTATATGCCTCTAATAAAGAACAGCAGACACTCACACACTCTGTAGGTGAGGACTAGCATTACGCAAAGCTGCAGAGGGAGTTGTTATGTTGATGACACTTCAAATTACTTCTCCAGAACACCCAAGAGAACCCCAGTAGTTACATGATGAACTTCAGTAAGCAAACTGTGCCCTGCTGAGAACAAAATGTATTCCTCCATCACCTGTCCATCAAAGTACAACTACCTCAAACTGGTTGTGTGGCTACCATCTACACCACAACAAACTTAGTAGGTACAGGTAGTCCTCGACCTACGACCTCAATTAAGCCCAACATTTATCTTGCTAAGTGAGAAATTTGTTAAGTGAGTTTTTCTCCATTTTATGACTTTTCTTGCCACTATTGTTAAGTGAATCTTGCAGCTGTTAAAGCCCCTGTCCCACTGCACTTACAGATGCAAAGAGGATGTAAAATGGACAAAAAAGCTTGCCATCTGTTGGAAAATACGATGCATCCGTTGTGTACTCATTGCATACATGTTTCATACGCTTTATCCATCGAGCATCCATCCACTGAGATTTCATCCACACAAGAAGTTTTGAGCTGCACAAAACTTTGTGAATGGATGAACTTTCCGCTGCGTACGATGTACATCCGTGACATATATGGGCAACAAACGTTCTATGTCCGTTATCATCTGTTAAACGTCCGCTGTATCCTCTCGGCATCCTCTGGCCATCCTCGCAACTCACATCCACTCCAGTTGAAAACGGAAAGAAGGAGGAAGCAAAAGGTACAAGGAATGTCTACACAGCGTTAGTAGCACGGAAATAGAAAGGATGTAAGCATATGCATCTTGTATATAAAGCATTAAAACAGACAAAACGTTTGTATATGGGATGTATCTCGGATATTTAGGATGTCAGGAGTATGCCTAGAGTATGTGGAAGGACACCTAGCGTACAACCGATATTTCCTATAAAAAGGGGGAGGAAATCACTTGGATCTCAGTATGAGTCCAGCAGCCGTAGTGTACAGACCTCTTCACCCTTGGTCTTGCTCTTCCACATCATCCATTGTTCTCCACCATGGATCATAACACAGTCCTTATGGTAGCTGTGATCATTCAACACCAGAACCAAGCCCTGTTCAGACTGTTTCACCTTTTCTACACAAGGAGAAGAAGGAGACATTCAAGAGCTGTGTGGGTCCAACAATGGATCGGGAGAAGAATGGAGTTTGGACTGTATGACAAGCTGATGGTGGAACTGAGGAATGAAGACACTCGTGCATTCCAGCACTTCATGAGGATGCCACCAGCCATGTTTGACGAAATTGTAGAGCGTCTGAGACCCAGGTTGACCAAGCTGAGCACCAATTCCGTCCCAACCTGGATCCTGGACTGAAGGTGGCACTGACTCTACGGCACCTGGCCTCTGGAACCACATACAGAAACATGCAGTATGCATGGAGGGTGCCACACAATGGCATCAGCAATGTGGCCAGAGAAGTGGTGCAGGCCATCATCGAAGAATACGTGGAGGAGCTCCTCCATTGTTCCACCACTGAAGAAGTCTGGAGGAAAATTGCAGAGCAGTGGTATCAGAGGAGGAACTTTCCCCACACCGTTGGAGCCATAGATGGGAAGCACGTGGCCTGCAAAGCTCCAGCCAACTCAGGGTCCACTTATCACAACTACAAGGGCTTCTTCAGCATCATCCTCTTCGCCATGGTTGATGCTGACTACAAGTTCATCTACATCGATGCTTCAGGCAATGGGTCAGCTTCAGATGGCCAGGTATACAACACAAGTGACCTCAAGGATGGGCTGGAATGCAACCTCATCATGGGTTTTCCAGATCCAGACCCCCTACCCAATGACACTCAAGATGTGCCCTACTTCATCGTGGGTGATGACACCTTCTCCCTCAGAACCTACCTCATGAAGCCCTACAGTTCAAGATAACTCACTCATGAAGAGAGGATCTTCAACAACAGGCTGTCCAGGGCAAGACAGGTGGTGGAGAATGCCTTTGGCATCCTGGACAACAGGTTCCAGGTACTTCTCACCACCATGCAGCATCACCCAGAGACTGTGAGGAGCATCGTGGAAGCTTGCTGCATCCTGCACAATTTCATGCACACCCGCTACCCAGTGTTGCAGAACAGACTTGTCGACCGTTAACAAGGCAATGGGGACATGGAGCCTGGTGAATGGAGGCAAGGACGAAACCTGATAGACACTGTGAATGTACAAGGCCCCAACAGAGCTTCATGTGAAGGGAAGGAGCAGCGCAACCTACTGAGACACTGGTGCAACTCCCCAGCTGGAGCAGTGGAGTGGCAAGACAGGATGATAGATGGTTAATGGATGCTTCCTTGAGCCTGTCTCATAACACTGATGAGATTGTGCCATGTATGTTGAGTGTCTCTACAATGAATAGGGCATTAATAAAGAACTTTGTTTATTTTGAAATGTGTTGATCAATGAATAAATTGTTATTGATAAAATAGGGCCATACGTGTGGCATCTGGGAGGGTGGACCATACAGTCCCACTATGCTTGCACTGGAGGTTTATCTATCCCACAGCTATCCTTATCTATCCCACAACTATCCTTACCCATCCCACAATCATACAAAGGATTAACCATTTTTTCAAAGTTTTCACCAACATTTTATGAAGTAAAAAAAATGAACCAAGTGTGTTAAGAAAAGATAACCTTTATTAATAACTGTTTTAAGTAAACTGTATCACTTTATTAAAAAAGCAAAATGAACCAAGTAAAGTGTCTTAAGCAAAGATAAAGTGAACAGGTAACAACTCAGTCTCTGGCACTATTCTCAGCCACTTTGAGGCATGTCCCTGGTCTCAGCTATTAAGCAGGCAGGGACTGTGGAGGTGGCTATGGCTGGAGTGCTGGTCTGAGGCACCATTGGGGTGCTTGGCCTTGAGAGTACAACAGGGGATGGTGTGTTCAGGAAGCTCTCAGAGAGCTGACTCAGTCCAGTGAGGTTGAGAGGCCCTTCATCAAGTACCTGGGATGTCAGGCACAAGACTGATGACAGATTGTCCTTTGAGGGGCTTGGCTATGGGGTAGAGGAAGGAGGAGTGTAGTGGGGCTGTCTGGTCTGCAGCTCCGTGAGGACTGGACTCTGTGGCATGCGATGAACCTGGGCCTGGACTGGGAAGGGCTGTTTCTGCTGTGGCAAGCTGCACTTGGCCATGACGTACATCTCCCGGTCAGTGAGCTTGACAGCGGTCTGCCCAGATTTCTTCAGGTGTAGCTTGCCATACCAGGTGTGCGTGTGCTTTCACTATCCCAGGAGGATATCCACAGTGTAGCCCAGGCTCTCTGCCTTGTCTCTCCAAGCTGCCTGCTTCTTCTTGGTGTCGCGATACAGTCTGTGGCCCTTTCTCCAGAGGTATTCGTTCTCCCTCAGCCATTCCAGCACCTCCTCCTCATGCTCCTCGGAAATGGTGTACTGTTTCCTCTCTCCCTTCTCCTTCCCTTGCCTCTTCCTCCCTCTGGCAGGGCCTTCACCAGCAGGGCCTTCACCAGCAGGGCTTTGAGGGCCTTGGGGCTGGTCCACCACAGCAGCAGCAGCAGGAGCAGGAGCAGCAGCACCAGCAGCAGGAGAAGCACCAGCAGCAGGAGAAGCACCAGCAGCACCAGCAGCACCAGCAGCACCAGCAGCACCAGCAGCACCAGCAGCACCAGCAGCACCAGCAGCTTCAGAGTCAGTGCCAGGGGGTGGGATGGTGGTTCTGTCCTTATTGCCAGGGCTGGCAGGAATAGGCACAAGCTTTCTCTTCTTCCCTGACTGACAAACCATGGTATTATTTGAGGATGTCTGTGGCAGCACGTTTTTCCTCTGAATGCTGACTTTGTGCGAGCTGCATCTCTTTATATCTGCTGAGCTGATGCAATTCATACTCCCCGCATGCACAGTGAATGCTTTGCATCTGATATACATCCGCTATGCATCTGCTTTGCTTCCTATAGGCGTCCATGATGCATCCGCTTCATCTGCTTCGCATCCGCCCCTTCCGCTATGCGTCCACTTCGCAATTCTCCCCTGGAAGCCCTTCGGATGTGTCATCCGCTTCCATCCGCTTCCATCTGCTAGGCTTCCTGTGAACATCCACTTAAGATCCCCGCTACAAACTATCCCTGTCCGTTCCTTTCCGTTCTTTTCCATTCTGTTTATGCAAATTTGGGTCACTTTTTGGAGTGGATAACAACGGATGGAGCCACCCCCGAAATTTTGCTCATCTGCTGTGTCCTTTTTGCATACGTTTTGCATGCCAGTGGGACCTAGTCTTAAGTTAGTAGCAAGGTGAATCTGGCTTCCCAATTGATTTTGCTTGTCAGAAGTTTGCAAAAGGTAATAACATGAACCTGGGACACTGCAACCATCATAAGTATGAATCACTTGTCAACCATTCAAATGTAAATCACGTGACCATGGGGATGCTGCAATGGTCTTAAGTGGGGAAAATAGTCATAAATCACTTTTTTCAGTGCCGTTGTAAGTTTGAACGGTCACTAAATGAATTGTTGTAAGTCAAGGATTGCCTGTATATCCCATCAACCTAGCAAATTTCTTTCATGCTGCATGGCAACAATATCATATAATTTTGGTTTATTGTGTACACTGCAAAGCACCAAACTAGGTAACCTCCTTTTCTTGAACAACAAAATCTGCATAATTTGATAGGATTCATAAATGTCAAGAGCAACTTTCCTATCTATAGTTTTCTGCCTATTTTGAAATAATAGCAATCATATGTGACCTTTGAACTCTACAACTTTACTTTGAAAGAACTATTGCAGAAAATATTTTGAGGATAATGGCTTTATTACACTGTCAGTGTACTTATATTTTACTGCATGATTTTTTGAGATCCTATTTATGCAAGTTTATCCCACATTCACCCATCCCCTTACATACAATGGACAGCCTTACATTCAGAGTGTAAGTTGCCTCTAGCTTTTAGCAGTTGCTGAATAAATACATTTGTTTTGAATGTGTTTGCATTGTAAATTATTCATCTCAAGTGGAAATTGAAAACGATTCAGTGGATTTACTACAAAGTTAACCCTCAAACATTATAACAATTCCTAGCAAAATCTTAAAACTTTTGGTATACATTTCTTTTAGAACAGATGAAAACGATGAAAAAAGTTATTCTCTCATGGAGGCACCAATAGTATACCATTTTAAATTAATGTTCAGCTGTACTGTAATGATGCATGCACAGTAATGTACAGTGAGGTTACCGGCACAACCAGGCTGACCAATTAAAACAAATGGAAAGTAACTCATTTTTAGGAAGTTTGGAGGAACCAAAGTAAGGAGATGTTTTTCTCTGGCAGCACTAATCCTGCAGAACAGCTCCTGGGTGGACACTAAGCTAGGCCTAGACCCTCTTTGTGGACACTCAGAAATACCTGAAGATAGAATGAAAACCTTTGAACCACTGAACTGCCAACCTTTCTGATCGACAAGCTCAGCATCTCAGCCACTGAGCCACTGCGAATTCCTAGCACCATGTAATGGAGTGAGCTCCTGTTACTTGCCCCAGCTTCTGCCAACCTACTAGTTCGAAAGCATGTAAAAATGCAAATTGAAAAAGAGGGACCACTTTGGTGGCAAGGTAATGGTGTTTTGTGCACTTTTGGTGTTTAGTCATGCCGAAAACAACTAGCACATATGTGCGAGGGGAACCTTTACCTTTACCCTAGAATGAAAACCTTCAGAAAACCTTCCCCTGGTTTTATGATGTGATGTTTAACCTTCATTTCACCTTCCTGTTTGGGACTGTTTTATATGATGTTTCAGATGTGTCAGTGGAACATCTGAATATTACATATTTTTCCCCTTCCACCAAGGTGACAACTTTTTTTAAGCCAGGGTAAAATACCACCTCCAACACACACAGTTTTTTAAAAGGAAACACTAAAAGATCAGGTAATCCAAACACAATGCAAGATGAGAGTGGTCCTTTGTTGCATGTTAAGGCACTGTGCTTTTGGGTGCCAAGATTATCATAAATTACAAAGAAGAATTTTGGAGAAGAATTTTTATTTTACATTTTGATTTTGCCTTCAATGGGGTGTCATCAACACGTATTTTTAAACATCTAAAATCTTGAAGATTTTAGGATTACTTGTGATTTTAGGATTACTCACACCAGCTGAAGTCGGGGAAGCCATATTTGAGGACTGTGATCCTACTTGGGTTCTTGAAAGTAAGCCAAAGGCATACGTACAAATCGGTTGCTACGGTGAGCACAGCCATTCACAACACCCATTTACAGAAGCTGCAAAAGCTCCCAAGGTATTCTTTCTTGAGCCAAAGGAATTCTGTTGGCCTCTAATAGCATTTCTGCAAGTCAAGATGGCACCAAAGACTGCAAATTTGCTTTGATGATATCAGCTTTTAAAAAGTCAATTGATAACAGGAACATGGAAAAATGGTCATAAATCACTTTATGATTCAGAAGATGTCCAGGGGTCCTTCAGCATCCAGAATTTCTGAATCAGCCAAACCAGTCACAAAGCAGGTATTGTTTACCTAAAGGCCCTGTCACACTACCCAACGGATGCAAAACAGACACAACAGATGAGCAAAATGTTCCATCCATTGTTATCTGCTCTCAAAAGGGGCAAAAATTTGCATAACCAGAGCGGATAACACGGACGGGGGAGGACGCAGGGCGGATGGAAAGCAGATGCGGAACGGAAGCCCATCAGATGGAAGCGGATAAGAGCGGATGGTGCATCCGCTAGGCTTCCGGGGGGCCTCAGCAAAGCGGACACGGAATACGGAAAGAGCGGATGCAGAGCGGATGTGGAACGGATGAAGCGGATGCACAGCGGATGCACAGCAGATGAAGCGGATGCACAGCGGAAGCCTAGCGGATGCACAGCGGAAGCCTAACGGATGTCGAGTGTTAATTGCGCATGCGGGGGGGGTGCATTGCGTAAGCCACGCGGATATAAAGGGAAGCAGCTCGCACGTGGCCAGCATTCGTAAAGGGGCTATAGTTCCCACCTCTGATCTAATCTAACCTTTTCCCACTGACTGTGCCCATGACTGGAAAAGCAGTGTAGCATTTCTCATGGCTGTTTCCCATTTCTGAGAGTTCTTTGACTCATAATTTTCTAAATGAGAAATAAATTTCTCTATCTTTCATTACTTTACTTTCATTTCATTTCTTTCATTACTTCATTTCATTACTTTCATTACTTTTTAAAAAATCACTTGTATGGCTTAAGCCAGGGGTGTCAAACTTGATTTCATTGAGGGCCGTATCAGGGTTGTATTTAACCTCAGGGGGCCAGAGTGGTCATGGATAGCTCAATGTCACTCATGATGGGGGCACCTATGGTGGCCCGAGCATTTTGCCAGCAAAAATGGGCTCCCAAGCTCTGTTTTCAGCTGCAATGGCCTCCTGGAATCATCTGCCAGTGAAAATGTAGTAGTCGTCCTTAGCACCATTTTCACTGGCAGAGGCACTGCAGGCTGATCCTTCACTGTTTCCAGAACAGCACTGTGGGCCAAATCTAAGTCCTTGCAGGCCAGATCTGGCTCCCAGGCCTTGAGTTTGAAACCCCTGTCTTAAGCAATCAGATATGTCTGTATGTTTTCAACATTTCTCTTACTTTTTTTTTTTTTTGCTAATGTCTGGTTATCCATGGGAGCCAAATTTATTCTGAGCTTCAGGTTTTGCTATTTTACATGTTTGAAGTCCACATTTCCAAATCCACATGTATTAAAGATGTGAATGTAGTGTGTGTGTGTGTGTGTGTGTGTGTTTGTGTGTGTGTTTGAAACACAGCTGTAGAATTAAATTCAGTGGCACTAAGATCCCAGGGAAAAAAAATTCTGAAGGATAAGTGGTGACAAAGATATCATATTCTGTACAACATAAGAAATAACTGTACAACATAGAAAAAAATAGTTATCCAAAAAAGGCAAGTCTGCTTAAATTTCATGTAACTTTCTCCTGTTAATTCTGGGCACGGTGTCAGAAGGCACCTGTCAAAAAAAAATCATGTCATTACAGATAGAATTCTGATCTACTCAACCTCGGTGCTGGAATCTATAGGGTCCTTATTATTGTCAGTACATGAGAACAATTAGGCTTTATGATAACAGACAAAGAAAGAAAGAATCCCAATGTGGCAGCCACTTACAGGGAACCATGCCATTTACTGGCAAAAACCAGTGATTAGACCACAATAGCAGCAGTAGATTAGCGATTTGCTTTATCTTTCTCTCTCTCTCTCTCTCTCTCTCTCTCTCTCTCTCTCTCTCTCTCTTTCACTTGCATGCTTTTTTTTAAAATGCATAGAAACCCACCACCTGGACAATACGTTTCCTACCTAATCATCATCACAGAAAAGATATTGTATTTGACAGGTCAAAGATACTTTCACAAAGAATTGCAGGCGTTCAACTTATGAATGCATAATGGGTGTTAATTTACTAGTTAGAAGCAGTTTCAGAGTCTGAAAGCTGTATCTTAAGAATTCATCTGGGGTGCCAAAAATCAATCTGAAAGCTATTTGCACTTTTGAGAGCCGATGTCTTCCTGTGCAAGATGTATTCAGGTGAATATTGTCTGTTCTAATGACTAACTTTATATTCCCAGGGCAGTGGTGGGATTCAAATATTTTTATCACCAGTTCAATGGGTGTGGCTTGGTGGGCGCGCTTTGTGCATGTGCACACACTTTGTGTGCACGTGCATGCCAATTGTGCACTTTGTGCAGGTGCAGAGGTGTTTGCACAGGTGCAGAGGTGTTCTAACTCACCTCTTGCAAGCCTGCACGATCCTGGTTGCTTCAGCAGCTGCCATGCGGCACTCTTCTGTGCGCTTCAAATTCAGAGGATAAAGGTGAGTATGGGAACTTGGGCAGGTGGGTGGTCCCAACAGCAGAGTGGCAGAGAGAACTGGTTCGGTCTCTGCTGCTGTCTTCAGCAAGAGAGTGGTCAATATCTGGAATACTCTACCTGACTCTGTGGTTTCTTCCCCAAACCCTAAAAACTTTAACCTTAGACTGTCTACTATTGACCTCACCCCTTTCCTGAGAGGTCTGTAGGGGATGTGCATAAGTGCACCAACGTGCCTACTGTTAGGAATGTAAGTCACTTAACAGTTGGGTTGGAAATATATAAACCAAGATAGACATTTAATACTGTCTCTTTAAGGGAATGCTAAAATTGCAATTGGGTGTGGTTCTTCAAATGGCCATAAGATGGAGCCAGAAATCTGAGTTGTCCTGTTGTTGATAGTTGCTAGTTGGTCGATATTCTGATGTTCTCTGTTTTTGGTTCCTGCATTTTTCCCTATTGACTGTTGCTGATCATCATTCTTCTTGGATTTGATGTGAGTCTATTTACTGAACTATTTATGATACTGGATTTTGATTTTGGATTATCCCTGGGCTGAAAACTGACTGCTTTAACCATGTGTGACTTGGACTGCTTGTTGGACTTTGCTTAACCATTTACTGGAAGTAAAACCTACATTTTACTGTTCAGTGTATCTATGTGCTGGCCGTGTGTTATTTAATACCACTCTCATTACGTTTCCCTGTGTGCACTCATTCTTCTAACGGGAATTAACTCAACCCCTACCATCCCTGTCCTATTGTTTCTTTTATTTTTATTTTTATTGTTCTTATATGTATCCATGTATTCATAACTATGTTTTTACTTATACCTATTATTTTGTGAGCAATTGACAAAAATAAATAAATAAAAATAAATAAAATTAGTTTATCTCTATGCTGCAATGGTCAAGTACTGCAAAGAAATAATGAAGCCTTCTAATTACAGTATCCATGTTCTTTGTCAAATGGGCATTTGTCACAAGGATTGCCTGCTTCTTTGGGAAGCCAGGAGTCTTCAGAGTGGGTTAGAAGTAGATGACAAGGATAATGAGCCATCCAAGGAGTTGTTTAAATATCTCTTTCCAAGAATTAGGATTTGTCAAACTCACATGACATTATCTGCACCCTTATTTTTTTTTACGTGTCATAATAGGAATAGACTGCCATCTGGGTTGCACCTGATTCAATTCAAAACAGTAAGCATGGCTATTAGTCTTGACTCAGAAATCTGGTTGCATTTGCTCCTTGCTCATTTTATTGTCATTCTCTATCTTTATTACTCTCAATGGAAAAAATAACTTCAGAACTAAGATCTGTTAAGAGAATGACTCAAATAGAACTATTTATGAAGGCAAAAAACTTGTTACATTTTACATTTTTCATACTTGGACATTCTATCCATCTATCTATCTATCTATCTATCTATCTATCTATCTATCTATCTATCTATCTATCTATCT
>BLBF01000007.1:15313588-15333063 GCA_015471245.1 Laticauda colubrina | reverse complement strand
GAAGGAAGGAAGGAAGGAAGGAAGGAAGGAAGGAAGGAAGGAAGGAAATTAGCAATTAATATCCATCTTCTGATAACCAAAGAATTATTGTTGGCCTGATAAGAGCGAACAGATTTTTTTAAACATCAAGGCTGTTTGAAAACCAAACAGCAGTTTGGTCTAGTGGTTAAGGCACCAGACTAGAAACTAGGAGACCTGTCTTAGCCATGAAAGCCAGCTGGATGACCTTGGGCCAGTAACTCTCTCTCAGCCCAACTCACCTCATAGGGTGGTTGTTGTGGGAAAAGGAGGAGGAGGAAGCTTGTTGGATATGAGTTATTTGTAAAAACTAATAAAGGCAGGATATTAATAAATAAATTTTAAAACCCTAACTGTTCAATGCTTTGTACAACTATTGAGGAGGAAGAGAAATTAAAATATCATTTGTATCTCTTTAATGAACTGTATCTATATAATATCAGAAACTGGCCCATGGAACCTGCATGGATGCTTCCTTGCTATATATGAGCTATGCAATAACCACAACATCAAGGCAAATTGTCAAAAGACATAGTCTGAACTATTGTAATAAAATTCCAAGGCAGAATATCTAATTATGGCTTTTGCATTAAGGTGGGGGGGAGGGGAGGAATTTCTACATGGATAAAATAAAATAAAAACATTTTTTTTTTGCTCAAAGCAGACAGGCAAAGGTAATTTCATCAGACTTTAGATAGCTAGGTTATCTCATAAGTATTTTCCAAAAAAGGAAGTGGAATTCCTTTTATTTTTTTTTAAAAAGTTATTGTTTGTTTACACAAAGGCTGTCTGTAATGATTAGCAAAAAGAAAAACATTTATAGTAAAACAATCAAGTTATTTATATTTCATGACTGAATCAAAAGACACTATCATTATTCAATAAGCTTATGAAAATACTAGGGATTTAGATAAGAGTAAAAATATAAGAAGAATCAAAATACATGTTAAAAATGAAACAAGAAAAACAACCATCACTTTTGAACTTCTATTTTAAAAATGGGTAGAAAATGGCTATAATATAAAATGAATATGGCTGAGGAAAGACAGTAAACTTAAAAGAATAAAATGATGCAAGTTGCTTAGCAACAAAGAGAAGATAAACAACTGGTAAGTATGTATGCATGTATGTGCGTATATGTTTGCACTTGAATGAGAACCATATCCTCACAAAGACTTTGTGGAAACAGTTTAAGGCAACAAATTACTGAGAAACAATTTACTTTTAATTATCAATTGCATGGCTATATGTACCAAATCAATATAAGTACAAACTGGCTCTATTGACCCATTCAGCCATTTTCCTATTTTTAAAATTACAGGTTATTGTAGAATCCATTTTGGCTATTCTCTGAAGAATTGTTTTTGTTTTTTTAAATTTGACATTATAAATCAGAAAGAGTTCAGGCTCTACAAAGATTTAGTAAAACAGTGAAAACACAAAAGAAATAGACCAACAATGCATAAATGTACCATTGCTTTCTGAGGAGATCAGAATGAACTGTGTACAAAACAACAACCATCTTTGCCAAGCACTGATATTGTAGGAATCTAACTACATTTGTAAAGGAAGAATCATTTCTGTTTTTTCCTTGCTGGTTGAAGCAAGCTCCATAATTTTATTTGACTCGGATGTGTTCAACACTTCTGAGAGGCTAAAATGCAGTGGTAATCCCCAAATTACAAAATTGTTGTTGCTATATTTTCAGGATCAAATTATAAGTGTGTTTGTATGTACTGTAGAAATTACAGTGCATACATGGATTATTTGCATATTATTTTTCAACCATAATGGTCCTCTGAGCACATCAGAATAAATATATATTCTTTGCTGAATGCTTTGTATTTGGTAAGATATGATGTGGATACTTCTGAGTACATGCAGTTCAAAATTACAGACAGCAATCTGCAGGCACACATATAATCTCTCTGCAGATAGCAATTAGCTGCTGAACATTTCATAAAAGTAGCTCTATGCCTACTGTAGGAGTTTAACAAAAGTAGCGAGGTGGGGATGGATGCAAAATTGCCTTCAATTGTATATAGGTTCTATAAATGAGGCTTTTATATGAAGCTCCAGTAGCCCTACAATACATCTCTGCTGGGGATGGAGAAGCTGGTCCAGATTGTGCTGCATTTCAGCATTAAAGGCCCGGTCCCACTGGCCGACGGACGCAAAACGTATGCATAAAGGACACAGCGGACGAGCAAAATTTCGGGGGTGGCTCCATCCGTTGTCATCTGCTCCAAAAAGTGGTGAAAATTTGCATAAACAGAATGAAAAAGAACGGAAAAGAACAGACGTGGGTAGTATGTAGCGGGGATGTTAAATGGATGTTCATAGGAAGCCTAGCGGATGAAAGCGGATGGAAGCGGATGACAACTCTGAAGGGGTTCCAGGGGAGAATTTCGAAGCGGATGCATAGTGGAAGGGGCAGATGCATAGCGGATGAAGCGGATGCATCACAGCCGCCTATAGGAAGCAAAGCGGATGGATAGCGGAAGTATATCGGATGCAAAGCATTCACTGCGCATGCGGGGAGTATGAATTGTGTCAGCTCCATGGATATAAAAGGATGCAGCACGCATACAGGGGAAAGACGTGCTGTCACATACATCTAGCAGGAACACCATGGTTCGTCAGTCAGGCAAGAAGAGAAAGCCCGTGCCTACTCATTCCAGCCCTGGCAAGAAGGCCGGAACCAGCATCCCACCCCCTGGCACTGACTCTAAAGCTGCTGCTGCTGTGGTGGACCAGCCCCAAGGCCCTCAAAGCCCTGCTGCTGAAGGCCCTGCTGCTCAATCCCCTGAAGGCCCTGCTGCTCAATCCCCTGAAGGCCCTGCTGCTCAATTCCCTGAAGGCCCTGCTGCTCAATCCCCTGAAGGCCCTGCTGAAGCCCCTGCCAGAGGGAGGAAGAGGCAAAGGAAGGAGAAGGGAGAGAGGAAACAGTACACCATTTCTGAGGAGCATGAGGATGAGGTGCTGGAAAGGCTGAGGGAGAACAAGTACCTCTGGAGAAAGGGCCACAGATTGTATCGTGACACCAAGAAGAAGCAGGCAGCTTGGAGAGACAAGGCAGAGAGCCTGGGGTACACTGCAGAAGTACTCCTTGTATGGTAGAAGCACATGCAGACCTGGTATGGCAAGCTACACCTCAAGAAATCCAGGCAGGCCACTGTCAAGCTCACTGACCGGGAGATGTACGTCATGGCCAAGTGCAGTTTCCTGGAGGGTGAGATCCGCCACCGAGGAGCAGCGCCTCTGAGACCCCTCTCCCTCAGACAGCCCTCAGACAGCCCACAGACAGCCAGTCCTCTTCCAGCCAGGAGCCAGCTACCCTGTCCAGGCAGGTGTCTTCAGAGGGCCCCATGCCAGAGACCCCCCCCCGACAACTGCACTCCCCATGCCGGCAGACTTGGAGGATCCCATGGAGGATGACGCCCTGCTGTCACAGAGGAAGAAGCAGCAGCCACCAGAGGCCAACCCACCCCCACCCCCACCCCCAGCTCCACAGGATGCAGGCAGAGAGGCAGACTGGAGGGCCAGGACCACAGTGTGCTGTTGGAGATCAGGGACACAATGAACACCAGCACAGAATTTCTCTCTCAGCTGGTCCACAGTGACAGAACATCCTCGGGCCAGAAGCCCTTCATCACCTACATGAGCCAGACCCTGAGGGACCTGCCTGAGGCCCAGTACCAGGTGATGAAGCAGACGATCACAGCACTTCTGCACAACCCTCTAAGCCCAGCTGAAGCTGCTCCTACCCAGTCCAGGTCTGCTCCTCCACCCCAGGCGATGTCACAGCCCTTCCACGGCTTTCAACAGTCCCTCACCTACCAAGGCTACGACTACCAGGACTTCCCACAGCACAAGCAAAACTTCCCAGTCCAGGCCCAGGTTCATCGCACACCACAGATGCCACTCCTCACCCAGCTGCAGACCAGACAGCCCCACTACACTCCTCCTTCCTCCATCCCACAGCCAAGCCCTTCAACGGACAATCTGTCATCAGTATTGGGCCTGACATCTCAAGTCCTTGATGAAGGGCCTCTCAACCTCACGGGACTGAGTCAGCTCTCGGATAGCTTGCTGAACACACCATCCCCTGTTGTACCCTCAGGGCCAAGCACCCCAATGGTGCCTCAGACCAGCACTCAAGCCACAGCCACAGCCACCTCCACAGTCCCTGCTTGCTTAACAGCTGAGACCATGGACATGACTAAGAGTGACTGAGAATAGTGTCAAGAGACTGAGTTGTTTACTTGTTAAGTTTATCTTTGCTTAAGACACTTTACTTGGTTCATTTTGCTTTTTTAATAAAGTCATAAAGTTTACCGAAGAAAGTTAATAAAGGTTATCTTTGCTTAACACACTGAATACAGTTTACTTGGTTCATTTTGCTTATTTAATAAAGTCATAAAGTTTATCTAAGAAAGTTAATAAAGGTTATCTTTGCTTAAGACACTTGGTTCATTTTTTTTACTTAATAAAGTGTTGGTGAAAACTTTGAAAAAATGGTTAAGCCTTTGCATGCTTGTGGGATAGATAAGGATAGTTGTGGGATAGATAAACCTCCAGTGCAACCATAGTGGGACTATATGGTCCACCATCCCAGTTGCCACACATATGGACCTTTATTATCAATAACAATTTATTCATTGATCAACACATTTTAAAATAAACAAAGCTCTTTATTAATGCCCTATTCATTGTAGGACCACTCAACATACATGGCACAATCTCATCAGTGTTATGCAACAGCCTCAAGGAAGCATCCATTAATCATCTATCATCCTGTCTTGCCACTCCACTGCTCCAGCTGGGGAGTTGCACCAGTGTCTCAGGAGGTTGCACTGCTTCTTCCCTTCACGTGAAACTCTGTTGGGGCCTTGTACATCCACAGTGTCTATCAGGTTACATCCTTGCCTCCATTCACCAGGCTCCATGTCCCCATTCCCTTGTTGACGGTCGACAAGTCTGTTCTGCAACACTGGGTAGCGGGTGCACATGAGATTGTGCAGGATGCAGCAAGCTTCCACGATGCTCCTCACAGTCTCTGGGTCATGCTGCATGGTGGTGAGAAGTATCTGAAGCCTGTTGGCCAGGATGCCAAAGGCGTTTTCCATCACCCGTCTTGCCCTGGACAGCCTGTAGTTGAAGATCCTCTCTTCACGGGTGAGGTATCTTGAAGTGTACAGCTTCACGAGGTAGTTTCTGAGGGAGAACGCATCATCACCAATAATGAAATAGGGCACATCTTGTGTGTCATTTGGTGGGGAGTCTGGACCTGGAAAACCCATGATGAGGTTGCGTTCCAGCCCATCCTTGAGGTCACTTGCATTTTATACCTGGCCATCTGAAGCTGACCCGTTGCCTGAAGCATCGATGTCGATGAACTTGTAGTCAGCATCAACCATGGCAAAGAGGATGATACTGAAGAAACCCTTGTAGTTGTAATAAGTGGACCCTGAGTTGGCTGGAGCTTTGCAGGCCATGTGCTTCCTATCTATGGCTCCAACCATGTGGGATGTGAGCTGAGGGGATGGCCAGAGGACGCAGAGAAGATACAGAGGACGATTAACAGATGATAATGGACATAGAACATTTGTTGCCTGTATATGTTGCAGATGTACATCATACGCGGCAGAAAGTTCATCCGTTCACAAAGTTTTGTGCAGCTCAAAACTTCTTGCGCGGATGAAATTGCAGTGGACAGATGCTTGACGGATAGAGCGTATGAAACACGTATGCAATGAGTACACAACGGATGCATAGCGTTTTCCAACAGATGGCAAGCTTTTTTTAATGTTTTACTTTCTCTTTGCATCCCTATGTGCAATGGGATCGGGCCTTAAGATCAATTTTCCCAAAGGTTGTAGCTATTGTATCAGTGGAACTGGGCCTTTGAAATAAAGGCTTGTAACATACAGTAATTCATGTAGGCCTAGGTCAAGTCATTCTCAGGCTGTCTCTCAGCATTTACCCATTTAATAAGGGTGGGTGTAAAACTGGATTTCTTTGAGGGCTGGATAAACACTGTAGTTCTCCTCTGTGGATCAGTGGGGAGTGGGAGCAGGGATGGGAGCATCCTGCAGCACCCTGCTGGCCAAAACAGGGTGCGGGAGCCCCCACACAGCCCATTTTTGGCTGACAGAGCCACTGCAGGCTGGTCCTTTGATATTTCCAGGCCAGCCCGTATGCCAGATTTAACCACCTTGCAGGCTGGAACTGGCCCACAGGCCTTTACTTTGAAACCCCTGGTCTATTACAAGGGTCCCCAACCCCTGGACCATGGCCCACTACTGGGCTATGGCCCATTCAGAACTGGGCCATGGAAGTAGCGGGTGACTGGGCACACGCACATAGCTTCACTTGTGCACATAACTCCATTTGTGCAAGTGGTGGGTGTGCATGCCCACCACTCCTGCAAATGGAGCTGCATGCACATTTGCCCACTACTCACATTGAACCATTGGATCCATCTCCTCTCCCACCCACCCCCACTGATCCACAAGACCAGAAAGTGTGGAGCTTGCTGGTCTATTAGCTTTTTCACAAGCCGAGAACCAGTTTCTCCTAAATTATGAGCTCTGTACAAGACTTGAGGTTGGAACACTTTATATTCAAAAGAGATGAAGAAGAAAGGAATATTCAGTAATGCAATACTGAATGTTGCATTATTGCTGATGAATGGCTGCTACATAATAAACATTATGTTTCAGTTTCCATAATAATTCCAATATATCATTATCTATAGAAATGGAATGAAAGCAGGAGAAGACACTTTTTCTATTGCAACATGTTCTACCAGAGTAAATTATATCCTTCGTAATGCCAGTTATCAATGTGTCTTAACAATAAAATAAATATAATAGTAAATGTACATTAAAATAGAATATCAGAAGAGTATTTTTCCTCTAAAGTAGCAGAGAACATTCTTAAAATTTCTTTTAAAATAAACATGTTTTCAATATCCAAATAAATATGGGAAGAGGATTTGGTTGGTTGCTCCAGAGGGAGAAAAAGTATATAATTATGAAACTACCACACACATAAAAAAGATTGTGTTTTTGGCACTCATACAACAAATAATAACTATAGATGAGCTAAACCATGGACTCTGTTGCCAATCTTGAGGCTTGAACATGTTTGTATTTCTGAAAGACCCAAGTTTTACAGTGATAAATGAAATAACCACATATTCAGTATAATTGAAAATAAGGCCAATAAATGTTCTCTTCCTGATCTATAGGCAGCAGTAGTTTGTTCAGATTGTTGTTCATGAGATATCCATTGTGGATGTAATTAGTGAGTCAAGCAGCAAACTTAAATGAGGGCAGTTGGACTGGGAAGATTAAGAAACAAGAATAAGTAGAATTGCAAAATGGTTTTTGTTTATTTTTTTACACCATGTGCCTATTTCAAGAAGTGTCCTTTATTTCTATGCTAAACATTGCAGACTAAAAGAAGAAATAAAATCACCAAGATCAAAAACAATGGAAAGTTTAAACACAGAATGTGTCTCAGTCCTAAACTTCATCTGTACTTTGCAAAATGGCCTGATTTAACTTGGGTTGAGTGACAGCCTGTCAGTTTTTGAATCAGGCCAAAATCTAAACCTAAATCCAGAGACAAGAACTTTTTGCCTCCCCCTCATAATTCCCAAGATTGAAAACCAATAATCAGGAATAAAATATTTATATTTGAAAAAGATAGGATAACACATGCCAACATATTAGATGCTTCAGAGGGATGTAACCTGCCAAATTTCAGAGTAGGATTTGGATTATCATTTTGAACAGAATGTTTTGCTATGGGGATTTCAAATAGATAAGCACTTTTTTAAAAAAACAACCCTCACCTATTATAGCAAACTTTGGAAAAAAATAGGAAAAAAAAAATTGTTATGTCCCTGCAGCTCTGATTCTGCCTTAATCTCTTTCTCTATAATGAAACAAAAAATTGACAACATAATAGCAAAAGTTATAATCACATATAGTTAAGCTTTTCAGTACTACAACAGGCAGAGAAATGCCCAAGTTATTTGAACAATG
The DNA here is from genome assembly GCA_015471245.1 of Laticauda colubrina. Taxonomy (NCBI): domain Eukaryota; kingdom Metazoa; phylum Chordata; class Lepidosauria; order Squamata; family Elapidae; genus Laticauda; species Laticauda colubrina. The sequence goes on along the minus strand of BLBF01000007.1, from coordinate 15,324,988 downwards.
ATAGCAATATATTCTTCCCTTAGTTTCTTCTGAGGTTTTACTGAAATATTACATTTGTATGCCACCAATTTCGGTGGTCTGACTCACAAGGGTTTACATATAAACATAAAATATTCGTAGTAAGGGAAATATCCAGAGTGGCTTTTAAAATAAAGCAACTTAACTTTTAAAATGTGGAACAGTAATAGCAACAGCAAAACCTGTTGTTTAAGGTGGTTGAAAACTGCAGACCAATCTCACTGTGTTGCATCATGTGCAAAGTCATGGAATCAATCATCAACCAATGCATTACCCTCCACCTAGAGTCAAACAACCTACTCCCCAAAAAACAATTTGGTTTCAGAAAAAAATTGTCGTGCAATTTGCAACTCCTAACTGCAAAAACATATGGACTTCACTACTTGACCAGGGTAAAGCAATAGATGCAATTTACACAGACTTCTGCAAAGCCTTCAACTCAGTGGTACAAAACAAACTACTGTTAAAACTAAACTCTTACAGCATTTCTGGATCCCTTCATAAGTGGATGACTGCATTCCTGTCAAATAGACAACAAACAGTATAAGTAGGAAATGCCCTATCAAACCCTAAACCAGTTTACAGCTGTGTCCCTCAAGGTAGCATTCTAGGACCCACACTCTTTATACACTATATAAATGACTTTGCAATGACCTTATAAGCAGCTGTGTCCTCTTCACTGATGATATAAAACTATTCAACACCATTGATAATGCTACTGTCCTTCAAAGTGATCTGGATTGTGTCTGAATGGTCAAACAATTGGCAACTCCAAATCTCGACCAACAAATGCTGTCCTACACATTGGTAAAAAAAAAAAAAATCAGTACACCAAATACAATCTAGGGGGACATGACCTCATTGACAACCCTCACTCTGTGTCAAGGACCTTGGAGTACTCATATCTAATGACCTAAGCACAAGAGCTCACTGCAACAGCTTTACCAAAAAAGCTTCAAGAATTGTAAATCTAATCTTAAGAGGTTTCTCCTCTGGTAATATTGAATTACTAACTAAGGCATACAAAACCTTTGCTAGACCAATACTTTAATATAGCTCAACTGACTGGAATCCATACTGTATATTAGACATTAATATAATTGAGCATGCCCAGCAATACTTCACAAGAAGAGTACTACACTCCACTGTTCGCAACTATACACTGTTCGAATACCCTACACCATCAGACTTGAGATTTTGAAGTTCAACAACCTAGAACTTCGTCGCCTGAGGTTTGACTTCAGCATGGTTTATAAAATAATCTGCTTTAATGTACTACCAATCAATAGCTTTTTCACCTTCGGCTGCAACAATACAAGAGCACACAAAATATATAAACTTAATGTACACCACTCCAAACTTGATTGCAGAAAATATATCTTCAGCAACAGAGTGGTCAATGCCTGGAACACACTACCTGTCTCTGTTATCCCCAAACCAACACTCCTTTTTCCTCAAACTAATTATTATTGACCTCACCCACTTTCTAAGAGGTATTTAAGGGGTGTTCTTAAGTGCATAATTGTGCCTACCGTCCCTGTCCTATTGTCCCCAATTATTTGTACCCATTTCCTGTATTGATACTTATGTTAATTATTTTGTAAGCTATAAATAAATCAATCCTGATGGCATCCATATTTTAGGGCAAATTCTGAGAAAACAAAAGATTTTTCTTTGGTTAGTTTCTGAAGATGGGAGACTGGACTAGAGCTGTCAAGAATGATTGCATCCAGAGAGGATATTTTTGGAAAGAGACATAGCAGAGCCCATTTCAAAGCTGTTGGCAGCCCCATCTCTTTAAAAAATAGCATTAAAAATCACCCACATTCAGTTGGTTACACTCATGCCTGAACCCCAAAGGAGCCAGCAGGGCATGAGTCAAGATAGCAGAGGTTATATGAGAAAGCAACTTATCCACTATCTTAGAGTTCACAAGCCAAGGAATCTTGATTAGACAGTGCTCCTGTCATCACACTGGATTCACATTGGATCACTATCAAATATACTATCTAGACTAGGCATGACCAACCTTCTGAAGTTTTCTCCCAGGGCATACCTAGGTTAGCAACATAGTTCCTCACTTCTCTCTCCCCTCCCCCAACTCTCTCCAGCAACTTTACAAGAGTCCAACTGGTCAACTCACAGAACTCCCCAAGGCACCACAAGGTTGCATGATGTTTCTACAACTTGTAATCACCACAAGCCTCCAACCATCCCTTGGAGAGATGGCCAGATAGGCCAAACATCTGAAATTGAGACTCTAATTCTGTGCCTCAATAGTTCTTCAGCTGCACTACTCTCCCAGTCCTTATCTTAAACAAGTAGGCCTTTAGCAATGTCCAATAGGTGCCTTGGGAATAATGGCAACATGACATCAGAAAGTATGTTCCACCAATGTTGCTCTCACCATTACCACTGAAGCTGTCCTTGTGCCACAATTCTGTGTTTTCACTATTGTAGAGATCTCTCCTTTTTTGAACCCAGCACCAATACTGTGGGAAATCAAGACACAGGGGGGTGGATCTTCATCTAAATAAAGGTGTTTATGGAAGACACATGGATGAATGTGAGCATCAAAAAAAAAAACAATAATAATCAAACAATGCATACCAAAAAAAGATAGATTAAAAGAAAATAATCAAAGATAAAAAGAACAAATTGCAGGAATATAAAGAGAAGATTTATTACAAAGCCCAAGAAAATGTGACAACTGGGCACCGAGTCAGAGAAGAATCATGACCAGAAGCAATACTGAAACTGGGCAGGATGACTTGTTGGGGGGCGGGGAATACAATTATATTCGTCAGTAAACTTTAAAGATTGGCAAACATTTAGGTTTTTTGTTTGTGTGTTTTCATTAAACTGTGAACTTGTACTGGGATGCCTTTCAGCTGAAGTGTTGGTTAATAAATAATGAATGAAATATGGGAATTTATAGAAATGTGTTAATCTGCTTTCATGCAGAGAGAAAAAAAAACTGAAAATTGTTCAGGAAAATATGGCTTTGGTAAAGTAAAGGGAAACAGTACCAACTACTGGAAGCTAATCTCTTTTAATCCAGAAAGCAAGTTTCTTTCTTGTCAAGTTCTGATTGAACTCTTTCCAAATGCAGTTGCATTTATATTAAGCCATTCTATTCATGACAATAACTGAAGTAAATTGTAATCCTTGAGATGCCTGAATACTCAACCATATAGATATATCTCATCTGTAGCAGCACTTTAAAATGGGTGCTTTCAAGCAGCACTTTAAAATGGGTCCTGTTAGGCCAGGACTGCAAAATTCCAGCCCATGGCCTGGATGCATTACGTGCTGGCCACACCCACACCCGGTTTAGCAAAGGGAGGGAAAGTCCTGATGTGTCATGTGACACTTGTGAGTTTGACATTCCTGTGTTAAAGGAAGAAAGGAAGGCATACGAAGCCAATACTGAATTATCTGAATGCATTTTAAGGAAGGACACCTCTAGAAATGTGGTGGCCCTGATTTTCCAGAAGAGCATAACATAGAAATTTTGAAATGCATGGAATATTGAAGAATAGATGTCATGAGGATTAGAAGAATCTTTCCCTTTACAACTGGAAACAGCAAATGTGTCTGATGACCAGGGAGAGAATAGCAATGGGAATAGCACTTAGACCTATATACTACTTCCACAGTGCATTACAGCCCTCTCTAAGTGGTTTACAGAGTCAGCACATTTCCCCCAACAATGTGGGTCCTCATTTTATTAATCTCAGAAGGATGGAAGGCTGAGTTAACCTTGAGCTGTGAGATCTGAACTGCCAAACTGCTGGCAGCTGGTGGTCAGCAGAAATAGCCTGCAGTACTGCACTCTAACCACTGCACCACTGCAGCATGACCACATGGATGCAGGCACTGATTTATTGATGATATACCACCAAATCGGTGTCAACTCTTAATACATATCTTCCAACAGTGCAAGATCCCCACTGTGTTTGAGTCCATTCACCTTGACATTGTTATCCAAAAAATTACTCGTTTGATACTATTTGGCAATTCATTGTAGTGTAGCCAAGTACCCTTCTTGCTATACGTTTACAAATATAAAAGCAATGCCATTCCATCTTTGTTTTTCCATGTCCTGAGTAGTGAACTCTGCAATTTTTTGACTGAAAAGGTCCAATTTTAATTCCTTTCAATTTGTTGATGCCAAGGATGTCCATTGTGCAGGCAATTTATTTAATATTTTATAGTGTAGGGCTTATATTCCATATTCTGCTGTAACTGTGCCTTTGCAACTTCTGATTTTCTTTTCTTGCATGACAGGATCAACAACTAGATGCCCTGAAGGCTTTAATCTAACCATGTCATAAACACCATTAGTACTTAGGAAAACCCTCAGCAATTCCTCAGTAGCATGTTGGATGCCATCTGGCCTATCTCATCAATCATTTTATATTTTCTGTCCATGTGGTTTTCTTGGTAAAAAATACTTGAGTGATTTAACATTGTCTTCTCCCACACAGTTTGAAATGATGCTTTTGCTATTGTCAGTAAAATGATCTTCCAGCATCTTCCTATGTCGCTGCTGCCCAATATACATATCTTTTCATAGTTGAACAACAGGATATCTATATTGCCTTAGGTGCTGGGAATATATACTCTTGAAATACACTCCCTTCATCCTTCCCAAAGACACCATAATTCATCAGCAGAGAAGGACTTGGGGAGAAGAGATATAGGCACTTAGCAGATTTAATCACTCAAATCTTTGATGCAAGGAAATGTACTATTTTTTGATGCCTTAAAGACTTCTGATTTTTTTTTAAATAGACTTTTTTGAGGGATTATTGATATCTGTCAATGCAATTTTTTTTAAAAAAACCAAATGTTAGTGTATGCATAATAATGTTTGAGTTAAGAGCACCTTTCTTTTGCTTTACCTGTAGGTGTTAAATAAAAAAAAAATGCTTCCTTAATCTCTTCCTTTCCTTCACCTTTTCCCTTTCCCTTTCCTTCTATGTACCACAGGAGTGTCAAACTCATGGTATTAAGCTGTCGCCATGTGACGTATTGTGACTTTTCCCCCCTTCACTAAACTGGGGGTGGAGATGGCCAGAATGCGATGCACCCAGGCCACGGGCCATGAGTTTGATACCCCTGGTGTACTCTATGAACTACTGATGTAAGGAAGAAAATAAAAGCATTTTCTCAAAAAGAAAAATATGCCAGTAGATAACATAGTTCCTAATTTTACTGTGTGGATAAAATGTAGTCAAATCTAGAACATATAATCATAAATCAACTGTAATATTCCCTAATTCAAAACAAAACAAAACACACCAAGACAACATACATTCAGTTGTATTTAAAAATGGTAATCTGAATTTACATTTCAGAATGAATATTATTATTAATTCATTTCTTTTACATATGAATACTTACTGCTCTTGTCAGGGATTTGCTGCTTACTTTAGCAGGATGGTATATAAACTACATGCAATGCCAATGTTGAGGATTAAAATTATCCAAATTAAGCTATCTAGTTGTTCAGCAGCAAACCTATCATGTTCCTTTTGCTAAGCTAGGAAGGGTTGAGATCCAATTTGGATGGATATCTTTAGGATAGCCATATGTTCTATAGATTGCATGATAAATTCCTAAAATATATTTTCAGAACATTGTAATGTACTGTTTGGGCATCTTGTTTGAGAGGTTTTTCTCCACTTCTCCCAAAAGTTTCAATAGACAGGAAGGCAGTTTTAATTTTCACCACGTAGGTTTATATTGCTTGGTAAATCACCTTTCTTGGGTTACAAAAAGCAAATTCTGACAACTGCAAACTTGCTGTCTTAAACTATCTTGGAATCAGCATATTGGCACACTGTATAAGTTTGTCATAGCTGATTTGGAAAATATTCCTACCTTAGAGAATAGATAAGCATGCAGGCAAATAGCACAGTAGCTTTGTCTTGATCCTTATGAGCATGGTAAATGAACATTGTGGGAAAATCCAAACCTGAAAAAGAGCACGGTCTATCCTTTTGTTAAACAAGGTGGTCAAAATGCAGGGTGTATAATCCTTAAATTGCTTAACAGGATTTGATGATGATTTTTTATGACCTGTGGGACTTCAACAAATGTATTTGATCAAAAGTGCAGAGTGACAGTATTTTCACTTAGTTATTTGGTTGACAACTCAGAATCCCCTCTGGTATTAAAGGATTCAGCATGCTTTTTATAAAATAATTCTACAATAATTCTTTATAAAACAGTTCTTAGAGCACAGTGTTAACTGTTCAGAATGATTTAGGAATTGCACCCAGTATTCATGATTTATGTAATGATCACCTTATGTAAGAACAGGAAGAAAAGAAAGACATTATTACTGTCACCATCTACATGACTCTGCTAGGATGAGAACCTACATGTGGAGAAGTAAGAAAGTAAAGAAGTAAAGCCCATGTCACACTGGCCAACGGATGCAAAAAGGACACAGCGGACGAGCAAAATGTTCCATCTGTTGTTATCCGCTCTTAAAAGGGGCTAAAATTTGCATAACTGGAGCGGATAACACGGACACGGGGAGGACGCAGGGCAGATGCAAAGTGGATGCGGAACGGAAGCCCAGCGGATGGAAGCGGATGGGAGCGGATGGTGCAACCGCAGGGCTTCCGGGGGGCCTCAGCGAAGTGGACGCGGAACGGATACAGCGGATGCAGAACGGACGCCGAATGGATAAAGCGGATGCACAGTGGAAGCCTAGCGGATGCACAGCGGAAGCGGAACGGATGCCGAGCGTTAATTGCGCATGCGGGGGGGAAGTATTACGTAAGCCCCCCGGATATAAAGGGAAGCAGCTCGCACGTGGCCAGCATTCCGAGGAAAGACCTGCTGCTGGACACTTCAAGTTCCTTGCCTGCCCTGCCAGCCTGCCTTCCAGCCAGCCTTGGTGCCTGCCTGCCTGCCAGCCTTCCTGCCAGCCTTGGTGCCTGCCAGCCACCCTGCCAGCAAGCAACCCCACAACCATGGGGAAGAAGCAAAAACCTCAGCAACCTGCTGCCATCCCTGGCAAAAGGGACAGGGCCAACCTCCCGCCCCCTGCCCCTGACTCTGCTTCTGCTGGGGCTTCTGCTGAAGCTGCTCCTGGCGGTGGTGCTTCTGCTGGTGCTGGTGCTGGGGCTTACTCTGTTGAAGCTGCTCCTGGTCCTGCTGATCCTGCTCGACCTGCTCGTGCTCCTGGACTTGCTCGTCCTGCTCGTGCTCCTGGTCTTGCTCGTCCTGCTCGCCCTGCTCGTGCTCCTGGTCCTACCCGTGCTAGTGCTCCTGGACTTGCTGCCCCTGCTGGTGCTCTACTGCTGCTGATCCTGGTCCTGCTGGTCCTGCTGCTGCTGCTGATCCTGCTGCCGCTGCTGCTGCTGATGATGATGATGATCCTGCTGCTACTGCTGCTGCTGCTGCTGATAATGATGCTGATGCTGATTATGATCCTGCTGGTGAGGATGATGATGATGATGATGATGATTCTGCTGGTGCTGCTGCTGCTGGTGGTGGTGTGGAGGAGCAGCCCCTACTACCTGGGAGCCCCTCTGATGAGGGCCCATCTGGTCCAGCCAAAGGGAGGAAGAGGCGTATGCGACAATGGGAGAGGAGGCAATACTATATTGAGGAGGCGCACGAGGATGAGGTGCTGGAGTGGCTGAGAGAGAACGAATATCTGTGGTGGAAGGGACACCGGCTGTACAGGGACACCAAGCGGAAGCAGGCTGCTTGGAGAGAGAGGGCAGAGAGTATGGGTTACACTTCGGAGGTGCTCCTCGGCTGGTGGAAGTATATGCACACCTGGTACGGGAAGCTGCACCTGAAGAAATCTGGCCAGGCCACTGTGAAGCTGACAGACAGAGAGACCTATGTCATGGCCAGGTGCAGCTTCCTGGAGGGTGAGGTCCACCACCGAGGTGCACCAGCAGCCCCTCTCACAACCCTCTCTCTCTGGCAGCCTGCTGAGAGCCAGTCCTCTTCCGGCCGAGAGTCAGTCCCTGGCTCCAGGCAGGTTTCTGTGGAGCGTGCCACAGTGGAGAACCCGCGGACAGGTGTGGTAAGCGTGGTGGAGTGCGTGGAGGACTCCCTGGTGCAGTGGGAGAAAGGAGACATCGAGTCCACCACAGTCCTAGCCGCATCCACCCCCCCCCCCAGCTCCACCTCCGCAGAAAGGCAGAGAGCTAGACAGCTGGAGGGGCAGAGCCACACTGTCCTGCTGGAGATCAGGGACACCATCCGCACCAGCTTAGATCTCCTCTCTCAGCTGGTCCACACCAACTCCTCATCCTCCAACCGCAAGCCCTTCCACACCTATGTCAACCAGACCCTCAAGGAAATGGTGTATCCACAGTACCAGCTGGTGAAGGACCGGATCACCAAGCTGCTTCACAACCCTCCAGACCCAGAGGAACCTGCTCCCACCCAGTCCAGGTCTGCTCCTCCACCCCAGGTGATGTCCCTCCCAATTCCAAGGCTTCCCACAGGCCCTTACCTATCAGGGCTACGGCTACCAGGAGGTCCAGCAGCACAGGCAGCAGTCCTTCCCAGTCTAGGCACAGAGTCATCGGGCGACACCGTTGCCACCGGTTCCACTGATGCCACTGATGCCACCCACGCCAATGATGCCACTGACGACAGCGATGCCACCAACGCCAGTCTTCACCCAGCTGTAGACCAGACAGCCCCACTACACTACTCCTTCCTCCACCCCACAGCCAAGCCCGGCCTCAGTACATCTGTCATCAGTACTGGGGCTGACACCCCATGGCATGGAGGAAGGACCTCTCAGCATCACGGGGCTGAGCCAGGTGTCCGAGAGCTTTCTCAACACACCGTCCCCTGTTGTCCTCTTGAGGCCAGGCACTCCAACACCACCCACCACCACAGTACCTGGACCCTTCACCCCTGAGACTGGGCACGCCTCCGAGTGACCAAGAAGAGTGCCAGAGACTGGGTGGCTACCTGTTGACTTTATTTTTGCTTTGGACACTTGACTTGGGTCATTTTTCTTTTACAGCTTGTTATTCAGAAAGATTATCTTTGCTTCACATACTTGCTGCATTTATTTTAGTAAATAAAGTCTTGGTGGAAACTTTTAGAAATGGTTTAAGCCTTGGCATGCTTGTGGGATGGGCAGGGATACCTTTGGGATGGGTAATAGCTGTGGGATAGATAAACCTCCAGTGCAAGCATAGTGGGATTGAATGGTCCACCCTCCCAGGTGCCACACCTATGGCCCTTCATTATCAATACTAATGTAATCATTGATCCACACATGTCAACATAAACACAACTCTTTATTAAATGCCATGTTCATTGTAGGCCCACCCAACATACATGGCCCAATCTCATCAGTGTGATGAGACAGGCTGAAGGAAGCATCCATTAATCATCTACCATCCTGTCTTGCCACTCCACTGCTCCAGCTGGGGAGTTGCACCAGTGTCTCAGTAGGTTGCGCTGCTTCTTCCTTTCACGTGAAGCTCTGTTGGGGCCTTGCACATCCTTAGTGTCTATCAGGTTTTGGCCTTGCCTCCATTCCCCAGGCTCCATGTCCCCATTGCCTTGTTGGAGTTCCACAAGCCTGTTCTGCAACACTGGGTAGCGGGTGCGCATGAGATTGTGCAGGATGCAGCAAGATTCCATGATCCTCCTCACGGTCTCTGGGTGATGCTGCATGGTGGTGAGAAGTACCTGGAACCTGTTGGCCAGGATGCCAAAGGCGTTCTCCACCACCCGCCTTGCCCTCGACAGCCTGTAGTTGAAGATCCTCTCTTCATGGGTGAGGAGTCTGGAGGTGTAGGGCTTCATGAGGTAGGTTCTGAGGGAGAAGGCGTCATCCCCCACGATGAAGTAGGGCACATCTTGCATGTCATTGGGCAGGGGGTCTGGATTTGGGAAGCCCATGATGAGGTTGCATTCCAGCCCCTCCTTGAGGTCACTGGTGTTGTATACCTGGGCATCTGAAGCTGACTCATTGCCTGAAGCATCGATGTACATGAACTTGTAGTCAGCATCGACCATGGCGAAGAGGATGATGCTGAAGAAGCCCTTGTAGTTGTGATAAGTGGACCCCGACTTGGCTGGCGCTTTGCAGGCCACGTGCTTCCCATCTATGGCTCCAACGGTGTTGGGGAAGTTCCACTTCTGATACCACTGCTCTGCAACTTTCTTCCAGCCTTCTTCAGTGGAGGGGAACTGGAGGAGCTCCTCCATGTACTCTTCAATGATGGCCTGCACCACTTCTCTGACCAGAAAGCTGATGGTGCTGGGTGGCACCCTCCAGCCATACTGCATGCTCCTGTAGGTGGTCCCTGAGGCCAGGTGGCACAGAGTCAGTGCCACCTTGAGCCCAGGGTCCAGGCTGGGCCGGAAGTTGGTGCTCTGCTTGGTCAGCCTGGGTCTCAGCCGCTCCACAACTTCATCAAACATGGTTGGAGGCATCCTCATGAAGTTCTGGAATGCACAAGTGTCTTCGTTCCTCAGCTCCACCATCAGCTTGTTGTACAGTCCGTACTCTGCTCTTCTCCCAATCCATCTTCAGACCCAGACACTTCTTGGATGCCTCCTTTTCTTCCCGTAGAACAGGTGAAAGAGCCTGTAGATGGCTTCGCACTGTTGCAGAACGATGGTGGCTACCAAAATGAGTGTGTTACGATCCATGGTGGAGATGACTGGATGCTGTGGAAGAGCAAGAGCCAGATGAAGGCTGCAGAGGTCTGCACAGCAGGGCTGCTGGACTGAAAGTGAGATCCAGGTGAGTTGCTCCCCCTTTTTATAGGCAATATAGGTTTTCCACTCCTTGTCCTTTTGCATCCTCTTGGTATCCTCTAGACATCCTTAATATCCGAGATAGGTCCCCTCTGCGAACGTTTTTTCCATTTTAAATGCTTTGTATGCGAGCTGCGTCCGCTTTCATCCTTTCTCTTTCCGTGCTACTAATACTGTGCGTACGTTCCACATCCGTTTCGCTTCCTCCCTGTGTCCGTTTTCCGCTGGAACGGGTTTGAGTTGCACGGATGCGCAGCAGATGCCTAGCGGATATAGCGGATGCGTAATGGATGACAACGGATATAGAACGGATGTTCCCCGTATGCGTAGCAGATGCAGAACGGACGCGTTGGATACATTTTCCGCTCAAAAAGTTTTGAGCAGCTCAAAACTTTTTGAGTGGATGGAACCTCAGTCGACGGATGCTGGACGGATAGAGAGGATGAAAAACGGACGCAGTGAGTACAGTACGGATGAATCGCATTAACCAACGGATGGCAAGTGTTTTTCTCCATTTTACATCCTCTTTCCATGCATTGGTGCAGTGTGACATGAGCTTAAGGAAGGAAGGAAGGAAGGAAGGAAGGAAGGAAGGAAGGAAGGAAG
>BLBF01000007.1:15272679-15313578 GCA_015471245.1 Laticauda colubrina | reverse complement strand
AAGGAAGGAAGGAAGGAAGGAAGGAAGGAAGGAAGGAAGGAAGGAAGGAAGGAAGGAAGGAAGATTTTTGATGCTTCTTTCCAACTTCTCATGAGGACACTCAATGGAGAAGCTGGCAGGAAGTCAGAAGTTGCTACTACTACTCCCACTGTTTTTTGTCCACTGTAGTAATTCTGCTCTTCTTTTTAAGTAATGAAGTATCTCTGAAATGATGCTCCAGCAGGGCATGAGTTGTACAGTTTTAAATGAATATATTCAAATGGAATTTGGATTTGATTTAGTCAGAGAAAAATACAGAATGAAAAACAACAATTTTAAAAAATAAAAACAGTAAGGAGAGAAAAGGAGAGAAAACAAAAAACATTTTTAACAAAAACTTATTATCATTATAATAGCAAACTGCTCGGTTTTTAAACCCAGCATTAAACTTTGACCATGTGGATTCATATTTATTAGTCTTTCATTGTGCCAGTTAAAGATCAGTTAGATATATATTGTAAAAAAGTACCAGTGTTGTGGAGAAATTAAAACAAGGATGTAATAAACATTCTACCAATATTCACACAGACTAACTGTAAATCTAAAACAGGTCTGTGCTTAGATTAAGTAACCTTGGATGATTTTAAAAAAAATTAGATCACCTCAGAAATAGGAGCATAGGCATCTGCATGTAACCACAAAAAAGTGCAACAATATTCAAAAGATGATCCCACAATCACACCCTCTCCAAGTGCTGGATGCAAGCACATATATTCCAAGGCTTTTGTCATGATATCACCACAGAAGTTCCATCACTTGCCCCTGTAGGAAGTTAGTACCCACACCTCTCCTAGAAAGTTGAAATATTCTGGGAAATATTAAAAAGGCAGAATATTTCCCCCCAAAAAAGTAGAAACTCAGAAGCAGAAACTCACCCCCACCTTTGTTAATGGGTGGGCCATTAAGGCCTGGGCCAGAATACTTTACATAACAAAGATCTCCAGGTAAAGCTATAGCAATTGCCAAAAGCCCTTTTCAGTGCATCATCATCCAGCAAGGTTCAACCAAGCCTGGAACTCAGGACAGCCTACAGAATTGCCCCTGCATGGTCTCATGGGAGTCTGACAACTGATCAGAATACAAGCTCCAATTCAAATCCCAACAAAAATTATAAAACCCAGGCATTCTCAGCACCTCAGCCCTTTTCTTGATCTCTTCCTTCACCTTGAAGTATGTGATCATCCTTTCTTTTCACTTTGGAGCTTCAAACCATGTGGTCCTGCTGTCTACCATTAAACCTTCCAAACAGTCTCCATGTTTCCAGTGTCTTTTTCCCCACTTGGAACTGAACCCAGAAGGATTTTTCTTCCAACAATTGGCAACCCAGATGGGATTCCAAGCTAACCTAACCAATGGACCAGGACCAGGTAAGATTCCCTTGCCAGCAAGCAGACCCATTGAGTCTGGGGGTGAGTTTTCCTGGACCTTGGACATTTGGGGAAAAAGGTTTTAAAGAGGTTTTGAGTTTTGAGCTCAAAGGCTGCTTGGAAGGAAGATGAGTACCTCTAAATTCTAAATTTAAAGCATGGGACATATGTGTATGCTTGCATGTCTGTGAGAGGGCCCTTCTCCCAAACACAATTGGATCTTGCTTCCTCTATGCATTTCCTAACCGCAGAAAGACCAAGAGTCTGGAGAGCATGGGGGGGTTGCCAGAGCACAGGACCTTTTGTGAGAGTTGCTTCACCCTTGGACAGCAGCTGGATCTCATTTCTTTGTTTGGCCTCTAGCTGCCCTCTTGCCTTTTGCTAACTCTACAGAGCCATGACCATCAGGACAGGAAAAGCAAGGGGGGATCATCAGAGTGTGAGACCTTCTGTATATAAGAGGGAAAGCTGCGCGGGTTATGATTGAAGGGAGGAAAGAAAAATTTTGTTGTTTTTTTGTCCAGTGTATCCCAAAAGCAAACCGCAGGATTTTAGGTAATTGTGTAATTTGGATATTAAATTAGGAGTGCCAGTACTTGCCTGCATAAGAGCAGCAAGTTTTCCTGGATTTGAACTCTTCTAAATCCGCTAAACGTTGACCTGAAGTTAAAGAGGTGGAGTGCCAGTACTTATCTGTGGGGGGCAGAAAGTCTCACGGATTGTCTTTTTTGGGGAGAGGGAAGACGTCTGCACAGTCAGTTTACCCCCAGTCCAAAAACCGTGGTGAAGAGAGAGAGAGACAGTTTGTTTGTTTGCTTGTTTGTTTTTAAGAGGAGTGTGCAGCATGCTTTGTGGAAGGAACCAAACTCTCCTGCAGACTCCTTTTTTTTCTTGCTCTTGAATTTCTTGTGTCTGAAAACTGGGTCACTGACTGACCCCACTAAGCCAAAGTGTGAGAAGCCCACATCGGAAGGGGAAACATGGGAAGCGGTAGTTCGAGGGTCCTGAGTGGAACCCCCCTGGAAGAGCTGTTGAAGGCTTGGGATGAGCGACAGATGCTGACCCTAGCTGGCATGAGCAAGAAAAAGGCAAAAAGTATATGTAGAGAATGGGCTTTGTTGAGGGATACAGGAAGACTATAATAAGACTATAAAAAGAAGAGGACTTCATCTATCAACTTTGTACCTTTTCTCCAAGCCCAATCTTACCATACTTCAGTTTCTCACTGATGTATTGAGTATTTTCACTAGGCAGTCAATTTTTAATTAGAGGAGTTGTGGAAAAGCACAAAACCTGCCAGAACTGAAAGATTTTAGCCAAATATTTCTAAGTGAATCCTGATTAGGCCTCATCTATCAATTCATAAGGGATTCATAGACAACAGAAATGAACATAAGCCCACATGTTTTGATGGATCCATCTGGAACCTCTGTTATCAGACAATTCCATTTTCTAACTCTTCTAGAACATCTTGTCCAGGAAGATGCTACCTCCAAAAGCTTGCAATGTTAATGAGTAATGAAATAATAATTATATAAAGAGGAATAGAGTGGTAGCACAAACACACATCAACAGAACAATATTTGGACATATTGAGATACATATATAGTGTTGGAAGTTAAAGGTCCTCTGATCTGCCCCCCTCCCTTTTTAGCACCTCACTAGCTCCATTGAGGAGGCAAGAATCTCCTCAAGATCAAGGAAGGAAACAGATCCCCTCATCGTAAATCCACCCTGAGGGAAGAATTTACATATCTGAGGGTGATCTTCCTTTCCAGATTTCACAGGCATCTCAGGATCAAAGCCTAGGGTACAAGCACCTCAATCTGCACAGGAGGGACAATTACCTTTTGACAAAGTCAAAATTAGTCAATATCTTTTGACAAAGAACAGACAAGTACCCAAATCATGCACCTCCAAGTCTACACCAAAGACCAGTCCCCTCAAAAAACCAAATCTCTGGACCCCGTTTCTCTGTATCTCCCCAACACAAATCTCCTTGCATTTGAGAATAAATACATTTCATTTCTCATAATATGACTGGATTTCCTTTTTTATTTATTCTTGAGCAGCCCTGGCTCATAGAACCCCCAAATTATTGTTCTAACAATAGTTTAAAAATAAGAGTAACCCAACTTGGCTAACTCTGTAAAACAACAATGGCCCCTAGTTTTGCACATTTTTTTTTTTTAATCATCCATTTGAGAGAGAGAGAGATGCTTTTGGAAGATGTGGCTCTGGAAGACAACTTTCTTCTGATCAGCCACAAAGAACTTTTTACAGCGCGTCTGTTGAGCTCAGCTAGTAAGCACAATTTATAAAACAATGAATGACTAACCCCTGTAACCATTTTAATGACCCTAAAATAAAGTGCTTAGAGCAACATCTGTCCCAGCAGCTGGGTTCTCTGCATGAGTGGGCAGAGCGACACATTGGGACAAATTCTGTTCTCCCTTTTGACAGAAACAATTGCAGCAGATCATTTTTATCGTAATCAATTTAGGTACAGTTTCTTGGAAACCATCTGTGTAGTGTTCATAGATTGTGCTTAAGAATTTAAATGTGTATATTTTGGGTTGCTTGATGTAGCATCTGCTAATGACCACATAAGTTCTACTTTTTATGCAGAAAGCTGTTTCCTTGTAAAGGGATTAGTAGAATGACTACTTGATTTTATCCTTTTAACTACCCCATAAGCAGCCGCAGCTTGAATGGCATCTACTACTGAACACAAGTTGCCGAATTAATTGCATTTCTGAGCCAGAGTTGAAGTCAGAAGGATAACAAAGAAATATCAGAAAACCATTCCACTAATGCTATCTCAAACTGGTAATTCAAAATTCATATATGTTTTGCACAGGTGGGTTAATTTAAAGAAAGGTGGGAAATGCTTTTTTAGATGAAAGCTACTTTCCAAATTCCTGCTTGTTCTCTATATTGTCCTTTTGTGGATTTTTCTTTGTTTGTTTAACACCTTAGCAAGTTATTACAATAAACAGCTCTAAAAATGGATCAAACATATTGTATTTTACAGGTTTATTTCAGAACTACTGCAAAAAGGTAAATACTCCTAAAACAAGACAAATTGTTAAAAGTGTACTTAAAAAACAAACAAACAAGGAAGTGGAAGGATTTTTTTTCTCCCAGCAGAAGAAAAAAAGTAGTAGTAGAAGACTAGCAGAAGGAAATATTCATTTTTGTTCAAAGGGTTGAGTTATGCATGGCTTTTTTTAAAAAGAACGTTCCATTGATTTATTAATTTTTTTCAGTAATTTTTATATTATGTTCTTCAAGTTTAAGATACAAAATATAATCAGTAGGAAGAAAAATACAGTATGTTATCCTTTTTAGGAATCTGAGAAAATCATTCTTCTGTCCCTTGATATTTCAGATTCTTTGTTGTTATTATCAGAAAGTTCCTATATTTTATTAGAATGAACTTTTGTTAAGAAAAAGTTAATGTTTCTTATGATTTTATTTTTTTAATCCTGTCACATCTTCTGAAAAATCAAATTTTGAGTTCAACCCCTTGTAGTAACTCTGAGCCATCGACTTACCAAGGCCTCTGAATAACTCTGAGAATCTACATCTATAAAGTTTTCTTCATAGCAAAGGGCCATGACAAAAGGCAACTTAGATAGCACAATTTTCTTGGGCCTCTAGTGTAGGAGAGGGAAGGATAAATCTCACTTTCTAAGTTTTTAAGGCTGTCACAGAACAAGGCATTAGTATGGGCCCAGCTATCAATTAGGTAAAACAAGAGAGATGGCTAAAAACAGCCATCTCAAAGTCCTGGGGAAAAGTGTCGTAGCAGAACTCACTTGATATATCCTCCTATCCTTCATACTTTCCTGAATGGAAGTTTCTACCTTTTATTTTATCCATTTATTTATTTATAGCATCCTCACAATGCAAATATAAGAGGCATCCTTCATTTCATCATCAGGCAATTGTTTAAGCATGGTAATGGCAGTCTTTCTTCCAACAATGTTGCTCACTTTACTTTGAAATGCCTAATAAAAAAAAAATTGATTATGGTTTATTTGAAACTGATTTAATTTCTTTTTTTCATGTTGGATGAAATGTTTCCTATTTCAACCCATGGTAGATCTATGGAAATATGGTCTTTGGCACATTTGTTTATACACAGTATTTTACTTGCTATATAATTCAGACTAACGCAGCATGACTTACTAATACACATAATAACATTTCTTCTTTTTAGAAAAACACATATATATTATTCCAGGAAAACTGGGGGAAGGGCAGAATTAGATAGTAGCTCCTCATTAACAGAGATTGCACATAGCCCATCTGAAAAGCAGGTGGGTTTGGCAGATGGATGGAAAGTAGTAAAGCGGATATATCAATAGAATTACAAGCTGGTAAATGTTTCCTGCCTGAGTTACTTTAGAGCAGTTTGGGAAATTTCTATTTTCTATAATGACAAGTATGTTGGCTTCATTCAGTTTTTAAAAACTCCTGTTAATGTCATTTGTCTTTTAATCCTCAACTGCAAAATACAGTTTCAAATGAGCAAAATCAAAAGAGCACAGTAGAAAAAAGAAAAGAAAATATAAAATGAGAACTTGAATGACCACTCAAACTAAACCAATAACTTATTCATTCAGTATCATTTCTGATCACAATAGGTAACAGGTATCACTGTTTCAATAGTGGGGGGAAATCTCTCGTTTATTCTACCACCCTAGATCAAGGATGGAAGATATAGAGATGGTAAGACTTTTCCCTTTGGTCTGAATTGCTCTGAACTTGCTCCAGATTTAGGGAGAAGAGTCAGAAAATGGATAAGCGAAACACAACATTTTGGGACATATTTTTTATCTGTGTTTTAGCGGAATGAAAAGGACAAGGAAAGTTAAGGACAGCCTTGTCAAAGAATAAGAAGGAATTTAATTTACAAAAAAGCAAGGTGTTTACAGTAAGCACTGAAGTTTGTAGAGAAAATTACACACAAAACTCAATCAATTATTTCAGGTCATTTCTAGTAGCATTACTGATACCATCTGAAATAAATATGTAAAGAAATAAATTTTAGGGGTTCTTCATAAATGATAACATGTTCTAACCTACCTATGTTTGATTCTATATCCATCTAATTGCTTTTTCCCCCCAATGCATTTTTATCATGCTACTTTCTTCTGGAAGGGAGAAAGTTCAAACGGACATAATTCTACTGCAAACAAGCTTCTCGCTCATACAGTACAAATGTCCTCAACCCCACTGGCCATCAGGAAAATGGTGGAGATCTGTTTTTTTTTCCCAAAGTACTGGGGCCAGGATGCTAATAAGCTTTGACAAGTTGAATGTGGGCTATGATGGCTATGATTATTTTTACTGGGGTTTCAAATTTACAAAATGATTTGAAAATTGTGATATGTTTTTATCGTTTGCCATCCAGAGTTTGGTAGATAGGCAGTCAAATTTGATAGATAGATGATAGCAGATCAGTTAAAAATGAGAAAGAGACAGACAGACAGACATTGAGAGATACAGTGAAAGAAAGACAGCGAGTGAGACAGAGAAACAGATATATGATAGATAGATAGATAGATAGATAGATAGATAGATAGATAGATAGATAGATAGACAGACAGATAATAGCAGATTGGTGAAAAATGAGAAAGAGAGAAAGACAGAGACACACACAGAGAGAAACAGAGACAGATAGATAGATGATAGATAATTTATGTGCTTAAATCAACATGTCTATTTTCCATTTGTAAAGCTTTTTTTGTAAAAAAAACCAAAAAATTGGCAAATATTGCAATATTTTCAGAAAGAAAATCTTCAACCCTTGGCAATTCTACAGCCAATGTGCTCCAAATTTTGAACTGTGATGAAAAGGTGCTTAATACAGATTCCCAGACTAACACATTTCTGAAATTTAATGAGAAGAAAACGTTCAAACATTGTATAAAGTGATTTAATCATTCTTGGCAAGTCATTGTTCATCTTCCACTCTCCTATGAATTTAAGATGCACTGAAGCCTTTCCTTAGCTGAGTTCCATTAAGCTCATTTTATGGGCATGTTCATTCCCACCGCAACCTTATATAGGACATTTTTGCTTGGGAGACTTATTCTGGCCTTGGATTTTTTTTCACTCCATTACTATAGAAAATGATCACAGAAGTGATCAGTAACTAGTCAATAAATTAAAAGAATCTGATAATATGTCCCATTAATATTTTATGTTTTTTTTAAAAAAATACAGAATAATAAAGGGAATGAGGAGTATAACACAATTCCATACAAATATTGATTTTGAAATGAGATAAATCATAAGATGGCAATTTTTTTTCAAAATTTAGATGAGGACATTTAGTATTAGAATAAAAGAAAATGATAGACAAATAAAATATTTGGAAAACTAGAAAAAACAGAAACTTCATTTTAATGTATGCCAATTAGTATACATTTAAAGTAACAAAGTTATTTTAAGAACATTTAGTAAATAGACTAAGTTTAGGAAGTTTAGACTTAACATTTAGAGTCTGGGGTCTTTATGATACTGAATTAGGAATGCCTTCCTCTCTCCTTAAGTGGTCCTACCTTATCTTAGCTGTATGGCAGGTAAGTTCAACCCAGTTATTTACATCAATGATTCCCAACCTTGGCAACTTCTAGATGTATTGGCTTCAACTACTAGAATTCTTAATGATGGATGTGCCAGCTGGACAAATTTAAGTTCACATATGGAAGTTGCCAGAGTGGGGAACACTGATCTACTGTATATATTCAGAATAGCCAACCCTATTAAATTTGGCCAAGTCTAATAGATGAGAAATCAAGTTAATTGGTTTTGTATACAAGCTTACCAACTTTTTACATTCCCTTTTCTTTGCGTGTATGTGCTTATACACATCTGTATTTATACAAACCGATAGCACTGAGAGATGTCCTGTTCCTGTCAGTCAGGAAATGGTCTATGCCTAGAAAACATGGCATGCTAAAAAGGCCACGTAACACAAACCTCTAAAGATATTTGTGGTAGGGCCAGCAACTCCTTTGTTTCTTCTGGCAAGAGAAGCCACAAGATCACAGCAGCATAGCAAGAAAGAGTGCCCTTGGATTCGAAACCAGTTTTGATGATAAACTCCTGGGGGGGGGGGGGGGATGGCACTTTTCATGAGAGGAAACTATTGCCATACTGTTGAATAATGAATTCTGCATCACTTTGCTGCTGCTGCTACTACTTCTGCTGTTGCCATCTCCTGCAATATGTTGTCTACAGAAGGATACTTTCACAACTCTTTCAACACTGATCTCTCTTTATTATTAGTGTCTCCTTTATGGACAGTTGACATAAATCTCTCAATGAGAGAAAATGCCAACAGAATGGTTTGAGGCCCGAAATATTTAATTAGAAGTTGGAATAACAACTTTTTAAATCTTTCAACATGTAGAAAGGCACAGAAATGTTGCAAACTTTTGGACATATAAAGAAGGAAAATACTCCAGCAGTAATATAAAAGCTTACACAGTGCTATTAACAAAGTTATTTTTATAAACATTAGTGGGTCAATAAGGCTACAAAATTATTTCATTGTATGAATTAGAAAACATTTAATTGTTTTTTTTTAAGAATAGAATAAAATTCTTTATTGGCCAAGTGTGATTGGACACATAAGGAATTTGTCTTGGTGCAAATGCTCTCAGTATACATAAAAGAAAAGATAAATTTGTTAAGAGTCAAGAATCATCAGGTACAACAATTAATAATAGTCATAGGGTACAATAAGCAATCAAATCATACTAGGAAACAGTCAACATAGATAGTAAGGATACAAGCGACAAATTTACAGTCGTACAGTCACAAGTGGGAGGGGACGGGTGATAAGGAATGATGATAAGGATAATAGTAATAGTACTGCTATTTAATTGTTATTTATTTATCTGTTAAATTTATTTGCCACTTATCTCACTGGGGGGCTACTCTAGGTGGCAATATTTAATACTTTTAATTAGTTTGTGAAAATGGGTCCATCATATGGTACTGGCATTGTATAATGTAAAGAAGGATACGAAGTACATGTGAAATGTCAAATTTCTATAACATTGAGATGATTTTGGAATAGTCTCATTCCTTTATTTCAAATTTTCCACATTCAAACTTTTGGCTATGTAAAAGGCTGACATTCAGTTAGGATATGCTTCACTGAAATATCGCTGGATGTTCCCATTCTGAAAAGGCTTGTTTCACATATAATCATTTCCAAGAAAGAACAATGGTTGGGTGGGATGAGCTAGCATTTTCCAGCCTGTTTGTGGACTAGCAGACTTTAAAACTGACTTAAGGCCCAGTCCCACTGCACTTATGGGTGCAAAGAGGATGTAAAATGTTAAAAAAAGCTTGCCATCCATTGGAAAACGCTATGCATCCGTTGTGTACTCATTGCATACGTGTTTCATACGTTCTATCCGTCGAGCATCCATCCACTGAGATTTCATCTGCGCAAGAAGTTTTGAGCTGCACAAAACTTTGTGAATGGATGAACTTTCCGCTGCGTACGATGTACATCCGTGACATACACGGGCAACAAACGTTCTATGTCCATTATCATCAGTTAAACGTCTGCTGTATCCTCTCTGCATCCTCTGGCCATCCCTTCAACTCACATCCACTGCAGCTGAAAATGAAAAGAGGGAGGAAACAAAAGGTACACGGAACATCTATAAAGCGTTAGTAGCATAGAAATAGAAAGGATGTCAGCGTATGCATCTCGTATATAAAGGATTAAAACAGACAAAACATTTGTATCTGGGGTGTATCTCGTATATTTAGGATGTCTGGAGTATGTCTAGAGTATGTAGAAGGACACCTAGCGGACAACCGATATTTCCTCTAAAAAGGGGGAGAAAATCATCTGGATCTCAGTATGAGTCCAGCAGCCGTGATACACAGACCTCTTCACCCTTGGTCTTGGTCTTCAACATCATCAATTGTTCTCCACCATGGATGATGACACAGTCCGTATGATAGCTGTGTTCATTCATCACCAGAACCAAAACCTGTTCAGACTCTTTCAACTTTTATACAGAAGGAGAAGAAGGAGACGTCCAAGAGCTCTGTGGGTCCAAGGATGGATCGTGAGAAGGATGGAGTTTGGACTGTTTGACCAGTTGATGGTGGAGCTGAGAAATGAAGACCCTCGTGCATTCCATCACTTCATGAGGATGCCACCAGCCATGTTTGATGAACTTGTAGAGCATCTGAGACCCAGGTTGACCAAGCCTAGCACCAACTTCCATCCCAAACTGGACCCTGGACTGAAGATGCCACTGACTCTGCGACACCTAGCCTCTGGAACCACATAGAGAAACATGCAATATGCATGGAGGGTGCCACACAACAGCATCAGCAAAGTGGTCAGAGAAGTGGTGCAGGCCATCATCGAAGAATAAGTGGAGGAGCTCCTCAAGTGCCCCACCACTGAACAAGGCTGGAAAAAACTTGCAGAAAAGTGGTATCAGAGGTGGAACTTTTCCCACACAGTTGGAGCTATAGATAGGAAGCACGTGGCCTGCAAAGCTCCAGCCAACTCAGGGTCCACTTATTACAACTACAAGGGTTTCTTCAGTATGATCCTCTTTGCCATGGTTGATGCTGACTACAAGTTCATCTACATCGATGCTTCAGGCAACGGGTCAGCTTCAGATGGCCAGGTATAAAATGCAAGTGACCTCAAGGATGAGGTGGAACGCAACCTCATCATGGGTTTTCCAGATCCAGACCCCCTACCCAATGACACACAAGATGTGCCCTACTTTATCATTGGTGATGATGCGTTCTCCCTCAGAACCTACCTCGTGAAGCTGTACACTTCAAGATACATCACCCGTGAAGAGAGGATCTTCAACTACAGGCTGTCCAGGGCAAGACGGGTGATGGAGAACACCTTTGGCATCCTGGCCAATAGGTTCCAGATACTTTTCACCACCATGCAGCATGACCCAGAGACTGTGAGGAGCATCGTGGAAGCTTGCTGCATCCTACACAATCTCATGAGCACCCGCTACCCAGTGTTGCAGAGCAGACTTGCTGACTGTCAACAAGGGAATGGGGACATGGAGCCTGGTGAATGGAGGCAAGGACATAACCTGATAGACGCTGTGGATGTACAAGGCCCCAACAGAGCTTCACGTGAAGGGAAGAAGCAGCGCAACCTACTGAGACACTGGTGCAACTCCCCAGCTGGAGCAGTGGAGTGGCAAGACAGGATGATAGATGATTAATGGATGCTTCCTTGAGCCTGTCTCATAACACTTATGAGATTGTGCCATTTATGTTGAGTGGTCCTACAATGAATAGGGCATTAATAAAGAGCTTTGTTTATTTTAAAATGTGTTGATCAATGAATAAATTGTTATTGATAAAAAAGGTCCATATGTGTGGAAGCTGGGATGGTGGACCATACAGTCCCACTATGCTTGCACTGGAGGTTTATCTATCTCACAACTATCCTTATCTTTCCCCCAAGTATGCAAAGGCTTAACCATTTTTTCAAAGTTTTCACCAACACTTTATTAAGTAAAAAAAAATGAACCAAGTGTCTTTAGCAAAGATAACCTTTATTAACTTTCTTAGGTAAACTTTATGACTTTATTAAATAAGCAAAATGAACCAAGTAAAGTGTCTTAAATGTCTTAAGCAAAGATAACCTTTACTTTCTTAACTTTATGACTTTATTAAATAAGCAAAATGAACCAAGTAAACTGTATTAAGTGTGTTAAGCGAAGATAACCTTTATCAACTTTCTTAGGTAAACTTTATGACACTATTAAAAAAGCAAAATGAACCAAGTAAAGTGTCTTAAGCATAAACTTAACCAGTACAACTCAGTCTCTAACACTATTCTCAGTCACTCTGAGTCATGTCCCTGGTCTCAGCTGTTAAGCAGGCAGGGACTGTGGAGGTGGCTGTGGCTTGAGTGCTGGTCTGAGGCACCATTGGGGTGCTTGGCCCTGAGGGTACAACAGGGGATGGTGTTTTCATGAAGCTATCTGAGAGCTGACTCAGTCCCGTGAGGTTGAGAGGCCCTTCATCAAGGACTTGTGATGTCAGGCTCAATACTGATGACAGATTGTCCGTTGACGGGCTTGGCTGTGAGGTGGAGGAAGGAGGAGTGTAGTGGGGCTGTCTGGTCTGCAGCTGGGTGAGGAGTGGCATCTATGGTGTGCGATGAACCTGGGCCTGGACTGGGAAGTTCTGTTTCTGCTGTGGGAAGTCCTGGTTGTCGTAGCCTTGGTAGGTGAGGGGCTGTTGAAAGCCGTGGAAGGGCTGTGACATCACCTGGGGTGGAGGAGCAGACCTGGACTGGGTAGGAACAGCTTCAGCTGGGCCTTGAGGGTTGTGCAGAAGTGCTGTGATCTTCTGCTTCATCACCTGGTACTGGGCCTTGGGCAGGTCCCTCAGGGTCTGGCTCACGTAGGTGATGAAGGGCTTCTGGCCCGAGGTTGGTATGTCGCTGTGGACCAGCTGAGAGAGAAGTTCTGTGCTGGTCTTCATTGTGTCCCTGATCTCCAACAGCACACTGTGGTCCTGGCCCTCCAGTCTGCCTCTCTTCCTGCATCCTCTGAAGCTGGGGGTGGGGGTGGGTTGGCCTCTGGTGGCTGCTGCTTCTTCCTCCATTTGTGACAGCAGGGCGTCATCCTCCATGGGATCCTCCAAGTCTGCCGGCATGGGGAGTGCAGCTGTCGGGGGGGTCTCTGGCGTGGGGCCCTCTGAAGACACCTGCCTGGACAGGGTAGCTGGCTCCTGGCTGGAAGAGGACTGGCTGTCTATGA
Source organism: Laticauda colubrina (assembly GCA_015471245.1). Lineage (NCBI taxonomy): Eukaryota > Metazoa > Chordata > Lepidosauria > Squamata > Elapidae > Laticauda > Laticauda colubrina. The sequence continues at coordinate 15,300,362 of BLBF01000007.1, read as the reverse complement.
TCTGTCTGAGGGAGAGGGGTGTCAGAGGGGCTGCTCCTCGGTGGCGGATCTCACCCTCCAGGAAACTGCACTTGGCCATGATGTACATCTCCCGGTCAGTGAGCTTGACAGTGGCCTACCCGGATTTCTTGAGGTGTAGCTTGCCATACCAGGTCTGCATGTGCTTCCACCATCCAAGGAGTACTTCTGCAGTGTACCCCAGGCTCTCTGCCTTGTCTCTCCAAGCTGCCTGCTTCTTCTTGGTGTTGCGATACAATCTGTGGCCCTTTGTCCAGAGGTACTCGTTCTCCCTCAGCCATTCCAGCACCTCATCCTCATGCTCCTCAGAAATGGTGTACTGTTTCCTCTCTCCCTTCTCCTTCCTTTGCCTCTTCCTCTCTCTGGCAGGGGCTTCAGCAGGGCCTTGAGCAACAGGGCCTTCAGGGGCTTGAGCAGCAGGGCCTTCAGGGACTTGAGCAGCAGGACCTTCAGCATCAGGGCTTTGAGGGCCTTGGGGCTGGTCCACCACAGCAGCAGCAGCAGCAGCAGCAGCTTCAGATTCAGTGCCAGAGGGTGGGATGCTGGTTCTGGCCTTCTTGCCAGGGCTGGAACAAGTAGGCATGGGCTTCCTCTTCTTGCCTGATTGATGAACCATGGTGTTCCTGCTAGATGTATGTGGCAGCACGTCTTTCCCCTGTATGCTGACTACATGCGTGCTGCATCCTTTTATATCCATGGAGCTGACGCAATTCATACTCCCCGCATGCGCAGTGAGCGCTTTGCATCCGATATACATCTGCGTGGCATCCCCTTTGTTTCCTATAGGTTTCCGTGATGCATCCGCCCCTTCCACTATGCATCTAGTTCGAAATTCTCCCCCAGAACCCCTTCAGAGTTGTCATCCGCTTCTATCCACTAGTCTTCCTATGAACATCTGTTTAATATCCCCGCTACATACTACCCATGTCCGTTCTTTTCCGTTCTGTTTATGCAAATTTTCACCAATTTTTGAAGCGGATGACAACAGATGGAGCCACCCCCGAAATTTTGCTCGTCCGCTGTGTCCTTTATGCATACGTTTTGCATCCATTTACTTCAGTCAATCCACTAATTGTTTTGCAACCCAAAACAACAGGCTGTAGCTGCTGTCACACTGCACCAACGGATGGAAAGAGGATGTAAAACTGAGAAAAACACTTGCCATCCGTTGGTTAACGCGATGCTTCTGTTTTGTACTCACTGCATCCGTATTTCTTCCTCTCTATCCGTCCAGCATCCGTCGACTGACATTTCATCTGCTCAAAAAGCTTTGAGCTGCTCAAAACTTTCTGAGTGGAAAATGTATCCAACGCATCCGTTCTGCATCCGCTATGCATACAGGGAACATCCGTTCTATCTCCATCGTCATCCATTATGCATCCGCTACATCTGCTAGGCATCCGCTGCGCATCCGCGCAACTCAAATCCGCTCCAGCAGAAAGCGGACACAGGGAGGAAGTAGAACGGACGTGGAACAGACGTGCAGCGTTAGTAGCACGGACGGAGAAAGGATGAGAGCGGGTGCACCTCGCAAAGAAAGCATTTAAAACGGAAAAAACGTTTGCAGAGGGGACCTATCTCGGATATTAAGGATGTCTAGAGGATGCCTAGAGGATACAAAAGGACACCTAGTGGAAAACCTATATTGCCTATAAAAAGGGGGAGCAATTCACCTGGATCTCACTTTCAGTCCAGCAGCCCAGCTGTGCAGACCTCTGCAGCCTTCATCTGCCTCTTGCTCTTCCATAGCATCCAGTCATCTCCACCATGGATCGTAACACACTCCTTTTGGTAGCCACCATCATTCTGCAACAGTGCGAAGCCATCTACAGGCTCTGTGAACTCTACTACGGCAAGAAAAGGAGGCTGCCAAGAAGCTTCTGGGTCCGAAGATGGATCAGGAGAAGAGCAGAGTACAGACTGTACAACAAGCTGAAGGTGGAGCTGAGGAACGAAGACCCTTGTGCATTCCATCACTTCATGAGGATGCCTCCAGCCATGTTTGACAAAGTTGTGGAGCGGCTGACACCCAGGTTGACCAAGCAGAGCACCAACTTCCGGCCCAGCCTGGACCCTGGGCTCAAGGTGGCACTGACTCTGTGCCACCTGGCCTCAGGGACCACCTACAGGAGCATGCAGTATGGCTGGAGGGTGCCACACAACACCATCAGCATTGTGGTCAGAGAAGTGGTGCAGGCTATCATCAAAGAATCCATGGAGGAGCTCCTCCAGTGCCCCTCCACTGAAGAAGGCTGGAAGAGAGTTGCAGAGCAGTGGTATCAGAGGTGGAACTTCCCCCACACCGTTGCAGCCATAGTTGGCAAGCACGTGGCCTGCAAAGCTCCAGCCAAGTCGGGGTCCACTTATTTCAACTACAAGGGATTCTTCAGCATCGTCCTCTTCACCATGATCGATGCTGACTACAAGTTCATGTACATCGATGCTTCAGGCAACGGGTCAGCTTCAGATGCCCAGGTATACAACGCCAGTCACCTCAAGGAGGGGCTGGAACGCAACCTCATCATGCGCTTCCCAGATCCAGACCCACTGCCCAATGACACGCAAGATGTGCCCTACTTCATCGTGGGGGATGACGCCTTCTCCCTCAGAACCTACCTCACAAAGCCCTACATCTCCAGACTCCTCACCCGTGAAGAGAGGATCTTCAACTACAGGCTGTCCAGGGCAAGGCAGGTGGTGGAGAACACCTTTGGCATCCTGGCCAACAGGTTCCAGGTACTTCTCACCACCATGCAGCATTGCCCAGAGACCGTGAGGAGGATCGTGGAAGCTTGCTGCATCCTGCACAATCTCATGCGCACCTGCTACCCAGTCTTGCAGAACTGGCTCGTGGACCTCCAGCAAGGCAATGGGGACATGGAGCCTGGGGAATGGAGGCAAGGGCGAAACCTGATAAACACTAAGGGTGTGCAAGCCCCCAACCTCAGAGCCTCAGAGCCTCACGTGAAGGGAAGAAGCAGTGCAACCTCCTGAAACACTGGTGCAACTCCCCAGCTGGAGCAGTGGAGTGGCATGACAGGATGATAGATGATTAATGGATGCTTCCTTCAGCCTGTCTCATCACACTGATGAGATTGGGCCATGTATGTTGGGTGGGCCTAAAATGAACAGGGCATTTAATAAAGAGTTGTGTTTATGTTGACATGTGTGGATCAATGATTACATTAGTATTGATAATGAAGGGCCATAGGTGTGGCACCTGGGAGGGTGGACCATACAGTCCCACTATGCTTGCACTGGAGGTTTATCTATCCCCACAGCTATCTCAACCCATCCCACAGCTATCTCAACCCATCCCAAAGGTATCCCTGCCCATCCCACAGCCATCTTAACCCATCCCACAGATATCTCAATCCATCCCACAGGTATCCCTGTCCATCCCACTGCTATCCTTACCCATCCCACAAGCATGCCAAGGCTTAAACCATTTCTAAAAGTTTCCACCAAGACTTTATTTACTAAAATAAATGCAGCAAGTGTGTGAAGCAAAGATAATCTTTATAAATAACAAGCTGTAAAAGAAAAATGACCCAAGTCAAGTGTCCAAATAAAGTCTACAGGTAGCCACCCAGTCTCTGGCACTCTTCTCTGTCACTCAGAGGTTTGCCCAGTCTCAGGGGTGAAGGGGCCAGGTGCTGTGGAGGTGGATGCTGCTGCAGTGCTGGTCTGAAGCACCACTGGGGTGTCTTGCCCCGAGAGGACAACAGGTGACGGTGTGTTGAGGAAGCTCTCAGACAGCTGGTTCAGCCCCGTGATTTTGAGAGCTCCTTCCTCCATGCCATGGGGTGTCAGTCCCAGTACCAATGACGGATGTACTGAGGCTGGGCTTGGCTGTGGGGTGGAGGAAGGAGCAGTGTAGTGGGGCTGTCTGGTCTGCAGCTGTGTGAGGACTGGCATGGGTGGCATCGGTGACATGGGTGGCATCAGTGGGGTCGATGTCATCAGTGGCGTGGGTGGCATCGGTGGCATCAGTGGCATGGGTGGCATCATTGGCATCAGTGGAACCGGTGGCAAGGTGGCTTCCGATGAACCTGTGCCTGGAAGGGCTGCCGCCTGTGCTGCTGGACCTCCTGGTAGCTGTAGCCCTGGTCAGGGAGGGCCTGTGGAAAGCCTTGGAATGGGAGAGACATCACCTGGGGTGGCGGAGCAGACCTGGACTGGGTGGGAGCAGGTTCATCTGGATCTGGAGGGTTGTGAAGCAGCTCGGTGATCCGGTCCTTCCCCACCTGGTACTGGGGTTCCACCATGTCCATGAGGTTCTGGTTGACATAGGTGAGGAAGGGCTTGCGATTGGAGGATGAGGAGTCGGTGTGGACAAGCTGAGAGAGTATATCTATGCTGCTCCTGATGGTGTCTCTTATCTCCAGCAGGACAGTGTGGCTCTGCCCCTCCTGCTGTCTGGCTCTCTGCCTTTCTGTGGAGGTGGAGCTGGGGGTGGATGCGGGTAGGACTGTGGTAGAAGTGCCGTCTCTTTCTCCCACTGTGCCAGGGAGTCCTCCACACGCTCCGCCACGGTTAGAACAGCTGTCCGCAGGTTCTCCATCGTGGCACGCTCCACCTGCCTGGAGACAGGAACTGACTCTCGGCCAGAAGAGGACTGGCTCTCAGCAGGCTGCCTGAGAGAGAGGGTTGTGAGAGGGGCTGCTCCTCGGTGACGGATCTCACCCTCCAGGAAGCTGCACTTGGCCATGACGTAGGTCTCTCTGTCCATCAGCTTGACCGTGGCCTGGCCAGATTTCTTGAGGTGCAGCTTCCCATACCAGGTGTGCATGTGCTTCCACCAGCCGAGGAGCACCTCTGAAGTATAGCCCAGGCTCTCCGCCTTCTCTCTCAAAGCAGCCTGCTTCCTTTTGATGTCCCTGTAGAGCCTGTGTCCCTTCCACCATAGATAGTCATTCTCTCTCAGCCACTCCAGCACCTCATCCTCATGTTCCTCCTCGATGTTGTATTGCCTTCTCTCCCATTCTCACGTCTGCCTCTTCCTCCCTTTGGTAGGACCACATGGACCCTCATCAGAGGGGCTTCCAGGTTGTAGGGGCTGCTCCTCCATACCACCAGCAGCAGCAGCACCAGCAGGATCATCATCAGCAGCAGCAGCAGCAGGAGCAGCAGCAGCAGGACCAGGATCAGCAGCAGCAGAGTAAGCACCAGCAGTGCCAGCAGCACTAGGAGCACGAGCAGGACCAAGAGCACGAACAGGACCAGGAGCATGAGCAGGACCAGGAGCATGAGCAGGACCAGTAGGATGAGCAAGACCAGGAGCACGAGCAAGACCAGGAGCATGAGCAGGCCGAGCAGGCCGAGCAGGACTAGCAGGACCAGCAGGACGAGGAGGAGCTACAGCAGAGTAAGCACCAGAAGAAGCACCACTGCCAGAAGCAGCATTAGCAGAGTAAGCACGAGCAGAAGCACCACCGCCATAAGCAGCATCATCAGCTCCTCCAGAAGCAGAATCAGCAGAAGCCCCAGCCCCAGAAGAGCGAGCCCATGCTGCAGAAGCCCCAGCAGAAGCAGAGTGAGGGCCAGGGGGTGGGAGGGTGGCCCTGTCCCTCTTGCCAGGGCTGGCAGCAGATGGCTGAGGCTTCCTCTTCTTCCCCATAGTTGTGGGGTTTGCTGGCTGGCAGCAAGGCTGGCAGGCAGGCAGGCAGGCTGGCAGGAAGGCTGGCAGGCAGGCTGGCAGGAAGGCTGCAGGCAGGCAGGCACCAAGGCTGGCAGGCAGGCAGGCAGGCAGCAAGGCTGGCAGGGAGGCTGGCAGGCAGGCAGGCAGCAAGGCTGACAGGGAGGCTGGCAGGGAGGCTTGAAGGCAGGCTGGCAGGCAGGCTGGCAGGCAGGCAGACAGCAAGGCTGGCAGGGAGGCTGGCAGGGAGGCTGGCAGGAAGGCAGGCAGCAAGGCTGGCAGGTAGGTATGCAGGCAGGGCAGGCTGGCAAGGCGGTCGATGTGTCTGGAAGCAGGTCTTTCCTCTGAATGGTGACCTGCTTGGGAGCTGCCTCCCTTTATATCCACGGGGCTGATGCAATGCATCCTCCCCGCATGCGCAGTGAACGATAGGCATCCGCTAGGCTTCCGCTAGGCATCCTCTAGGCTTCCGCTAGGCATCCTCTAGGCTTCCGTTAGGCATCCGCTAGGCTTCTGCTGTGCATCCGCTTCATCCACTCAGCTTCCACTCTGCATCTGCTTCATCCGCTCGGCGTCCGCTCTGCATCCACTCTTTCTGTTCCACGTCTGCTTTGCTGCGGTCCCTCAGAAGCCTTGCAGATGTGCCATCCGCTCCCATCCACTTCCATCCACTAGGCTTCCGTGGAGCATCTGCTTTCCATCTGCCCTGCATCCTCCCGCCGTCCGTTCCTTTCCGTGTTGTCCGCTCTGGGTATGCAAATTTTTGCCCCTTTTGAGAGCAAATAACAATGGATGGAACATTTTTCTCATCCGCTGTGTCCTTTTTACAAACGTTTTGTATCCGTCGGCCAGTGTGACAGGGCCTTTAAGAAGCCAGGATGCCATGTATCTGTTTAAGAAGGCTATCCAACCACAAAAGATGACAACGATTGAGAAGGAAGAAAGGAAGGGGCAAAGGACCTAACATTCTTTCGATGAAATCTTTGGAAAAAGGCAACTTTTTAAAAAATCGAATATGTGATGCATGTTAATTGGAATAATTAGTTGTTGAGCTTTCCTGGAATTCTTCCAAGTTATGTCACTTGCAAAAGTGATACAGAGAAAGCAATCAATAAAGATTCAGCTTAACTAATTTCATTAATGTATAGACCTATGGTTATAGATATGCTTTAAAAATTATAAAATTATGATTTTAAAAATTTAACTAACTGGAATACAGTAAATGAGGATAAAAATCATAATATCTGAAATCCTTTCAAAATCCAAATGTCACTGCTTACTGCCACAAACTATATGCAGAAATAAATACACTGATATATGATATATGAGAAATCTGTTGTAAATAGTAGGGTGTTTGTGAGTTCTGAGGTGAAGATTGTACAAGAAATTGTGCTCCCAATTGTATTTTCCTTCAATGATTAATCTTTCATCAATGATACATTGAGGAGTAACTGTACAATATTTGCAATTTTCTGTCTTCTCACCAATATCATATGTTTGCATTACTTTTTCTTTTCATTTCTCTGGCCTCGAAAAAACATTTTTTAAAAAATTGAATAGCATTAATTCTGGCCTTAGGCTTGTAAATAGTGTGATCATTGTGTTTCCTTATTTTTTATAATTATGTTGCTGTCTGTCCTACCTTTTGCTCCAGTGTAATTGTACCTATTTCTTGCAAACTGAGATATAAGATAAATGAGAAAAAAACTATGCATAGATCCCCTGGAATTCAAGATGTTGCAAGATGTTTAGCTTACCTTTATATATCTGAGTAGTGTTATTCCTGGTGACTTTGCAATTTTCTTATGCTGCCTGCCTGCGCAGGGAGGGAGGAGCTATTTGATCAAATTTCCCTCGTGACCAGATGGGGTTCCAAAGAGAATTGGGGGCTCTGCTGCATAGCCCTACTGAGTCTCTGACCCACTGGGTAGCCAGTGGTAAATTCATCTTTGAGGAAGGAGGTATTTCTAGACATCACTAGACATTACAGCTGTGGATAATTAGAGTAACTTTGGTAGGAAGACGGGTGTTATATAAATGGAATCAGGTGGTGACGAAGACTTGGATAGTCTTGAGGGAATTACTCCCAGGATTCCCCATGGTTTATAGGGTTGTTGAGGATGCTGAAAAAAAAATCAACAGATGTCTAGAACACCTCTGGAGAAAATGAAAGAACAAATCCAATCAAACATGAGTTAGAGGTGCTATTAAGGCCTGTCTTGTGGCAGTAAGAGTGGCAAAATGTCAATATTTCTCCATTCTTATTGTGCCTACAGAGAGCCACTCAGTGGGCCAATTTAGGGAATTTTCCATGCCTCTGGCAGATAAAATCACTTGGATCGATTCTCATTTGGAAGCTAAGCATGTTTCAGTTCTGTTAAAGATCTCTAAGGAATGGTCTTACCCACTTGTCTAGGAAGAGTTTAATTCTGTTGGTCTCAAGAAAATGGGCAAGGTGCTTGGGACTGTAAGTATGGTCACCTATAAATTAGATGTTTCTCTCCTGGTTGGTCATGGCTGCCTGGAGGTGACATGTGGGTGGTTAATCCATCTTTGAGGGAGGAGGTACAGTATTTTTAGACATCACTAGACATTACTGTTGTGGATAATTAGAGTCACTTCAGTAGTGAGATGGGCTTATATAAATTAGATAGATGATAGGTAGGTAGGTAGGTAGATAGATAGACAGACAGATAACAAATAATTCAAATAATTTAAGGAGGTAGCTCTGAATTCTTACAAGCGATCCATTTCCATTTCAGCTATTTCCATTGTGCACCACTGTTTTATCTAATAGATTGTTAAAAACCTACTCTAAATATAGAGTAGTGTAACTGCCTAATGATATGTTTACATTCAGCTAGGGGGGGAAAAAAGTAAGTGAAAAGAGTAACAGTTAATAGTGTCACCTCCTGTTGTGCCCAAACTGTGAGATGTGGAAACAAGAGACAGCAGTCTGCACAGAATAACCAAGTAGCTGATCCATGGAACCAAAGACTCAGCCCTCTCCTCTCTTCTGAGTTGTAACCAAGCAATGCATAATCTGCACATCACCAAAAATATTTCTGCAATAACTTGGGTATGCAGTCATAACTATCATAAAACCAAGTAATACTGAGATAGATTTAAGCATTATTACAGTTTAAGAGGAGAAATATTAATGTAAAACTAATGGACAAAAAGAGAATTGGGGAACAGCATATTTGATAAGGAATGCAATATTCATTTTCTCATTTTGGAGATGCCCATGCCCTATATGCAAAACTAATGACATTATAAGCAACATATGCTTTCTTTGGTCTTCTATCCTTCTTTTTGAATTCTCAGTTCTCTAAATTGGTTGAAATACTCTTGAGGTAGAACATTGAAGTAGTATAAGTAGTCTTCAAAATACAATCATTTATTTAGTGACTGTTCTAAGCAGAGGTGGTATTCAGCAGGTTCTGACCGGTTCTGGAGAACCGGTAGCAGAAATTTTGAGTAGTTTGGGAGAACCAACAAATCCCACTTCTGACTGGCCCTACCCCCATCTATTCTCTGCCTCCTGAGTCCCAGCTGATCGGCTGGGTCTTCTTTTGTTGCCCTGCACAGGAGAACAGAGCTGGAAAGCAGGTTAGTGGGATGGGGAGGGAATGGGGATTTTGCAGTAACCTTCCCCTGCACGTCCACCAAGCCCCCCTCCAAGCCATGTCCACTAAGTCACACCCACAGAACTGGTAGTAAAAAGATTTGAATCCCACCACTGGTTCGAAGTTACAATGGCCCTGAAAAAAGTGACAGCACCAATTTTGATCACAATTCAGAAGTTTGGTAACTGGCTGATATTTATGACAGTTGCAGTGTCCTGGAGTCATGTGATCACTTTTTGCAACCTTCTGACAAGAAAAATCAATGGGGAAACCAGATTCACTTAACAACTGTGTTACTAAATGTACAGTCCCAGTGGTTCACTTAACTGTGGCAAGAAAGGTTGTAAAATGGGGCAAAATTCACTTTAACAACTGCCTCACAAAATATCAACGTTTTGGGCTCTATATGGTAATAACTTGAGAACTATCTGAACCTGACTCACTATTTCTATTTCAAGCATACACAAGTTCGAATATTTTTTTTCTTCTTTCAATGGGGCTGAAAGTAAAGCACTTCTGCAGTTTGCACATGTGATAATAAAGAAATAGGTGGCCACTAATAAACTAATCCGGTCTGTTTCTTTCTAAGAGATGAAGATCCACAGACTTGCTTCTCCTAAAAAAGGTATCCAATATCTATCTTTTAATGCAGCATTTCCCAACCTTGGCAAATTGAGGTGAGTGGATTTCAACTCCTAGAATTTGCATAAACCTGGCTATGGAATTCTGGGAGTTGAAGTCCTTATAATGTGGAAATTGCCAAGATTGGGAAATCTTGCTTTAGTGGCTATTCTAGCCCTCTCCAACCCCAGCGAGATGCAGAAATGAGAAGACAACCTGCAGTTGTGCGTACGCACTTCCACTGATTTTTGAAAATAAATTAAAACCATCCTGGAGGATAGAAATGCCAATTTTCTTTAGTAAGGATTAAGTCCGTAATTTATGGACTTAATATTGCTGGATTGCAATGGATGACATGCCTGACTTATTCTGCAACTGGCCTCCAATTTTGGGCCACCATATGGTAAAAAAGATGTAGAGACTCTGGAAAGAGTGCAGAAAAGAGGATCAAGGATGATTAGTGGAGTGTTACAACATATGAAGAATGGTTGTAGAAATTTGGTTTGTCTAATCTAGTGAAAAGAAGGACTCAGGGTGACAAGATAGCAGTGTTCCAATATTTGAGGAGCTATCACAAAGAACAGGAAGTCAACCTATTTTCCAAAGTACCAGAAGCCAAGACAAGAAACAAGGGATGGAAATAAACCAAGGAGAGAAGCAACCTAGAACTAGGGAAAATTCATAATTAACAATGGAATGGCTTGCCTTCCCAAATTATGGCTGCTCCATCACTGGAGGTTTTTAAGAAGAGACTGGACAACCACCTGTCCAGAATGTTATAGGGAGTTGGACTAGAAGACCTCAAAGGTCCCTTCCAATTCTGTTATTGTGTTATCGATGCTATGATAAATTTATAGGGACCTAAGTGCAAATCTGAGAACTATAAGATATTTTCACTGTTATTTTGGCTACGAGAGCAGCTCAAATGTTCTTGCCTCATAGACAGAAAGCCCAAGACATCCTAGAGCTTCTTTCTTTTGCTATTCAGTTTTATTGGAGTTTTTTAACAGATAGAACTAAAAAGACATACATACTAAAATAAAGCTAAAAGTAAGAAACAAATTTTCAAAGTGCAAAAGAAAGGAAGAAAAAAAGACAAGGGAGATATCAAGAAAAAGAGACAAAAATAATAATAAAGAAGCTTTCAAGCCTCATCACACTAAGCTAACATAATAACTTGACAGTCGTAGAAGTTTTAAGTGTGTTTCTGAGAAAGAGCTAGCTTATATATTCCCATTAGAAAGAAGAATGTAATATATTTTAAAGGCATTTATTGGATCTGATCTGCTCAATTTGGATTCCATTTTGTTGCTTATAAAGTCTATTATTTTGTGGTAATTTATTGCTAAACTTTCTACCACACAATAAATAGAAACAACTCACAATGGTGCTCTTAAGCTGATAAAATTAGTTAAGAAAATTACTGCTGTGTAATTTTCTGACCATCCACTGGAGTTGCAATGGCACTGAAAAAAAAGTGACTTATGACTGGTCCTCACATTATGACCATTGTCGCATCTCCACAGTCACATGGTCGCGATCCAAGCCCTTGACAATTGGCTCATTTTTACAACTACTATAGCATCCCAGGGTAACTTGATTGCCGTTTGCAACCTTTTCCCAATGGATTTCTTACTATTTCAATGGGGAAGCTGACTGAGAAAGTCACAAATCATGATCATGTAATGATTCACTTAACAATCACAGCAAGAAAGGATGTAAAATGGGTGACTCACTTAGCAAGCACATTGCTTAACTATAAAATTTCCAGTTCCAAATATGGTCTTAAGTCAAGGACTACATGTATCTATATACAATGATTTATTAGCCTGTCAGCTAACTTAGAGGAATGGAATTATCTTCCTATTAGAAGATACATAATAATGCCATTTATATTTAAATAGATGTGCAGTCTTGCTGAATCTCTTTTGAGGTTGGAATCTGGCAAATGACCTATTTAATTAAAATAATATTCATTTATATAATTCATTTATATAATTTATATACATTAATATAATGTCTCTTCATCGCTTCCCATGAAAATAATTTTAAAATGGTTTAAATCACTTTGAATCAACTGGATGAGTTAAATAGCTGATAGAGTATGTGGTACATGTCATCTCAGATCGTCATCTGCTTAACCAGACAATACAATACACTTCCTACAAGAGAGGCATTGAATGTGCCTATTTCTCCAACTGTATATTTCATGAATTTCAGCCAACGGAGTTACTGCTATCACTTCTTGATGAACTAAATAGTCAGTAAACCTTTATTTTTCTAAGATTCACTTTCTTGTATCATAGGCTCTCTTGCATAGCTTGTGTTGATATTGAACTGCTGTCTTCCTTTCAATACCATGTGTACCTATAACCAAAATCTTTGCATTTCATCAGCATTTTCATCTCTGAGAAGGGGAGAAAACAAAGGGATAATTATAAACTGTTTCACATATTGTTATACTGATATTCGACATGTGCGTCTTTCTTGTTCTCTCTCTCTCTCTCTCTCTCTGTCTCTGTCTCTCTCTCTCTCTGTGCAAAAAAAGCACTACTGTTGTAGAGATAGCACCAGGTGCATGAGGGTGACCTCACATACACACCAAATCGGGAGCTGACATCCATCACACTTTGAAATTTTGGATTTCATCATTTCCTGATCTTTCTAAAGGGATCACAGCACCTGGCCCTCACAGCTGTAGTTCATTTAGAAAGCAATTTAAAAACCGAGGAAAAAAGCAAATGACATCTTGCTGCCTCAGCCTTGTCATTAAGAATAGCAGAATGGCCTTCATTTATGAGACACATGGCAAAGAATTAATATCTTTCAGCGTTTTCTCCAGTAGAGATTACAAAAGGTTTGAAAAGAGAAGTAAATATTTAGTGCTGCGGCTGACTTGCGGGAAGGGGTGGGAAGCATCCTTCTTTATTATGCAGGGTGGAGGAGAAGAAATAAAAAACCACAAACCTCTTTGTGTTGTGTGCAGTTTATTATATGTTCAGGTGCTACAACACTCAGTAATGTGGCCTCAATATCTTTAATTGATATCCCCATTTTGCCCTCCTCTGTAACATTGGATATTACTATACATCTATAAAAGATGCATCCCCAATCTGGATGTGTAATGCTTTGAAATTTAGAAATAGCAAACACTTAAATATTATTTTTCTAAATGTTTTCTTTGGTTGTTATTATTGTTAATATGGTGAATACATTGAATTCTACAATGTGATTTATAATTTATGGCAATGCTTTAGTGCTCCTGGAAATGCATAGCTAATCCTATTGCCTAAAGCCCAGTAGTGCCTGGGCAGGTGCTATGCAGGTTCCCTATGTCCCTCTGCCAGCATGCATGCCAAATTGGATCTGGTGGGTTTCCAGATTGCCCTGGAGGATTTTTGAAGCTCATTCCGCCAATTCTTCTATCATAGTTCTGGTGACTTGTTGCAGAAAAAAGTTGACCAGAATAATGTTTGATGCAATTGCTTCTAAATGCCTGCCTTCTTTAACTGAATGCAGAATAGCAAAGACAATGCATTAGGCACAGATAAATAAAACTATGGCTTATTTTCTTATTTTGAATCCACTCTGTGGAAGTCATAGTGGCAGCACTGTATACTTTCTGATTCTTATTGTATCTGTTTACCATTTTACCAATAATGGCAGCTTCATAGCCACCTTACTATCCCAATCATAGTCATTGCTCTTTCAGGTTTCTTTTTGAATACACTATCTGGAAATGAGGTGTCTGAGTTTTCGTTTATCCAGTTTGTTTGAGTTTCAGATACTGCAGTTGGATAAGTACCTTCATTTCTTCAACCTACCTCTGGTGAATTAATTTGGCTGTGTAAAAACTAACTAAGAAGATTAAGGACACAAGTCTCTTGAGAAAACACATTGGGGAAAAAGCCCTCAATATATGGGGTTGTTGGCCTGTATTAATTATAAGATGATATCAAATATATTATATTGACTGATTAACCAAACAATCAGAGATGAAAGGTACCACAATCTTGTTCTAGTCCTGGTGTAGAGGAAGAAATAATTTTGATTTTACTAAGGATGACTCTCATCTGGATTTAGAAGATGAAGCTCATAATTTTCACTACTTTTAATCATGATGCATTCAATCTATTCAAAAGTATCAGCAATGTGGTGGGTTAATTGCCATTACATTGAACTTACCTTGCAAAATTCCTCTAGATCACTTGAGAACAGTTCAAAGCTTCTGGAGAAGCTTTAAAATTGGAGGGTTTTTTTCAGTTACATGTTTCCTTTTTTCATGAATCCTCTGAGTGTGATGATGTAGCTAGATGAGAGCTAGCAAACTGAAAACATTGATATTGAGCAATCTGCTTGCTTTTGATCAGCCTGGCCTTGACATGGGTACAGTCTCCTTGTAGATGCATGTTCACAAGTGGGTAAAATGACTCCTAGACTCAGATGTTTGCATAGCCCAAGTAACAGTCTGATGAAAAAATTTAGACTAAGCAGAGGGCTATTCGGTAACAATTTCCATACCCTTCCAGTCAGAGAATATGCTTTTCTGCCCTTTTGCTCTCTGAAGATGATAATCTAGTCATCTAGTACCATCATCTCTTCTATCTCCTAGAAGCCAATATAACAAACTACACAAGCATCCCTTAAAGAGTACAAATCAATTCTTCATTTTCCTAATTAAGTTTATGTCATTATCCCAGAAAATAAATATAATTTAGGAGCACTTTTGGCTCCGTTTTGCCTGTTGCTGAACAACTTTATGATCTGTGTTAATGACCATAGCAGCACAACAAACTGTAGGACATGTAATATCTACAACACCTGATGCTTGTGCTACGTGAGCATGGAAAGCTACATTCTCAAGGTTCATAAGAACTCAATTATGGACATTAAAGTATTTAAATTCCCACAAAAATGAGGGAAATGCTTAGTGTGTATCCCAAGGAACTTTATCCACAGAGAGAGACAGTAAATATTGCTTCATGTTCATCTAAAATCAAGAGAGAGAGATTGATTGGTTTAAATGCATTGCTACAATCTTGTCCAAGTCCAACTGAGTTTAACAGTTGTTGTTTTTTGCAAAATTATTTTACTTGCTTCTCACTCACTCACTCCCACATCTGTACATGGATGTTCATCATTGATCATGATGGAATAGAAACGCTTAACCAGTAGACAGACATCAACAACAAAATCATCAACAGAGGTAGATTTTGTTGCAACTGGTCCTAAATATTAGAGAAGACAATGTAAAATGCCACCTTTCTACACAACTGTGAAGGGTTCAGAGACCGTTTAGATCTTGAACAATGAGGGCATCGTGAAAGCCTTTGTCCCAAAGCTGGTCAGGAGAAAATGAGTTGATCTCATCTGAGAAAATTGTAGAGGACAATAGAAATAGTCATAGCCATTTTTCTCCACAGACTTCATGTCATTTATAATAACTTCTCACTCCCCCCATGCCCTTTTCGACTCTTGTGAATTCAAGAAACTCTACACAATTTAGCTAAGTCTTTTGTAACTCTTTTCTATTGGCAGTGAGAATATAACATTCCCATGAAGAATCACAAAAACTTGATGAGTTCACAAAGGGGAATTTTCAAGGGCAACTGGCAATAATCCAGTTGCTAGCCAGCTGCAACATGTTTTATAATAGCACTGTTTTTTTTAATATTGTTGATTATGGAACTCCAACATTGCCCTTGATAGGAAAAAAGAATATTGCAAAGAAAACTACTGGGGAATCAGCACGTAGAAGACTGTCCATCTGAGCATTTGCAAAATGCATTTCTCATCTTGTTAAAGATTGATGTTGGCTTTAATATTAGTATATAACAAGTGGAGTGTGCCACAAATACTTGCCGTATGGAGTCCCCCCTTTTCACACCATTTAATTCCTGTTCTTATATGAGACTTTCTATTTTTTTCCCACTGGTAAACCAGGTTCTGTGCATGCTATCTGAATATATGTTTACATATTTGGTCATCACATCTATTGCTGGCATGAGGAGATAGTTTCCTTTGTTAATGTGAAGCCAACACCTATTGAAAAATGTCTTTGTATTTATGTTATTAATATAGTCAGTTTTAAGGAACTCAGACTGAGTTACAATCCAAAGAATCCATAAAGTTAAACAAAATAAAAATGGTGGCAACTACTTTAAAAGACTAAAATGACAGCCATTGCAATACTAGGATAGAAAGACACAGATTTTCAATAGGAACATGTCCATGTTATAATTAATCCAAGTGCACAGGTAAAAAGTCAGTTTTGCACCTGGTATCACAAAGCAAAAAATGATCAGTGCTAGCATGGCCTCCATGTGAAGAATAAGCTAAAGTGCTATGACAGAGAAACTTGTTTCCTCACATCATACACTTTACCAGACCACGAATTGCTGAGAACATCATGACAAACATTCCAAATTTTAATATTCAGCCATGTACATATTGAGGTATTAATTAAAGTTGCCTTCATGCTGCTCATCTTCAAGGTGATCTCAGCATTTTATTCCCTGTGAACTGGTATGGGACTTTTAAAAAAACATGTTCTTTGATTTATATAAGAAATCTTGATTTTGTTTCTTTTATATGATATTAAGGCCCTGTCACACTGCCCAACAGATGCAAAACGGACACAACGGACGAGCAAAATGTTCCATCCGTTGTTATCCACTCTCAAAAGGGGCAAAAATTTGCATAACCGGAGCGGATAACACGGACGGGGGGAGGACGCAGGGCGGATGGAAAGCGGATGAGGAACGGAAGCCCAGCGGATGGAAGCGGATGGAAGTGGATGGCATATCCGCTAGGCTTCCGGGGAACTCAGCAAAGCAGACGCGGAACGGATGAAGTGGATGCACAGCGGATGAAGCGGATGCAGAGCGGAAGCCTAGCGGATGCAGAGCGTTAATTGCACATGCGGGGAGGATGCATTGCATCAGCCCTGCGGATATAACGGAAGCAGCTCGGAAGCAGGTCACCATTCAGAGGAAAGACCTGCTTCCAGACACATCGACTGCCTTGCCTGTCCTGCCTGCATGTCTGCCTGCAAGCCTTGCTGCCAGCCTTGCTGCCAGCCTTGCTGCCAGCCTCCTTGCCAGCCTTGCTGCCAGCCTCCCTGCCAGCCTTGCTGTCTGCCTGCCTGCCAGTCTTGCTGCCAGCCTTCCTGCCAGCCTTGCTGCCAGCCAGTCCGCCTGCCAGCCTTGGTGCCTGCCTCCCTGCCAGCCTTGGTGCCTGCCTCCCTGGCAGCCTTCCAGCCAGCCTTGGTGCCTGCCTGCCTGCCAGCCTTGGTGCGTGCCTGCCTGCCAGCCTTCCTGCCAGCCTTGATGCCTGCCTCCCTGCCAGCCTTCCTGCCAGCCTTGGTGGCTGCCAGCCTCCCTACCAGCCAGCAACCCCACAACCATGCTGAAGCACAGCAAGCCTCAGCCATCTGCTACCAGCCCTTGCAAGAGGGACAGGGCTACCATCCCGCCCCCTGGCCCTCACTCTGGTTCTGCTGGGGCTTCTGCAGCAGGGGCTCGCTCTTCTGGGGCTGGGGCTTCTTCTGCTTCTGGAGGAGCTGATGACAAGCACTCCAGCACCAGCCACCTCCACAGCACCTGCACCCTTCACCCCTGAGACTGAGCGACCAAGAGGAGTGCCAGAGACTCATTTTTGTCTTATAGCTTGTTGTTAATAAAGTCTATTTATGATTCACACACTTGCTTCATTTCTTTTTTTTAATAAAGTCTTGCTGGAAACTTTTAGACATGGTTTAAGCCTTTTTATGCTTGTGGGATGGGTTGAGATAGCTGTGGGATGGGTTGAGATAGCTGTGGGATGGGTTGAGATAGCTGTGGGATGGGCAGGGATACCTGTGGGATGGGTAATAGCTGTGGGATAGATAAACCTCCAGTGCAAGCATAGTGGGACTGCATGGTCCACCCTCCCAGGTGCCACACATATGGCCCTTTATTATCAATAACAATGTAATCAATCATCCACACATGTCAACATAAACACAACTCTTTATTAAATGCCCTGTTTATTGTAGGGCCACTCAACATAAATGGCCCAATCTCATCAGTGTGATGAGACAGGCTGAAGGAAGCATCCATTAAACATCTATCATCCTGTCTTGCCACTCCACCGCTCCAGCTGGGGAGTTGCACCAGTGTTGCAGGAGGTTGCACTGCTTCTTCCCTTCACGTGAGGCTCTGTTGGGGCCTTGCACATCCTGAGTGTCTATCAGGTTTCACCCTTGCCTCCATTCCCCAGGCTCCATGTCTCCATTGCCTTGCTGGAGGTCCACGAGCCTGTTCTGCAAGACTGGGTAGTGGGTGCACATGAGATTGTGCAGGATGCAGCAAGCTTCCATGATCCTCCTCATGGTCTGTGGGTGATGCTGCATGGTGGTGAGAAGTACCTGGAACCTGTTGGCCAGGATGCCAAAGGCATTCTCCACCACCCGCCTTGCCCTGGACAGCCTGTAGTTGAAGATCCTCTCTTCACGGGTGAGGTATTTGGAGGTGTAGGGCTTCATGAGGTAGGTTGTGAGGGAGAAGGCGTCATCCCCCACGATGAAGTAGGGCACATCTTGTGTGTCATTGGGCAGGGATTCTGGATCTGGGAAGCCCACAATGAGGTTGCCTTCCAGCCCCTCCTTGAGGTCACTGGCGTTGTATACTTGGGCATCTGAAGATGAGCCGCTGCCTGAAGCATCGATGTACATGAACTTGTAGTCAGCATCGACCATGGCGAAGAGGATGATGCTGAAGAAGCCCTTGTACTTGAAATAAGTGGACCCCAACTTGGCTGGAGCTTTGCAGGCCACGTGCTTGCCATCGATGGCTCCAACGGTGTGTGGGAAGTTCCACCTCTGATACCACTGCTCTGCAACTTTCTTCCATCCTTCTTCAGTGGAGGGGCACTGGAGGAGCTCCTCCTTGTATTCTTCGATGATGGCCTGCACCACTTCTCTGACCACAATGCTGATGGTGTTGGGTGGCACCCTCTAGCCATACTGCATGCTCCTGTAGGTGGTCCCTGAGGCCAGGTGGCGCAGAGTGAGTGCCACTTTGAGCCCAGGTTCCAGGCTGGGCTGGAAGTTGGTGTTTGTCTTGGTCAACCTGGATGTCAGGCGCTGCACAAGTTCATCAAACATGGCTGGAGGCATCCTCATTAAATTCTGGAATGCCCGAGTGTCTTCGCTCCTGAGCTCCACCATCAGCTTGTTGTACAGTCCGTACTCTGCTCTTCTGGCGGACCATCTTCGTACCCAGACGCTTCTTGGCCGCCCCTTTTTCTTCCCGTAGTAGAGTTCACAGAGCCTGTAGATGGCTTCGCACTGTTGCAGAAGGATGGTGGCTGCCAAAGGGACCGTGTTATGATCCACGGTGGACATGACTGGATGCTGTGGAAGAGGAAGAGGCAGATGAAGGCTGCAGAGGTCTGCACCGCAGGGCTGCTGTTCTGAAAGTGAGATCCAGATGTGTTGCTCCCCCTTTTTATAGGCAGTATAGGTGTCCCTTTGCATCCTCTAGGCATCCTCTAGGCATCCTCTAGGCATCCTCTAGACATCCTTAATATCCGAGATAGGTCCCCTCTGCGAACGTTTTTTCCATTTTAAACGCTTTGTTTCCATGCTGCATCCGTTCTGCATCCGTTCTGCATCCGTTCTGCGTCCGTTCCGCTTCCTCCCTGCACCCGAGCATATGCGAGTTGCGCGGATGTGCAGCGGATGCCTAGCGGATATCGTGGATGCATAACGGATGCAGAACGGGTGCGTAGCGGATGCGTAGCAGATGCATAACGGACGAATTGGATACATTTTCCACGGAAAAGTTTTGGGCAGCTCAAAACTTTCTGAGTGGATGAAATGTCAATAGATGGATGCTGGACGGATAGAGAGGAAGCAAAACGGAGGCAGTGAGTACATCGCGTTCACTAACGGATGGCAAGCTTTTTTGTCCGTTTTACATCCTCTTTGCATCCATGATAGGGATACAGTGTGGTGCAGTGTGATAGGGGCTTTACATCAATACAAAATTTCCCCTGCCCGGTGCTCATCTCTGTTTCTTAGCTGAAGGAACAGTGTTGCCTGAAGATGCTTTCATGGTCATGTGGTCAGCATGGCTATACACCAAAGGCACACAGAACACTGTTACCTTCCTGCCGAAATAGTACCTATTTATCAACTTGCATTTGTCTGCTTTTGAACTGTTAATTTGACAGGAGCTTCGCCTTTTTTACCATTATTTCTACAATCTCTTTTGCCTAACACTTCTATTTTACATTTCATTTGCAAAACCAAAGAAACATGAAATAACTCTTCAGTTGCCTCTACCCACAATATTATATCTTCAAGGAGGAGAATGCTTTGAGTTCAGTTAAAAAAAAACTCATCCGCCAAGGTCCAGATATGTATCCTTTCAGTCATGGGGCCTGCTCTCTGGAACACCTTACCACTTGAAATTAGGCTGTTCCCTATCCTGCATGCCTTCCAGAAAGTACTTAAGACCTGGCATTGCAGTCAGGTAGAATCCTGGTTGGTTGATTTTAGTCTGAGGTTTTATTCTTGCTGTTTCTTTTTTATTATATTTTTATTTATATCTTGTTCCCCACCCAGAGTTGCTTTGGCAAAAGGGGTGGCCATATAAATCAATATAAATCGACAAGATGAGGCAAGAAAAATGCTCTGAACATATGTGTATTAAAGCAGCTGGCAATGTTCAGCTTAGAGCAATCCATGAAGATGCTATAAATGTGAGCAGGTTCTTGGGAGGGACATCCTTGAACTCTAACAATTGCTCGAGTCAATTGTCAGAAGCTTCCTCTTCTCCCCCATCCCCACCCCCCAAAAAACCAACCTTAGCTTGCTTTGTCTTACTTATCAAGGATTAAGCTCAGCTCAATATCTGGCTTTGAAGATGCTTCCGAATCTCCTCCTTGCCAATTGACCTGCTTTCCTGGTCTTCAAATTCTGCTCATACTCTCCTCAAAAGTAAATTATCATCTTGTTGGGCAATGATTAATACATACAGACACGAAGATACACACCCACACAGACACACAAACCTATACATAAAACCAAACAATTTTGCAAGGATTTTGCATTAAATCTCCTTGGATGCAGATAAAAGTGAAGTTATAATGAACTTTCTGCCAGCCAAGGCTTCATCACTTCTCTAAGACAAGGCGACTTCAGATTCTGAAAGGATATAAACTCCTGGTGAAAGGCATCATGGAGACAAGATATATTGTTTCAGTATATGAGTATTAGGTTTTTCTTGAACTTGGGTTGATATATTCATGTAAAGAATTGTTTGTATACCTGAAACATATAATGTAGAGGTTATTGTTGCTATCAGATCAAGATGAACATGGAAATGCATAGAAATGGAAAAATCCATCTTCAAGTTTTCTCACTTTTTTTTCCTCTGTGAAATAGATGTACTTATTCTCCAGAAGATTTTAGATTTCTCTTTTGCTTTTTGGGGGTGAGGGGAGACAATCTTTGAGCTTACTTTATTGCTGCAAGCTAGCAGTACGTTCTGAATCTGTGGTTTTGTTCTCCCTGTTATACGTCTCTCTGTCAGTATGAATACCCATTGTCTGATCTGAAAAGGTCCACTGGAGTTCTCTCATTATATTTACTCTTGGAAAATAATTGAAAATCGAATTATACACTGGAAGACATGACAACTCTACTTCCCTCAACCATACAGTGTGAGAACCATGCATTCCACCAATAAAACATTTTCAAATATATTTTTTAAAAAACTGAAATAATCTTCATCAATTATTGGAGAAATGAAAAGATGTTTGCCATAGCAGTAATTGATTTCTTGGATAGATGTCAACATATCTATTTCAGTACAAAAAAAGAGCAGGTTTTATAAGTGCCTTTCGTTTCTTGGTCCAGCACTCTATTATTAATCCAATAGTTTTAATGTGATTTGGCCCTCAATACAATAAACAGAACTTCACAGAGAAGATTCGCAATAAGATAAATAGTCAAGGTTGACCGAACAGTTTCAAATGATTTTAGGAGCTACTGGTGCATTTGGTTATGCACACTGTACATTTATTAAAAGCAATTCAAATTTCACTAGATTAATCTAGTGTTCCTAGATTATTAGATTAATGGAAGAAATAAGCAGGCCCTACAAAAAATTATTCTCCCTAAAATAAGGGAGGGAGGGAGGGAGGGAGGGAGGGAGGGGAGAAGAGCTCAGAATACTTTAAATTTGAGAAAAGGAGGAAAACCCTATAAAACAATATTATAAATATTGACTATATTATGGGATTCTATGAGTGCCTAGAGCCTACCAAGATTTCAGTCCAACCCCTTGCCTCAGCTGTGCTGCTACTTACTATTATCTGAGGCACAATGTTTATGATGTGTTGTAAGATAAAAATATGTGTTTTTTGGTGGGGTTTTCATTCTGATATTTATTCTGTTTTCATGGAATATTGCTATGAGTTGCCTAGGATGATCTTGTATGAGATAGGCTGCTATATAACTTTTCTCAATGAACCCAGCTTCCTTTATTAAAATAAAGGCCTCTTTTCCAGCTGTTCTGTATGGAACTTGGTAAGTTCCAAGTTCCTCTTTCTGATTGGCCGAAAAGGCCACTCGCGGATTGGTTATTTAAGAACCAATCCAGGAAGCCCACCAAATGGCAGGAACAGTCAAAATAATGTCATTGGCCACAAGCCGCAGGCAAGCTGCTATAAAAAGGGCTGCCGCGGCTTGGGTTCCTGTTCCGTATACTTTTGCCTTGCAAGTTTAATAAATAGTTGTTGTTTGGAACCCGGTCTCACGCGTTTCTTTCCGGATGGAATACTGGCGATGAGGATGGGATCGTCGTAGAAGGCGAGACCGAAGCACGCGACGCTCTGAACCGAGTGAGAGAGATGGCCAGTAACAACGCGCTGCCCACACCATTCAATCCTGATGGGGATTGGGAATCGTATATCAACCGTTTTCTTATGTTTCTAGAAAGCAACGAAATGAAAGAAATCTCGGACCAAAGGAAGAGGGCTATCTTCCTTACACACTGTGGACCGTCCGTCTTCAAAATGGCAAAACCCAGAGATGTCAAACAGATGACTTGGTCCGACCTGAACAGAATGCTCCGAGCACACTATGCACTGGTGGTTTCGAATTCAATAAAAAGGCACGAATTCTGTAAGAGGAACCAGAAGGAGGATGAAATGATCAGAGATTTTGTAGCAGCCTTGAGACACATCGGAGGACCCTGTGAGTTCCAGAACATGGACGAGGCCATGAGGGACCATGTGGTCCTCGATCTGAAGGACATCACCCTTCAGAGCAAACTCCTAAACAGCCCAAACATAGCCATGGCTGAGGCAATTGCAGAGGCAACCGCCGCTGAAGCAACGAAGAAGTCAGCAGCCACCATGTGGCAAACGAACGCAATTCCAGACCTGCCAACCCAACCCAGGGAAAAGAAGGCAGAGGGAGGAAAGAAACAGCCCACAGCGACAGCCCACTATGATAACATTGAATTCCAGAGTGATACTGAGGATGACGATGAAGACGTCCATAGACTCCATTCAGATAAAAAATGGCACGAAAAGAGGAGAAATTGGCGGGAGTTTCAATGTGTGGGCTGCGGAGGCAACCACCCACAAGCTGAATACAGGTTCCTCGACACAATATGCAGGGCTTGTAATAAAAGGGGGCACATAGAAAGGGTCTGCCGCAACAAAAAGAGTTATAGTCCAAAAAGAGGAGGCAGCACCCCCCCAGACATGAAGAAAGACAAGCCGGCAGCAGATGGAACTGTAACAAGAGAACTGGTGACAGGGAAGAAACGCATCAGACAGTCACCATCGGCAATGCCAGGGCGGAGAGCGGAAAGAAGGTTCGGATAGAAGTGAGCATCGAGAGGAGGCCCTGTGAGATGGAAGTTGACTCAGGGTCATTCCTATCCATGGTATCCTGGAATACCATCCGGCGCCTGATACCGAACATTAAACAGAGAGAACTGGTATTAAAAGACTACCAGGGAAATCAAATTCCGGTAGTAGGCCTTGGACATTTCCTCGTCAAATTTAAAAACCACGCTGAAATCTTGCCTCTGACCATCGTCGACCAAGACCACCCTCGTCTGCTAGGGATCAAATGGTTCGCGCCCCTGGGAATCGGGATGACCGGGATCAACCGCATCGCCACAGCCAACTGGGAGGAGAACCTGCTACAAGAATTCCAAGTTGTTTTCGATGGGACTCTAGGCAAGTACAAGGGGACCCCAATTTCATTTAGCCTAGACCCAGAAATAGCCCCCATCCATTTAAAGGCCCATTCGCGTTAAAGCAAAAAATTGACGAGCAACTGAATAAATTAATTGATCAAGGGGTTTTAGAGCCAATCAACCATGCCAGATGGGAAACACCTATCATCACACTGGTAAAGCCAGATGGGTCAGTGCGCATCTGCGGAGACTATAAGGCAACCCTGAACCATGCACTCCAACAAAGCGTGTACCCAGTACTGGTAGTGCAACATGGGGGAGGAAATTTTTTTGCGAAGCTTGACCTCGCACAGGCGTATCAGCAACTACCCATTGATCCTATTACAGCAGAGGCACAGACTATTGTAACACATAGAGGGGCATTCAAGTGTAACCGCCTCCAATTCAGCGTTAGCGTTGTCCCAGGCATGTTCCAAAGTCTCATGGAACGCCTGCTAAACAGAATCAAAGGTGTCATCCCCTACTTTGACGATGTACTGGTCTCAGCAAAAATTGCCAACCAGTGAGAGACCAGATTAAGAGAAGTATTAACAAGATTTAGAAAATCAGGCCTCAAAGTGAAAAGAGAGAAGTGTGAATTAGCCACCAACCAGGTCGAGTTTTTGGGCTATTTAATTGATGAACAAGACATTCACCCCACCAAAAAAAAAGTGAAGGCCATAAAAGATGCTCCTAGGCCCAGGAACAAAACTGAACTTCAAGCATTCCTAGGCCTCATAAATTTTTACATGTTCCTGCCCCATAAGGCAACAATAGCAGAACCCCTACATCGACTGCTAGATAAAAAAACTGCTTGGACATGGGGCCATCAGGAACAGAAAGCTTTCCAGGGTATCAAAGATCTATTAACATCCAACACCATTCTGATCCAGTATAGCAATACCCTGCCTTTGATGGTCACCTGTGATGCATCGCCTTTTGGGGTCGGTGCCATCCTGAGCCACCAGCTACCAGACGGCAGAGAGGCACCAATCGCCTTTTACTCCAAGACGCTCAGAATGCAATTATAGCCAACTCAATAGAGAAGCCCTCGCAATCATTGCTGGAGTCAAAAGATTCCATGAGTACCTTTACGGTAGAACTTTTTCAGTAATAACCGATCACAAGCCCCTTCTTGGAATCCTAGCAGAAACAAGCCAACCCCGAACATTCTGTCACCTAGAATGATGAGGTGATCTGAGTTCCTCGCTACCTACTCCTACACGCTGATTCACTGACCTGGCAAAGCCATCACACATACCAACGCCCTGAGCCGTTCCCCACTGCCCATCACAGAAGACGACCCTGCACCAACTACTCCACACTTCGGCTTGAGACCTGCCCAGATCTGCCACTGACTGCAGCAGATGTCACAAGAGCCACAGCTAAAGACCCTTTGACAGTGCACATATTAAATTGGGTAGGTAAAGGCTGGCCGGAGGGAAAGAAAAATGAGACTTTTAAACCATTTCGCACCAGACAGACCGAACTGTCCACAGAAAAAGGGTGCATTTTATGGGGTGACAGAGTGGTGATTCCAGACAGTCTCCAGAAGACGTTCTGGACATGTTGCACGAGGGGCACCCGGGAATAGTCAAAATGAAAACCCTGGCCAGGAGTTACATCTGGTGGCCAGGGCTGGACAAAGACATTGAACGCTGGGTTGCAACTATGACTGTCAAAAATTGAGGCCTATCCCCCCACAAGCACCAGTAAGGGACTGGGAAACTCCCCGGGGTCCATGGTCTAGAGTACATATTGACTTTGCGGGACCAACAAAGGGACACATGTTTTTGATAGTCATGGATGCATATTCGAACTGGTTGGAAGTCCATGGCTTCCACAACCACCAAAGCTGTAATGAAACAGCGAGACAAACTCTTTGCGACACATGGGCTACCTGATGTACTGGTTTCGGATAATGGGCCCCAATTTACAGCTTTGCAATTCGAACAGTATCTGGCTACCCAGGGTATCTGACATGCCTTAACTGCGCCAGCCCATCCGGCTGCGAACGGCAGGGCTGAACACATGGTCCGGTACACTAAAGAGGGCCTACAGAGAATGGACAAGGGGAACGTACAAAACTGACTACTGATTTTGCAGCATATTACCCCTAGCAGCACAACCAACAAAAGCCCAGCTGAACTCCTAATGGGTAGGAAACTACGTTCCTACCTGAACAGATTGTACCCCACTTACACCTGGGACAAACCTCCCGATTCCTCCAGCAAATACCGTATATTCGAAATCAGTGACCTGGTCTATGCCAAAAACCTCACCGGGGACCCATTGTGGCTTCCAGCCATGATCACCCAAATTACAGGCCCCTGGTCCTACCGACTACTTTTAGACAATGGTAGGGAATGGAAGTGGCACATAGATCAGCTTCGTTCCCACCACCTCGAACGAAAATACACCATAGACTCAAAAATAAATATCGACCTAAAAACAACCAAGGGGGGGGGGGAATACAAATAAATAAAAAAGGGAGAGACAAACCTCCCGTAACAAGACAACAAACACTACAAAAAGACAATTTAACTAAACAAAAAGAGCACTCACAGTTGGATGAACCCCAAGAAAGAAATCTGGGAGCAGGAGATCAAAACGCGGCCTTCCTGGAAGGAAGCAGCCAGGCCAGCTCGACCAACCCAGTCAAACCAGGAGGGAGCAGCGGAGCCATCTCAACCGGCCCGAGAGACTCAGGCAGGAGCAGCAGGGCTGACTCACCCTTCCAGGAGGTTCCATGGAGAAGGACCAGAGAAACAGCGATCCCGTCCGAACCGCTCGAAGACCACGCCGTGACTGAGCTGCGCAGGTCAATCAGGATGAGAAAAATCCCCACCTACCTGTGTGATTATGTAACGCATGTTGGACTGAACTAAAGGGGGAGGGGTGTTCTGTATGGAACTTGGTAGGTTCCAAGTTCCTCTTTCTGATTGGCTGAAAAGGCCTCTCGCGGATTGGTTATTTAAGAACCAATCTGGGAAGCCCACCAAACGGCGGGAACAGTCAAAATAGTGTCACTGACCACAAGCCACAGGTAAGCCGCTATAAAAAGGGCTACCGCGGCTTGGGCTCCTGTTCTGTATACTTTTGCCTTGCGAGTTTAATAAATAGTTGTTGTTTGGAACCCGGTCTCACACGCTTCTTTCTGGACAGAACACCGGCCTTTTGGAAATGGTTTGTAGATGACCTCTGATGAGAGCTGGTTCGGCCATCTTGCTTGGGGCCCACAGAAGAACATAATGCAGCCATGGGGCTCTGAGGATCCTTCCCAGCCTTTTAATTACTTTGTGTTGAATTTTAATCATCTTTACCCCTTGTTTAAATATTATGTGCAGTTTTTATTTTTTATTATTTTACTGGTACACCATCCAGAGCCCCTCTGTGGGAGAGATGGGCAGTTTCTACATTTGAAAAAATAAGCAAGTCCTTTCCTTTCCTGCCACCTCTTCTTTCTTTCTTTCTTTCTTTCTTTCTTTCTTTCTTTCTTTCTTTCTTTCTTTCTTTCTTTCTTTCTTTCTTTCT
>BLBF01000007.1:15237095-15272669 GCA_015471245.1 Laticauda colubrina | reverse complement strand
TCTTTCTTTCTTTCTTTCTTTCTTTCTTTCTTTCTTTCTTTCTTTCTCTTTCTTTTTTCTCTCCCTCCCTCCCTCTCCCTCTCTCTCTCTCTCTCTCTTTCTTTCTTTCTTTTCCAGTGATGATTGTTTCCCCCCAAAGATATTTTGTTGCAGGGTCTCTATGGAATTAAGCTGCCTGATGAAACATTTTGTTTAAGTAAAAGGGGGGGGGGGAGGCCATCTTGCTGATGTGATGATGCCGGGCCCCTCATGAACTAGGTAGTGCAGCTTTTCATGTGATGTGCTAGCAATGAGCTAGTGCAGATAACATTTAAATTGGCCAAGTTCATGTTAAGTCTGCATAGCTTGAGGGGCAAAGGCCCTACACTCAGGAATTGTACGGTGACAAACAAGTATTTTTATATGCACATTCCTTCAGACACTATAGGGCTTGTGGGCTTTCATCTCTTTCTCTCTCCCTGAGTTTTCTGTACCAGATGAACCAGTGTTCTTCAAATAAAGTACTGAAATGCAAATCATCTTTTCCAGCTTAGGAAGGGGAGGGGAGGGGAGGAGGAGAGAGAAGGAAGAAAAAGCCATAGTCGGGCTCCAACCTCACATCCTCCATCTGAAATTAGCTCCATTGTCAAAAGAAGACAGCTGTATCCTGATTTCAAGACTCCTGCCTTGGAGTCAAGCAGCCTTTTTGAAAATAGTTGTGTTCCTTCAAAACAGCCCCATAATGGTCCCTCTGCAAACCATTTCCAGAAGCCTCGTGTAAGTAAGATAAAAAGGCGCCGTTTCTCTTTCGCGCTGCTTTTATGGGCTAGGTCAGAGTGCTCTTTCCATGTGGTTCATTCCCAGTCGAATTCCCTAATAGCCGATCTCCTCGGCTAACAGATGCCCAGCCTCATGTCGGAACCAACTCGAGCCACCGCTGAGATGATATTCCAACTCCTTTCTTATTGAGCCATTTCCCTAGCAGATGGTGCAATGCTGCAGGCGCACTCCTTCCTGTTAATTACCAGCCTTAGCTACAGATGGAAATGTCAGTCAGCCTCACAGGTCCTGGTTCCTGCCATTGCCTCAGTCCATAGCCCTCTACCTTGGCAAGATGCTGCCAACACACACCATGTGTTTTGTGACTGCTGACTAGGCAGGCAACAAAAAACAACTTACTTCATGAATATTCATGGAGGAATGTTTCGAGTTCTGTTCATCTGCGAGGCTTATAGTTCTGCTTAAAGGAGAACTGCTCTTTCCAGAGCTCCAGAAGCCCCATCTTTTTAACTCCGGTGCAGATATGTGAGCCAGCTAAAGTACGTTGCTATGGTAACCTATAAAGAGTGATTAAATGTCTGCCATAGAGGGACACCAATTTCTCACTAATATTCTTACTGTTACTTTACGTGCCATTTAATCACACACACACACACAAGCACAGACACTTCTCTGCAACAACAGATCGATAAGTCACCAAACCAAACTGATGAGCGTGGAAAAAACGAGACAACCAAAAAAAAAAAGATTGATTTTCATCAGCCTCTAAACTACTGGCATTAATTCTTTGTACTTCCTCAGCTTTTTTTTTTTAAAAAAAATGGTTCAAATAAACACATTTCAATGTAAGATTGCATTCATTCTAATTTGTTACTCCCTCCCACCCAGAAAAAAACTATTCTGGAGACCATTTTTATTGCACACTCCAAGTTTTGATGATCCAGGTTGAAGTGGCCTGTAAGGGAATTATCTGATCTCTAAACAGGAAGTCAGGTGTACTTGCTCCCCTTCGTAGGGTTTGTGTTTAGGACACCATTGTGTGCTGATGAACAGGAACGACATATTATTTCTTCGATATTTTTCATATTTCCTATTCAGTATGTTCTGTCATACTGAATTTACCATGATTTGATCATCCATCTCTTCCCAAGGTCTGTACATATGGTCCTCAGTAATAACCACAGAATGTGCATTGCTCAGCAAGATGGTTGCTAATTGAGTCACATCCGATTTTACAATCTTTTTTTTTTTTGCCATGGTTGTTAAGTGAATCATGCAGACATGAAGCAACTCTGGCTTCCTGCCATTCACTTTGCCAGTCATAAGCAGGCTAGGAAGGTCAGGAATAGTGATTGTGTGATCTTGGAGCACTGCAACCATTGTAAATATATGCCTGTTGCAAGTGCTTAATTTGTGATTATGTGACCGTATGGATGCTGCAACACTCATAACCATGAGGACGAGTTATAAATTACTTTTTTCAGTGCTGTTCTAACTTTGAACAGTTGCTAGATGGATGGTTATAAGTCAAGGACTACCTGTATAGAAATACAGACATTGAGTTGGATCTACACATTTTCAGTATGGGGAAGAAGCTCACTGACTCATTGAATTCAGAGTCAAAAACAGGTTACCCTTTCTCCTCAATTAACCCTTCCTATATTTCTCTTGGCACAGCAACCTTTCTAGAAAAAGGCAAACTGTTCTTGTTAGAACTTCAATCTTCCTATTTTCCAAAGCTTTTACAAATTATAGTTTGAGGTTCACCTGAAATTCAGTTGAAGGCTAGATGGGGCCTGAAGGCCATAGGTTGCCTATTCCTTTGCCAGGACCTCAATCACTGCTTGGTAAACTAAAACAAAATATAATCTCTCTATAGCTAAGTGCAGGCAGTTGAACTTGCCCTAGCTTAATTCCTAAAACATAGACTAACTTCAAGGGCACCTGAAAGGGGTGGAAACAATGGATTGTCATCCTCAAATTTTCAGCTTTCAATAAAAGAAGGGAGGGGGTTTCCCCTAGAAACAGAATGAAAAAGTCACCCCTTTTAGCATTAGCAAGTCCATTTGGAAATTTGAAAACATGTTGTACTCTGTTTGCAAAAGGCCTGTTATGAGGAACATGATAAGTTACAAAAGTCTGATTTATTCAGATGTTACCTGCATACACTATAGTTTTTGTTCCTTGTATTCTTTCTATAGTATGTGGGTGCAGTTTCAAGTGGTATACTGACTTGCAATTCCCATCATTTTATATTCTTAAAATATCTCTAGGCCCAGTTGTGGACTGAGATATTCTGTGACATAAAGATAATACTCCAGGCTGCTCTTTGCTTTGCTGAATGTTTGTGTTCTTCATTCACTTTTATTTCAATATATTTTAAATGTAAAAATATCAGGAAGAGTAAATACTGTATATGATACATGGATACCTGTTGGATATTATGGCAAAGTTAATCTATCCCTTTTTTCCTTCCTTTCTTCCTTCCTTCTTCCTTCCGTTCTTCTCTCTCCCTTGAACCTGTAAACACTCTAATATTCATCAACATACAGAATTTGGCTAAGGGTGTTTGAGGTTTTTGTTTAAGTCCTAGTGGAAAGAGATTGCTATCTCATAAACAGTAGTTCAGAAATCGAAGAATGTGTGTTGCAGTTGCAACAGAGACAAATTGTTGAAACAGATACAAGAAGTTGTAATATTTTTACTTTTTAAAAAAGGGTGATTTGTTATTTGTAGGAGTGAGGTAGGAATTGAATACAGTATGATAAAACAGCAAAATAATTCTGTTTTTCCTTATCCAATCTTAAAGGGTATTTTACTTTGTTTTTTATTTTAAGGGAAATATAATGGGAGTGGTCCTGAGATTGATTATATTACCAATGAATATATTTAGTACTACAGCTGGTTTCTGGTGGTACACATAGTATACAACATTAAGCAAGATTGCAGGGTTTCATTCCCATTGCCCCCTGGGTGGGACTTCTCATTCTCTCTCAGAGCATTTCCAGATGGGATTCCAATCCAGTGATTGGTGGAAATGGATTGAGATTCTCTCAGCAGTAATAGTCAATATCACCATCTCTGTGTCGTTACCATCACCCTTGTGATAATTGCTTCTGCATGGCACCTATTTTCTCTTTTTAAATGCACTGGCTAAGGTGATCAGTTTTTCTGTGGACATATGAAGATTTCTTAGCTATTTCATCATCTTAAAATGGTCTGTCTATCAGTTTACTAAAACTCAAAAAGAAATCCTGTTTTCACTGTTATATTGTTGGATTGTGTGGAATGAATTAATAGGTCATCAATACTTAGAAGAATTTTAAGCTTTTTTCATTTTTCTGCACTCCTATTTTTTCTGTCGTTATGGACTTACTTCTTGCTGAAAAGAGAAGCTGATAATATCCAAAAATTTCCTCTGGCTGTAATTGCTTCTCTTCCTGCTCTTAACTTGAATTTATCATCAGAAAAGCCAAACGCAAGCCTAGGTATACTAGGACAGATTTTCTATATTGATGATATCTGACTCTATACTGAAAGAAAATTTTCCCAATGGTTTCATGTGGACATTAACTCGGAGCAAAAGAAGAGAGTAGCACAGCAGACCATAAAGTAAATACTTAGGTTTCAATCTCTCTCTGTTCCACTGACTATGTCTGTTTCCAGACGAAGGAAGAGAACTGGTTTCCAAGGTTTCAGGAACCCAAGTCCATTCAGCTCCTGGGACAGACTGACTGAATTATGAGATCTTCGTACAATTTTATGAAGCTCTGTTAGACTTATTTTCCTTCTTTTTCTGGAGATAAAAACCTCTCAAATTGTCTTCATAGGAGACTAAAAGTTGTATAGCCCTGTACATAATCAGGAAAATTTCAAAATGTCCATGGTCTAATTATAGCAACAAAAGTAATGAATGTTTTTGGTAAATTGATTGCTTTTCATTTTAAAAACTAAATAAATAAAATCTAAACGAGCCATGGTGGCACAGTGGTTAGAGTGCAGTACTGCAAGCTACTTCTGCTGACTGCCAGCTGCCTGCAATTTGGCAGTTCAAAACTCAAGGTTTAGATCTCAGCCTTCCATCCTTCTGAGGTCAGCAAAATGAGAACCCAGATTGTTGGAGGCAATATGCTGATTCTGTAAACCGCTCAGAGAAGGCTGTAAAGCACTATGAAGTGGTAGATAAGTCTAAGTGGTATTGCTATTGCTAAAGATATTTCTAGATTCAAAGCTGTGCACTTCAAGAAGGTTGGTTGTAAAGATTCAGAGCTATCTTGTCTAATACTATTTATTTCTGCTTACTTTTGTTTCAGTATTCACCTCCTTCCCTATTTCTTTCATGAAACAAACTATCATTTTTAAAAATAAAAATAATCAAATGAATCATAACAACATGCAACCTAGGCTAATGTAAACTTATCATATAAAAATACCTAGTGAGGACATACATTTTGATCTTTTCAGTAGGGGGGAATGGAGAGCTACGATAAAAATGTCCATAAATCTTAACTCTTTTAAATTATCATTGGTTGGATTATCCACAAATCATTTTCCCTTTTCATAGACTTACATTGAAACCAAATAGGTAAATACACCTACTTTTATAACCATTTGTTATTTTAAAAAAGCCATGGACTAAAATGATACAAACATGGATAGAAGTTTTCAACAATTAAGGGTGAAATCCTGTAATATATATATATATCTGGGAATGATCATAATAAACTTCTCTACATTCTACCCTTTATTCACAATAATAATTAAAACACTGTTGGGAGTGTTGAGTCATTGCACTTTCCTATTTATATAATATTGCACTTTTGAGTGCTCTAAAGCCCATGTCACACTGCACCAACGGATGGAAAAAGGATGTAAAATGGAGAGAAACACTTGCCATCCGTTGGTTAATCTGATGCATCCGTTCTGTACTCACTGCGTCCGTTTTTCTTCCTCTCTATCCATCCAGCATCCGTTGACTGAGGTTCCATCCGCTCAAAAAGTTTTGAGCTGCTCAAAACTTTTTGAGCAGACAATGTATCCAAGGCGTCCGTTCTGCATCCGCAACGCATATGGGGAACATCCATTCTGCATCCGTCGCCATCCGTTAGGCGTCCACTACATCCGCTAGGCATCTGCTGCGCATCCGCGCAACTCAAATCCACTCCAGCAGAAAGCGGACATAGGGAGGAAGCAGAACGGATGCGGAACGGACGCACAGCGTTAGTAGCACGGACAGAGAAAGGATGAAAGTGGATGCAGCTCACATAGAAATCATTTAAAATGGAAAAAACATTCGCAGAGGGGACCTATCTCGGATATTAAGGATGTCCAGAGGATGCCTAGAGGATGCAAAAGGACACACAGGGCAAAACCTATATTGCCTATAAAAAGGGGGAGAAACTCACCTGGATCTCACTTTCAGACCAGCAGCCCTGCTGTGCAGACCTCTGCAGCCTTCATCTGCCTCTTGCTCTTCCACAGCATCCAGTCATGTCCACCATGGATCGTAACACAGTCCTTTTGGTAGCCACCATTGTTCTGCAACAGTGCGAAGCCATCTACAGGCTCTTTCAACTGTTCTACGGGAGGAAAAGGAGGTGGCCAAGAAGCGTCTGGGTCTGAAGATGGATCGGGAGAAGAGCAGAGTACAGACTGTACAACAAGCTGATGGTGGAGCTGAGGAACAAAGACCCTCGTGCACTCCAGAATTTCATAAGGATGCCTCCAGCCATGTTTGATGAAGTTCTGGAGCAGCTGACACCCAGGTTGACCAAGAAGAGCACCAACTTCCGGCCTAGCCTGGACACTGGGCTCAAGGTGGCACTGACTCTGCACCACCTGGCCACAGGAACCACCTACAGGAGCATGCAGTGTGGCTGGAGGGTGCCACACAACACCATCAGCATTGTGGTCAGAGAAGTGGTGCAGGCCATCATCGAAGAATACCTGGAGGAGCTCCTCCAGTGCGCCTCCACTGAAGAAGGCTGGAAGAAAGTTGCAGAGCAGTGGTATCAGAGGTGGAACTTCCCCAACACCATTGGAGCCATAGATGGCAAGGACGTGGCCTGCAAAGCGCCAGCCAAGTCGGGGTCCACTTATTTCAACTACAAGGGCTTCTTCAGCATCATCCTCTTCGCCATGGTCGATTCTGACTACAAGTTCATGTACATCGATGCTTCAGGCAACGGCTCATCTTCAGATGTCCAGGTATACAACACCAGTCACCTGGAACGCAACCTGGAACGCAACCTCATCATGGGTTTTCCAGATCCAGACCCCCTGCCCAACGACACGCAAGATGTGCCCTACTTCATCGTGGGGGATGACGCCTTCTCCCTCAGAACCTACCTCATGAAGCCCTACACCTCCAAATACCTCACCCGTGAAGAGAGGATCTTCAACTACAGACTGTCCAGGGCAAGGTGGGCGGTGGGGAACGCCTTTGGCATCCTGGCCAACAGGTTCCAGGTACTTCTCACCAGCATGCAGCATCGCCCAGAGACCGTGAGGAGGATTGTGGAAGCTTGCTGCATCCTGCACAATCTCATGCGCACCCGCTACCCAGTGTTGCAGAACAGGCTTGTCGACCGTCAACAAGGCAATGGGGACATGGAGCCTGGGGAATGGAGGCAAGGGCGAAACCTGATAGACACTGAGGATGTGCAAGGCCCCAACAGAGCCTCACATGAAAGGAAGAAGCAGCGCAACCTCCTGAAACACTGGTGCAACTCCCCAGCTGGAGCAATGGAGTGGCAAGACGGGATGATAGATGATTAATGGATGCTTCCTTCAGCCTGTCTCATCACACGGATGAGATTGTGCCATGTATGTTGAGTGGCCCTACAATGAACAGGGCATTTAATAAAGAGTTGTGTTTATGTTGAAATGTGTGGATCAATGATTACATTGTTATTGATAATAAAGGGCCATAGGTGTGGCACCTGGGAGGGTGGACCATACAGTCCCACTATGCTTGCACTGGAGGTTTATCAATCCCACAGCTATCTTAACCCATCCCAAAGGTATCCCTGCCCATCCCACAGCTATCTTAACCCATCCCAAAGGTATCCCTGCCCATCCTACAGCTATCTTAACCCATCCCAAAGGTATCCCTGCCCATCCCACTGCTATCTTAACCCATCCCAAAGGTATCCCTGCCCATCCCACTGCTATCTTAACCCATCCCACAGCTATTACCCATCCCAAAGGTATCCCTGCCCATCCCGCTGCTATCCTTACCCATCCCACAAGCATGCAAAAGCTTAAACCATTTCTAAAAGTTTCCACCAAGACTTTATTTACAAAAATAAATGAAGCAAGTGTGTGAAGCAAAGATAATCTTTATAAATAACAAGCTGTAAAAGAAAAATGACCCAAGTCAAGTGTCCAAATAAAGTCTACAGGTAGCCACCCAGTCTCTGGCACACTTCTCTGTCACTCAGAGGTTTGCCCAGTCTCAGGGGTGAAGGGGCCAGGTGCTGTGGCTATGGCTGCTGCTGGAGTGCTGGTCTGAAGCACCACTGGGGTGCCTGGCCCCAAGAGGACAACAGGGGACGGTGTGTTGAGGAAGCTCTCAGACAGCTGGCTCAGCCCCATGATGTTGAGAGCTCCTTCCTCCATGCCACGGGGTGTCAGCCCCAGTACCGACGACAGATGTACTGAGGCCGGGCTTGGCTGTGGAGTGGAGGAAGGAGCAGTGTAGTGGGGCTGTCTGGTCTGCAGCTGGGTGAGGACTGGCATGGGTGGCATCGGTGGCGTTGATGGCATCAGTGGCGTGGGTGGCATCGGTGGCATCAGTGGAACCGGTGGCAATGGTGTCGTCCGATGAACCTGTGCCTGGACTGGGAAGGGCTGCTGCCTGTGCTGCTGGACCTCCTGGTAGCTGTAGCCCTGGTCAGGGAGGGCCTGTGGGAAGCCTTGGAAGGGAGTGACATCACCTGGGGTGGAGGAGCAGACCTGGACTGGGTGGGAGCTGGTTCATCTGGATCTGGAGGTTTGTGAAGCAGATCGGTGATCCTGTCCTTCACCACCTGGTACTGGGGTTCCGCCATGTCCATGAGGGTCTGGTTGACATAGGTGAGGAAGGGCTTGCGGTTGGAGGATGAGGAGTCGGTGTGTACCAGCTGAGAGAGGATATCTATGCTGCTCCTGATGGTGTCTCTTATCTCCAGCAGGACAGTGTGGCTCTGCCCCTCCTGCTGTCTGGCTCTCTGCCTTTCTGTGGAGGTGGAGCTGGGGGTGGATGCGGGTTGGACTGTGGTAGAAGTCCTCCCACTGTGCCAGGGAGTCCTCCACGTGCTCTGCCATGATTAGAACAGCTGTCTGTGGGTTCTCCATCGTGGCACAGACACCTGCCTGGAGACAAGAGATGACTCTCGGCCGGAAGAGGACTGGCTTTCAGCAGGCTGCCTGAGAGAGAGGGTTGTGAGAGGGGCTGCTCCTCGGTGGTGGATCTCACCCTCCAGGAAGCTGCACTTGGCCATGAGGTAGGTCTCTCTGTCCATCAGCTTGACCACAGCCTTGCCAGATTTCTTGAGGTGCAACTTCCCATACCAGGTGTGCATGTGCTTCCACCAGCCGAGGAGCACCTCCGAAGTGTAGCCCAGGCTCTCCGCCTTCTCTCTCCAAGTAGCCTGATTCCTTTTGGTGTCCCTATAGAGCCTGTGTCCCTTCTGCCATAGATACTCATTCTCTCTCAGCCACTCCAGCACCTCATCCTCATGTTCCTCTTCGATGTTCTATTGCCTCCTCTCCCATTCTCACATCTGCCTCTTCCTCCCTTTGGTAGGACCACATGGGCCCTCATCAGAGGGGCTTCCAGGTTGTAGGGGCTGCTCCTCCACACCACCACCAGCAGAAGCATCAGCAGGACCAGCAACAGCACCAGCAGGACCAGGATCATCAGCAGCAGAGTAAGCACCAGCAGCGCCAGCAGCGCCAGCAGCACGAGCAGGACCAGGAGCACCAGCAGGACCAGGAGCACCAGCAGGACCAGCAGGACGAGGAGCAGCTTCAGCAGGGTAAGCACCAGCAGAAGCACCACCGCCAGGAGCAGCATCAGCAGAGTAAGCACCAGCAGAAGCACCACCGCCAGAAGCAGCTTCAGCAGAGTAAGCACCAGCAGAAGCACCACCACCAGAAGCAGCATCAGCAGAGTAAGCACCAGCAGAAGCACCACCGCCAGAAGCAGCATCAGCAGAGTAAGCCCCAGCAGAAGCACCACCACCAGAAGCATCATCATCAGCTCCTCCAGAAGCAGCAGAAGCCCCAGCCCCAGAAGAGCGAGCCCGTGCTGCAGAAGCCCCAACAGAAGCAGAGTGAGGGCCAGGGGGTGGGAGGGTGGCCCTGTCTCTCTTGCCAGGGCTGGCAGCAGATGGCTGAGGCTTTCTCTTCTTCCCCATGGTTGTGGGGTTGCTGGCTGGCAGGCAGGCTGGCAGGCAGGCAGGCAGGCAGCAAGGCTGGCAGGTAGGTTGGCAGGCAGGCTGGCAGGCAGGCAGGCAGGCAGGCTGGCAGGCAGTCAATATGTCTGGAAGCAGGTCTTTCCTCTGAATGTTGACCTGCTTGGGAGCTGCTTCCCTTTATATCCGCGGGGCTGATGCAATACATCCTCCCCGCATGCGCAGTGAACGCTAGGCATCCACTAGGCATCCACTAGGCTTCCGCTGTGCATCCGCTTCATCCGCTCGGCTTCCGCTGCACATCCGCTTCATCCACTCAGCGTCCACTCTGCATCCGCTCTTTCCGTTCAACGTCCGCTTTGCTGTGCTCCCCCTTGCGGATGTGCCATCTGCTCCCATCCGCTTCCATCTGCTAGGCTTCCGTGGAGCATCCGCTTTCCATCCGCCCTACGTCCTCCCCCCGTCCGTTCCTTTCCGTGTTGTCCGCTCTGGTTATGCAAATTCGGGGCACTTTTGAGAGCAGAAAACAACGGATGGAACATTTTTCTCGTCCGCTGTGTCCTTTTTACAAACGTTTTGCATCCGTCGGCCAGTGTGACAGGGCCTTAAAAAAGGCATATTTGATAAAAGAAATAAGAAAAAACCAAAGGCACATTTACTATGTAGTGTGCTCTACTTTACTAAATGCAAGTGAGAAACTTAATCTAAAATGTAAATTGGGTTAAGAAGAAGAGTTCTCAACTGAAGACACCTCGAGATTGCTGGAGGAAGTGTGAGCTCATCTGATTGATCTGTCTTGCAATCTTTGCATATGTATTTACTGACTGTGGTGACATCACGAGAAGTCTTGTTCTCCTTTGAAAGTTAGATTTTTAAACTTAAGTAGCATCTGTATCTGATATG
The DNA here is from genome assembly GCA_015471245.1 of Laticauda colubrina. Lineage (NCBI taxonomy): Eukaryota > Metazoa > Chordata > Lepidosauria > Squamata > Elapidae > Laticauda > Laticauda colubrina. Next base: position 15,261,609 of record BLBF01000007.1, on the reverse strand, counting down.
CATTGTAATAAATCCAGGGTGAAAAAATATGCATTACTAAATCTGGAGTACACAGAAGAATGGGATGTGAACTGAATCTGTTTAATTTGATAACCTAAGATCTTATTAGCACTGCTCTTTTGGACAGATGGGAGGAGTTCAATGTTGTAATTGTTCTGGATCTCTAACAAGTTTAATTCCACTGAAGAAGCTTCTTGGTTGAGTCGCGAAACATTTTCAAGGAAAAAACCCCAAGAAAGTCCAGTTGCCTTTGGGACAACCATGACTTGGATGATTGAGAATCTCCATAGATATTTAGCAAGTTTAATTCCAGTAAAAAAGTAATACTTTGTTATAGATTTAGTAGAATTATTCTTCTCTTTATTTGTAGAGAGAAAAAGAGGGAGAAAGGAAAAAAAATATTTAATTAGTGTTCACACTGAAAAATCTGTCCTTTGTTTCATAGCTCTTTTAAAACTGAGAAGCTTTGGGGCAGAATGTTCATTAAATTTTCTTCCTGTTGTATTTTTAAAATTTGTAACTTGGTACGGGTAAGTGGGTGGTCTATTAGTCTGTGGACTTTGATTGCATGAAATGATCCAAAGTACTGAAAAATTTCCCTTGCAGCACACCTAATCCAAAAGTTTGGATCTTGTCTTGAGATAATTTTGGAGAGACTCTAGGGGCCTTTCTGAGAAGCATGAAAATCTCAAGACATTTCACGCAGAGATTAAATGGCTAATGATAGTTACACAGTTTTTATGCACAGTTTCAAAGATGCATTTTAATGAACTAAGCTTTGATCAAATCACCTCACTGAGGAAGATTCACAAAGCGATGCAGACTTGGTTTGAAGCAATGAATCAAATCAGAAGCTTTAATGTTGTAACCGCTTTTGAAAAACTTCACTACTTTGATGGCTGCTTTTGGGGTGTGGCAAAAATCAATCAGGTTGTAATTTAAACACTGGTGTATGACATAGAATAATGTCATGGTCTCCCTGACAGTGATATAAATTGCCAGACAGTGAGATTTACTTGTTAGGTTCTCTGCCTATAACAGCAGTTTTGGGAAGGCAGGGATATTATTCACTTGGGTTTTTAAAAAAAAAAAAATCAAATTTTTTAAAGTAGCTAGCCCCAAGCTTAAGCTTTTCCCTGTCTTGTGCTGATGGAACACTATACTTTTATTATAATGCCTTTAGATGAATCAATAGGGTGACTCCAGCTGGAATACTGTGTGCAATTCCGTTTGCCACATTTCAAGAAGGATATAGTGGAGGTTAGATGAATTCAAAGAGGGAAACTAATATTATCAAAGGACTAGAGCAACTTTACTGTGAGGAAAGGTTGCTACATTTTGGGCTTTTTAGTGTGGAACAGAGTTGAATGAGGGGGGACATCTTTGAGATGTGTAAAATTATGTATAGTTTACATAAACTATAGACATAGACATAAACAGACAAATATAAGCTGTTTTCTCCTTCCCCAAATATTAGAACCCCATTAAATTCAATCCTGAAAGAACCAGGACAGGAAAATTGATTTTTTTTACACTACATGTAATTAAATTTTGGAATTTGCTACCATTAGATGTGGTGCTGGCAAGCTTGGCTGACTTCAAAAAAATATTGGACTAATTTATCAAAATCAGAGGATCAATTAGCCTGGATGGCATGGTGATTGCCTCTGAAGACCATCTGCTGAGAGACAAGTGGTCTTTCTTGGGCAGTTGATTGGCCACTTGAGAACAGACTGTTAGATGAGATGGTCCAGAGTCCATATCATGCAGCAAGACACTGTTTATTTTCTTTGCCAGCCAGTTCTATGACTTGTGGTCCACAGACCACTGGGGGAGGGCAAAATGTCATCACAAGGGGTATGCAAAGGCTTGAAGAAATGTTATGATTTCAATCTTGAGTTAAGTCATGGGGGAGTCCATGGTCATTGTTAGGAATATAAGTCACCTAACAGCTATTTGGGTTTGAAATATATAAACCAGGAAAGACATTTTAATACTGTCTCTTTAAGGGAATGGAAGAGCATAAAATTGGGTGTGGTTTCTCGAATGGCCATAAGATGAAGCCAGAAACCTGGATTATTTAGTCTTAGTCTGAGTCTCAGAAGAGAGTGTATCTTTGTTTCCTTCTGGTGGAAAGTATTGCTGTTGCTCCATTTTTCCTCATTGACTGATATTTCTGGATTTAATGTAAGTCTGATACTGAACTGTTTTTGACACTGGACTTTGTTACTGAAATATCCCTGGATTGAAAACTGACTTATTTATTTGTGAATGACTTTGGATTGCTTATTTTGGACTTTGCTTAAACTTTTCTGGAAATAAAAACCTACATTTACTGTGCAGTGTATCTGTGTGCTCTGTATGTATTATTCCAACACTACTCTCTATACGTCTCCCTGTATGCGCTCATTCTCCTAATGGGGAATTACCTCAAAAGTCATGGTCCACTATGGTCACAAAAAGTATTTAAAGGGAGGGTCTTTGGCAATGGTTGGATTCAAATTTTTGTACTACCGGTTCTGTGGGCATACCTTAGTGGGTGTGACGTGGCTTGGTGGGCATGGCTTGGCTTGGTGAGCATGGCAGGGGAAGGATATTGTAAAATCTCCATTCCCTCCCCACTCCTGGGGGACAGTTACTGCAAAATCCCCATTCCCTCCCCACCCCACTAACCTACTTTCCAGCTCCGTTCTCCTATGCAGGGAATCAAAGAAGACCCAGACAATCAACTGGGACTCGGAAGGCAGAGAATGGATGGGGACAGGGCCAGTCAGAGGTGGTATTTTCTGGTTCTCAGAACTACTCAGAATTTCTACTACTGGTTCTCCACAACTGGTCAGAACCTGCTGAATATCATATCTGGTCTCTGGTGAAAAAAAGGTTGAGAACCACTGTTCTGTGCCGATCCTGCCAGTTTAGATCATTATTTTTTGAATCTCAAATCATCCATTTCAACTGGATCAAGGGCAATTCAACCAGGTTTGATTATAAATATTAGAACTGCATCACAATTTGTTATTTATATTTATGAAATGGAGAGTTTTTTCGTCTTGCAGTTATGATTGGCATCATTACTGGAATATCACAATGAGCATGTTGATATTTGCCCCTCCCCCCTTCCTCCTTCCAGGAATGCCTATGACAACATGACATACATCAGGAGTGTCAAACTCAAGCTATGGGGGCTGAATCCAGCCCATGGGATACTTAGATCTGGCCCATGGGGCTGCCCTGGAAACAGCAAAGGACTGGACCATGATGCTTCTGCCAGCAAAAATGGAGTGGGGGGGGACACAGGCAGCCCTCCCAAGCTTCATTTTTGCTGGCAAAGGGTTGTAGGAGGCCATTGTAGCCAAAAGCAGAGATCTGGAGCCCATTTTCACTGGCAGAGTGCTCAGGGCACCACAGGTGGCAACATGAGTGATGTTGAGCTTGCCACACACCCCTGGCCACACCTACTCTGGCCCCTCAAATTCAAACAGAACCCTGATGTGGCTCTCAATGAAATCGAGTTTGACAGTCTTGTCATACATGGTGTATTTTCACCATCTGAAAAGTAATGGAATTCATAAGTAAATCACATCACAAAAGAAGGCCTCTTTCTTAGAGTAATGAAATGAGACTTTATTTCCCATGACCATATTGTCTCTGCTTAGGTGATTGGAAGCTTTATTCTTTCAGAATTATAGCAGAGATAAAGTCTCTTTATTTGAAATGAAATAATGGCTGGGTTTATATAACATACTAAGCCAATGCTAAGTGAGCCTCATTATGATTGAGCATATTTTGCAAATGTTTTTGAAAATGAAGCCAGCTATATACCAAAGATCCTTGTTATGATAGGGAGTTTTATGTAATCAGAATTATCTATAATGACAGAACATTTTGTTGACTTTACCTTACTGATTGGCCGCTTCTTCCAAAGAGTCACCATTAGAAAAATCAAAGTAGATTGCCACCTCCAGACTTCTAAGCTTGCCCAGTGCACAATTCCCAATCATTCTGCTCTGGATTCTTTCCTTCAGCCAATCTCCACAAAAAGGAATAAGAAAAATCGCAAAACATATTTATTTTTTTTAAAAAAGAAAATACAACATTAGCTCTGTAACTCTGCAGTTTTACTCTCAGAGGTTTATACGCTGCAGTTATGGTATTTTTAAAAAAACCCAATAGATTATTACTAAAACCACTTTCTCTCATCTTTCTTTTGTGAATCTGCAAAAGACAGAATCTGTGAGTATAATCAACTGTTAGGCCTAAAGAATAACACTCAACCAGAGGCAGGAATTCTGCACACACATCCTTCCGAGTTGCAGACGTTCAACTGCCATCAGCCCTACCGAGTTAAGTTATCAGGGATGAAACGGATAGCCAAACAACTTCAGAAGATAAAGGAAAATGTTTGTAGGTCAGGGTTGAAATGTTGTTGTTTCATTACTCAAATTAGGAAAGTTCACCAGTGCACTGATGATTCTACCTAGTGTAGTAATGAAAGGTCTACAAGAAAACAAGCTCAGAGAGCACCCAAGACCCTAACTTCAGAAGAGTCAGAGATCCCCCCCCCCCAACTTGACACCAGATCATGGATAAAGAGTAAGTGGTCCTGCTTTTTGTAAAACAATAACTCCAAGCAGCCAGTATGGCCAATACTGAGATCTGCTAAAATAGCTATAAGAAGACAGAAATTTCCCCATCCTACTGAGCATTGATAGAATGGAAGGGAAGGGAAGGGGGGAGGAGAGAAGGGGAGAGGAGAGGAGAGAAGAGAAGAGAAGAGAAGAGAAGAGGAGAGGAGAGGAGAGGAGAGGAGAGGAGAGGAGAGGAGAGGAGAGGAGAGGAGAGGAGAGGAGAGGAGAGAAGAGAAGAGAAGAGAAGAGAAGAGAAGAGAAGAGAAGAGAAGAGAAGAGAAGAGAAGAGAAGAGAAGAGAAGAGAAGAGAAGAGAAGAGAAGAGAAGAGAAGAGAAGAACCAGGGTTGAAGGGACCTTGGAGATCTTCTAATCCAACCCCCTGCTTAGGCAGGAAACCCAATACCATTTCAGACAAATGGTTGTCCAGTCTCTTCTTAAAAACTTCCAGTGTTGGAGCAGTCACAACTTCTGGAGGCAAGTCGTTCCACTGATTAATTGTTCTAACTGTCAGGAAATTTCTCCTTAGTTCTAAGTCGCTTCTCTCCTTGATTAGTTTCCATCTGCTGCTTCTTGTCCCCGCCCTCAGGTGCTTTGGAGAATAGCTTGACTCCCTCTTCTTTGTGGCAACCCCTGAGATATTGCATATCTCTTTTGTTTACTTGTCATTGTAATATTATATCCTGCATGCCCTTAGATTGCTATTTAGAAAATAAAAGGCATGCCTGAATTAGCCCTGAACGTATACATTTATGGTTGTGAATGAGTGAGAAAGAGAGAGAAAGAGATGGAATGATGAAGATAGACCAATCATCTGTTGACTTGGTGCATGTTTGCTTAATTGTCATTCCTGCCTGGGGAAGTGGCACTTTCAAATGCATCCTCAACCATCTTTGGCTGACCCCTAGCATGGGCCCACAGTTAGTCTCACTGAAACCCCATTGTTAACAACAAGGTTTTCTTTTGACAATGATTCATGAAAACATCTTGGCAGGGAGAGAGAAGGGGGAAAGGGTTATTGAAAATTGGGAGAGAAAAATTACTCTCTGCTACTGATAAAGTGCTGGCTCTTCTTTGTCGTTAATTAGCAGCTGTTGCTTCCCTCAAGTAGTGCAAATTATTCTGCTGAAGGAACAAAGCCTCAAATGAGGAAGTCGCTCAGTGTGTTTATATGATGCGCTAGACAAAAGCGTTTCACCCAATTTCATGTGCTATGGGTTCAGAAACCTCACCACTGATGTCACTGGGTCTAGAGGTCTTTCAGAGAAGTGTCAAACAGCAGTGTCAGCATGACAAAGTTTAACATTAAAATATCTGAAGTTGTGAAAGGGACAAAAAAATAATATAATCACCCCCCAATTTTTATATGTTTTATATATTTCAGAAAGATAGCAAGGGAGGGGAAAGGGAAGAGTGATGCAAAGATGAAAAGCGGAGTAATGTCCCCACTTACACTAGTTGTTCTTTTAGTCAGAATGAACTCTTTTTTCTCCCCAATTAAAATTAGACATCTTTGATCACACAGAGCTCTGTTGCCCTCAAGCTGCTCCTATGCTGTGCTCCTGCTGGCAGCTTGGAAGGTAATCAATCCCGACTGGAGGCAATTACTTCTTCCCATTGGATAATTCTGTGGCTGCTATGCCCACCCATCTTTTTTTTCTTTCAGAAAACCAATTATCAAATCACTTTCTTTCCTCTGGCCTAATTTTCCTAGACATACAGACCAGAATAGGTGTTTATACACACACACACACACACACACAATACACACACAGAGACAGAGACAGAGACAGAGAAAGAGACAGAGACAGAGACAGAGAGTTAAATTTATACATACCAAGCTGAAGGCACACATATCAGGTACAACAACAAAATAAAATTAAAAATTTTATTTTTAAAATTAAAAATAACTTCCTTGCATTTCCTTCCTGTTCCTTAATACTATCTCCTGAATTCAGATAATCCTCAGCTTAACAACAGTTGGTTCAAAGTTACAATGGCACTGAAAAAAGTGACTTATGACCCTTTTTCACACTGACCACTGTTGTAATATCCCCAGAGCCATGTGATTTTCTTTCGGATGTTTGACAAGCCATTCATATTTACGACAGTTGCAGTGTCATGTCATGACCATCTTTTGTGACGTCCTGACAAGCAAAGTCACTGGGGAAGCCAGATTCACTTACAAATTTTGTTCCTAATTTAACAACTGCAGGGATTCACTTAACAGATCCCATAAGAGTGGTTGTAAAATGGGACAAAACTCACTTAACAAATTTCTCACTTAACAAAAGAAATTTGGGGATCAATTGTGATTGTAAGTCGAGGCCTACCTGTATTCCATTTCAACCTGTACCTTACTGCCATAATGGCTGTAACACTTGCCTTCCCAAAGAATGTCCCTGGATTGAGATTTTGAAGAACTATTTTTCTTTTAAATTATGACTTCCCTTGCTTTTCTAATTTGTGAGGGTGTTGTGGTTTGCCGGCAGCAGGTGCAGACGACTGAGGAGAGCGAGGACTCAGATGAGGGGCCAGGACCAGGAGTGGGATTCAAATTTTTAACAACCAGTTCTGTGGGCATAGCTTGGTGGGTGTGGCTTGGTGGTCATGTTATTGGCTGGGTGTGGCCAACTCAATATCACTCATATCGAGGCATGCATCTCTTCGCCTGGCCTCTCATGACTGTGGGGATGCTGCAACAGTTGTAAGTTTGAAAAATGGTCATAAGTCACTTTTTTCAGTGCCATTGTAACTTTAAATGGTCACTCCACGCAAGCAAAGTACCAGCAAAGGAGGGGAAAAAAACTCCAGAGAAGTTCCTGAGACAGGAAGTCTAATTAACACAGTTGAGAAAGTCCAGAAATATTTCACAAGAAGAGTTCTCCACTCCTCTACTCATTGCAGAATACCTTGTGCCACCAGACTTGAAATTCTAGACCTAGAAAACCTAGAACTATGCCACCTTCGGTCTGATCTAATCTAATAAAAAGGTATATAAAATCATACATTGCAATGTCCTACTTGTCAATGAATACTTCAGCTTCAACCATAACAACAGAAGAGCAAACAATAGATACAAACTCAAGGTTAATCACACCAAACTTGATTTCAGCAACAGAGTGGTCAATGTCTGGAATACTCTGATTTTGTGGTTTCTTCACCAAACCCCAAAGACTTCAACCTTAAACTGTCTACAGTTGACCTCACCCCTTTCCTAAGAGGTCTGTAAGGGTGTATGCATAAGCACAACAATGTGCCTACCATCCCTGTCCTATTGTTTCTTTTATTTTCTTTTATTTTTATTATATGTATCCATGTATTCATCACTATGTTTTTACTTATACCTATTATCTTGTAAGCAATTGAGAAAAATAAATAAACAAAAATAAAAATAAAATAAATAAATAAAAATAAATAGTCCTACCAAGAATGTAATAAGTGTTAACAGAGAGGCAATTTCTGTAAGCAACACCAGAATGTTTCCTTCCTGCCTTCCTTACAGAATTAGGCCAGTAATTTCTTCTAACAACTGGTTCTCCAAACTGCTTACAATGTTAACAACCGGTTCTAGCGAATAGGTGAGAACTGGTAGAATCCCACCCCTGGCCAGGACCATAAGGGAGTAGACTGCTGCCTTCAGAGATTGTGGGGGCTGGCAGCAGTGATGAGGAGGTTCCCGAGGAGCCTGTGCCAAGTGCGCATGCGTGAAGGATTGCTCAGAGGAAAGAACAGTTACAATAGCAGAGGTGACTCAGGAATAAGGCTGCAAGTTATGGCCCCTCCTTCAAGAAGATAAAAGCCAGCTGTAAATGAACGCACTTTGCAGAAGGCAAAGAAGTTTTGAACTCACCCTCGTGGATATTACAGTTGGTATTTGAAGACTCTTGTAAACTATTTCTTATGTGTTGCTTTTTGTCAGACTTGAAAAAAACTTGGCAAGGCTCTTTCTTGTCGGAGCTAATTAGTTGGAAGCAGCCTTTTATCTGTGAAGAAACAGGATTCTGAGCTTAAACATAAAAAGGTTGTACTGCTTGCTGCCTTTGTCTTGTGTTTGCTCTCTTGGAACCAGGTTTGGGTCAGAACAGTGGGTCATGGTGAAATGATGTACCCGAGGACTTAATAAAAAAATCCAGGAAAAAAACCCCAAAAGGTAAAGCCCATGTCACACTAGCCAACAGATGCAAAAAGGACACAGCGAACGAGCAAAATGTTCCATCCGTTGTTATCCGCTCTCAAAAGGGGCAAAAATTTGCATAACCAGAGCGGATAACACGGACGCGGGGAGGACGCAGGGCGGATGCAAAGCAGATGCGGAACGGAAGCCCAGTGGATGGAAGCGGATGGGACTGGATGGCGCATCGGCTGGGCTTCTGGGGGGGCTCAGCGAAGCGGACGCGGAACGGATACAGCGGATGCAGAGCGGATGCAGAGCGGAAGCCTAGCGGATGCCTGGCGTTAATTGCGCATGCGGGGAGGATGCATTGCGTCAGCCCCGCGGACATAACGGAAGCAGCTCGGAAGCAGGTCGCCATTCAGAGGAAAGACCTACTGCCGGACACATCGACTGCCTTGCCTGCCCTGCCTTCATGTCTGCCTGCCAGCCTTGCTGCCAGCCTTCCTGCCAGCCTTGCTGCCAGCCTTGGTTCCTGCCAGCCAGCAACCCCACAACCATGCGGAAGCACAGCAAACCTCAGCCATCTGCTGCCAGCCCTGGCGAGAGGGACAGGGCTACCATCCCGCCCCCTGGCCCTCACTCTGGTTCTGCTGGGGCTTCTGCAGCATGGGCTCGCTCTTCTGGGGCTGGCGCTTCTGCTGCTTTTGCTTCTGGAGGAGCTGATGACAAGCACTCCAGCACCAGCCACCTCCAAAGCACCTGCACCCTTCACCCATGGGACTGAGTGACCAAGAGGAGTGCCAGAGATTCATTTTTGTCTTATAGCTTGTTGTTAATAAAGTCTATTTATGATTCACACACTTGCTTCATTTCTTTTTTTTAATAAAGTCTTGGTGGAAACTTTTAGAAATGGTTTAAGCCTTTGCATGATTGTGGGATGGGTAAAGATAGCAGTGGGATGGGCAGGGATACCTTTGGGATGGGTAATACCTGTGGGATGGGCAGGGATACCTTTGGGATGGGTAATAGCTGTGGGATAGATAAACCTCCAGTGCAAGCATAGTGGGACTGTATGGTCCACCCTCCCAGGTGCCACACCTATGGCCCTTCATTATCAATACTAATGTAAGCATTGATCCACACATGTCTACATAAACACAACTCTTTATTAAATGCCCTGTTCATTGTAGGGCCACTCAACATACATGGCTCAATCTCATCCATGTGATGAGATAGGCTGAAGGAAGCATCCATTAAACATCTACCATCCTGTCTTGCCAATCCACCGCTCCAGCTGGGGAGTTGCACCAGTGTTTCAGGAGGTTGCGCTGCTTCTTCGCCTCACGTGAGGCTCTGTTGGGGCCTTGCACATCCTCAGTGTCGATCAGGTTTTGCCCTTGCCTCCATTCCCCAGGCTCCATGTCCCCATTGCCTTGTTTACGGTCCACAAGCCTGTTCTGCAAGGCTGGGTAGCAGGTGCGCATGAGATTGTGCAGGATGCAGCAAGCTTCCACGATCCTCCTCATGGCCTCTGGGCTATGCTGCATGGTGGTGAGAAGTACCTGGAACCTGTTGGCCAGGATGCCAGAGGCATTCTCCACCACCCATCTTGCCCTGAACAACCTGTAGTTGAAGATCCTCTCTTCACGGGTGAGGTATTTGGAGGTGTAGGGCTTCATGAGGTAGGTTGTGAGGGAGAAGGCATCATCCCCCACGATGAAGTAGGGCACATCTTGTGTGTCGTTGGGTAGCAGGTCTGGATCTGGGAAGCCCACCATGAGGTTGCTTTCCAGCCCCTCCTTGAGGTGACTGGCGTTGTATACCTGGGCATCTGAAGATGAGCCGTAACCTGAAGCATCGATGTACATGAACTTGTAGTCAGCATCGACCATGGCGAAGAGGATGATGCTGAAGAAGCCCTTGTAGTTGTGATAAGTGGACCCCGACTTGGCTGGCGCTTTGCAGGCCACGTGCTTCCCATCTATGGCTCCAACGGTGTTGGGGAAGTTCCACTTCTGATACCACTGTTCTGCAACTTTCTTCCAGCCTTCTTCAGTGGAGGGGAACTGGAGGAGCTCCTCCATGTACTCTTCAATGATGGCCTGCACCACTTCTCTGACCAGAAAGCTGATGGTGCTGGGTGGCACCCTCCAGCCATACTGCATGCTCCTGTAGGTGGTCCCTGAGGCCAGGTGGTGAAGAGTGAGTGCCACCTTGAGCCCAGGTTCCAGGCTGGGCGGGAAGTTGGTGTTTTTCTTGGTCAACCTGGGTGTCAGGCGCTGCACAACTTCGTCAAACATGGCTGGAGGCATCCTCATGAAGTTCTGGAACGCACGAGTGTCTTCGCTCCTGAGTTGCACCATCAGCTTGTTGTACAGTCCGTCCTCTGCTCTTCTGGCGAACCATCTTTGGACCCAGACTTTTTTTGGGTGCCTCCTTTTCTTCCCGTAGTAGAGTTCACAGAGCCTGTAGATGGTTTTGCACTGTTGCAGAAGGATGGTGGCTGCTGAAAGGACTTTGTCACAATCCACGGTGGACATGACTGGATGCTGTGGAAGAGGAAGAGCCAGATGAAGGCTGCAGAGGTCTGCACTGCTGGGCTGCTGTTCTGAAAGTCAGATGCAGGCGAGTTGCTCCCCCTTTTTATAGGCAGTATAGGTTTTCTGCTAGGCATCCTCTAGGCATCCCCTAGGCATCCTGTAGACATCCTTAATATCTGAGATAGGTCCCCTCTGCAAATGTTTTTTCCATTTTAAACGCTTTGTTTTCGTTCTGCATCCGCTAGGCATCCATTCTGCATCCGTTCCACGTCCGTTCCGCTTCCTCCCTGTGTCCGGGCGGATGCGAGTTGCGCGGATGCGCAGCAGTGCCTAGCGAATATAGCGGATGCATAGTGGATGCGTAATGGATGCATAGTGGATGCAGAACGGACGAACTGGATACATTTTCCGCGCAAAAGTTTTAGGCAGCCCAAAACTTTCGGAGCGGATGAAACTTCTATAAACGGATGCTGAACGGATAGAGAGGAAGCCAAACGTAGGCAGTGAGTACATCGCGTTTTCGAACGGATGGCAAGGTTTTTTGTCCGTTTTACATCCTCTTTGCATCCGTTGGTTCAGTGTGACATGGGCTTTACTCAGAAAAGAGAAATTAAATAAATCTGCTAACTTTCAAATTGCATGTAAGATCATTCTTATCATATTACATTATAACTTCACCAGTCTGAGCTACTGAAGAAAATCATAACAGAATCAGCAGCAGGTTTTATTAAGGGGGGGAAAAAGACACTAAGAGGGGATTTCTGCTTCTGCAAAGTAGTCAGTTGAAAAGAGGGGAATAGGCTGGGGAGAAATAAAGCACAGCTGGCAAACTGGGCAACAGGGCCAAAGGTGACAAGCAAGGAAACACTGCTTCCAGATTAGAACAGAAAAATGCAAGTCGAGGTTGCATTCATGGTGGGGAATGGGCTAATGAAATTCCTGCCCTCCAAAAGTAATTGCTGGCCTGTACTGGCAGTGGAACAATCTGGAAGTGTGGATAAGACCAAGAAAAATTCAGATTACTGTAAGGCACTTAAGCACATTGGGAAACCTGAAATACCAAATGAGGGATAGATTTTCATGAAGGAAATATATCTAAATAGGCTTACAAAAGGACTTGATGGCACATATTAAAAGAGTGAGTTTTGTCAATCACTCTCTTTCAGGCATTCTACCACACAGGATTGCAGTTGTTGAGAAAAACTAGAGAAAATGTTAGGCATATTGGTATAACCATCTGCAAAAATATAAAAATAAAAAATAAAGGGGATAAATTTATTAGAAAATACTTTAAAATAAAATCTGATTTTTCTTTTTTTGGGGGGTAAAATTTCTCTTTTGAAGATCAAGCCATCAAGATTTGATTATTTGTTGGGAGGTCTATAAATAAAACAAATAAATGATCAATTCTATGCCTTTTGTGCACAAAGGCTATATAATCCAGGAAGGAAGGAAGGAAGGAAGGAAGGAAGGAAGGAAGGAAGGAAGGAAGGAAGGAAGGAAGGAAGGAAGGAAGGAAGGAAGGAAGGAAGGAAGGAAGGAAGGAAGGAAGGAAGGAAGGAAATAATAGGGAGGGAAGAAGGAAGGATGGTCGTACTTTGTTATAGTAGAACTGTTAGAATTTAGAATTGTTCCATCCCCAGAGCATTTGCTACTCAGCAGGACAAGGTTAATTTATTTCTGTTTAGCTAGTTTATAAATAAGTTTGGCAACCCTGCCTTACTGGCCAAAAGAATGGCCTTTATTTTTTTAAACAAGACAAAGAAAAAGGGCCCTATTTAGAAGACAGCAAAATCTACAATTTGGACAGAGGGGACCATAGGTTTGAAAGGGGGATCAAAGAGACCATCTATGTTAAAATTGAAAAACCCTCTGTCAACAGAGGGGAAGAGATATGACATCATTTATCTCATCTATCTCCAATCTACAACACCCTCCTTTCAGCAATTCCAGAAATGCTCCACAGCCATTTGCACTACTCTGGTGACCCTGATGACACAGATAAACTTCCAGGTGGCCTCAACAAATCTCTAAAAAGAAAGGAAATGATTGTCTGCAAGAAGTATAAATCGTTCCATTCCCCATCATCCAGTTAGAGCTGAAGAAGCTTCTTGGATGAGAAGTGAAACATCTCCAAAGAATAGCAAGAAAGTCCAATTGCCTCTTGAAAAAGCACCTTTGGGACAAACATGACCTGGATGACTGAGAACCTCCATAGAAAAATAAAGATGGATGTTTCATCTACTTCCAATACTATTCACCACTATATCTTTCTGGACATCAAATGACATTTAAAAGTTGAGGACCACTTTTTTTTAATATCGTTCACTTACAGTATTTGTGAGAGAATTGTAGAGGGAACTATGAAAAGTGATGTAGCTGTATAATATTAAAATTGCCAAGCAGAATTCAGTATAAAGGGCTCCATGCTATGCTCCATATCTTACAGCAGTGATGTCAAACTCACAGCCCGGAGGCTGGATGCATCATGCGCTGACCATGCCCACCCTTGGTTTAGCGAAGATGTGATACATCATGTGATGACAACATAATGCCATGAGTTTAACACCTTTTTTTTTACAGGGTTTATGTAAAATGACTGGAACAGGGTATCAGTTGTTTAGAATGAAATGATAATATAGTCCTGTATACTCATGAAATTATACTATATTTCATTTGCAAAAAAAAAGAAAAAAGTCCAGTATGGAAATTTGCTGCCCCTTTACAATAAACTCTTGTGGTAATAGACATAACTTTCTGAGTAGAAAAGAATAAAAGAAAAGCAAGATGAATAAGGCTAATGAGAATAAACATATTTACTCATACTATGGATTTTTTTGAAACTGAGAATAAAGGTTCTGAAGGAAAAAAATATAATACTAAGCAAAGATAAAATAATGGGTGGACCATCTTGGAATAGTAACAATGGAAAGATGGGAATTAGGGGACAGTGAGAAGACAAGTCTAAACCACGAAAGTGTTAAAGATAAGCAAGAGCTGGATTATAAAAAGGGTGGAATCAGGATAGAAATTTGAAAAAGAGTGTTACACAATCTGAGCAATGAAGGAATGAATAGTTTTGGCAGCAGAATTTTGTACAGAAGGTGGTAGGATGTCTGGCAAGCAAAGGCTACAGCAAAGAAAGTAGTCAAATCTTCATGACATTTCATAAATTCAAGAGTACAGTCTTAAGAACATCCATGTCAAGTTAACTTTACTGAAAAACATCAAAGAAATTAAAATGTAGACTCCCTGGAGTTGAGCTGGTCTTAAGAACATCCACATCATGTTAACTTTACTGAGAAAAGTGAATGAAATCAATATGTAGATTCTCTGGAGTTGAGCTGGTGACTTCATGGATATGACAATGTTGTTTTCTTGGTATCAGTCTGGGAGTGGTTTGCTACTGTTTTGTTAAGGGATGGTTTTGTTGACTTTCCAGTCTAGTCTATAGCTCTGGAATTTCTAATAGTCTCCCATCCAAGTGCTGACTAGGTCCAACTCTGTCAGCTTTTTCAAGAAAGGCCAGCATTGACTTGGTACTGTCCCCTCTTATACTAAAGCTTATGCAAACATGGAAAATAAAAACATATTCTCATGATTCAGAGATCAAGTGTCTTCAAATTTGGTAAGTTTAAGATTTGTGGACTTCAACTCCCAGAATTCCTGAGCTAACATGACTGGAGGAAGAATTCTGGAAGTTGAAGTCCACAAGTCTTAAAGCTATCAAGTTTGAAGACACCTGCTCTAGATGATCAATGATCAATCTGCCATATATTTAAAAAAATAATTTCAGGGAAAGATGAATAGACAAAACACCTAGGATTTTGGTTTTTTGGTTTACACAAATACTCTACTTCTTGTTTTGTATTAAGAACTATCAGGATGTGAGCTGCTGGGAAAATATCATTTGGAAACTGCTGCTTAATAAAATAAACACAAAATTAATTTCACAAGAGGCTCTTTCTGTGAAACGCTGCCTCTTTCGCTGCAGTGCTGGTGATAAGTATTCTTTTAACATGGAAATTACCACTGTAAAACTGCCAGTGTGTGATCTCAGATCACTCTTTTGGCTTTGAAATCTAAGCCTAATAGATACCCTGCCAAGTTCTCCTACATCACAATCCAAGAGAACTGAGCTCATGGTGCAGTTCCTGTTTCACAAGGGGCCTAAGCCTCTATACCTGAATGGGTGGCTTCTGCAAGGAAAAAAGGAAGGTGATGCCTTTGCAGATTTGATCATTTGCTGCCCAGCTGTAGCACTGTGTATTCAGAGCAATCAAATAAGAATAAAGTGAAGTAAGCAGCTGTATGGGAATATAGGCACATTTGGAGGAGGCTTCAATTGTGTGTTTATTCCTAAATGCAGTGTGAGTGCAGTGTGACTAATTACACCACAGAGGAAAGCAGAAGCTCTCAAGTTAAAGTATTTGGATAATCAAGTTTACTGCAGAAAAAGTATGTCGGCATTAAATAAGTCAAAACACAACGCATCAGATTTGGAATGGCTCCATTGGTACTGCAAGTCAGAGTAAGGCAGCTGAAATGATATGAGTCTCATTTGTCTAACTAGAAGAACTACCAGAAAAAATAAACCATCTGCTTCAACTATCTCAATGCCACTTGAAAACGATAATTCTGCAGAAATAGAATGAGACAGTTTTCTCCCTTGTTCCTTATTTTACTCTTTTGCTTATCAGGTAGCCTGTTGCTAAGCTTCCTAAGGAAACCAGGACTCTTTCTGAGATATTAATAGCTGGGAACTTACTGGTACTCAAAGAAAAATCATTCTGCTTTCTTACTTGATTTATGGTTTGCTTTAGCATGATTCAATAGCTTATCTGTTTATGCTGGACAGAAGCCGAGATATTAAACACACAAACAAAACAATGAGAAACAAGGACTGATAGTTATACTTTCCCAAGGATTTACTACTGAGATACAATGCAAAGAAAAAGAAAAAACTACAAGGGAGCGGGAAAAGTAATTTGAATCAAACTCTGAATTTGCCTTTAACTTGTATAAACCACTCCAGTTTCATTGTCTCTAGGAGGATAATTATATAGATTCTTTATATAGTTTCTTTAATCCCTAAACAGTCAAGTGGAATTTTAACCTTTGACTTCATTCATCCTTGTGTTGCCCCTCAGATACCTATTCAATAAACCTTCTCAGGATTAGACGATGTATGTGGGTGGGGTGTGCCAGTGGTAAAGCTGTACATCCTTTGCCATGTGATGACAACACCCTAGAGTTCATCAAAAGATGTTACATATTTTTAGATTTCTAAAAATATGGAAAGTCTAGGGAGAATCCTGAATTATGAAAATCACATCTCTTACAAACCATAAACTCAAAATTGTCACTGTTTAGTTGATACTGAAGAATGAAGAAGAGAACATGAAACAAGGAGAACAAAGGAAATTTGGCCTAGATCAATCAACCAGTCAGAATAGAGCTAAAAGGGACCTTGGAGATCTTCTAGTCCAACTCCCCTGCTCAAGCAGGAGACCCTCTACTATTTCAGACAAGTGGCTGTCCAATCTCTTCTTAAAAACCTCCAGTGATGATGAAGCACCCACAACTTATTTATTTATTTGTCAAACATGTACAAGTTAACAAGTATAGGTATGATCATAAATATGAACAAAGGAAGTAAATGCAGATACATGGGGACAGTAAGGCAGGGATACTAGGTAAGTTGGTGTGCTTATACCCGCCCCCTTTAAGGACCTCCTAGGAATGGGGTGAGCTCCATAGTAGACCTAAACTTACAACCTTTCATTCAATAACCATTCGAAGTTACCATGGCAGTCGACTGGTGGTTATGGCCAGTCTTTGGAATCCCCTTCCCGACCAACACTTCTTGCACAACTTCACTTTATGACCACATCCCTTAACAACAGAAATTCTGGTCTCCATTGCTGTTGTAAGTTGAGGATGACCTGTCTATTATGGCACATGGCATTTATTTTTCCCCAAATTTTTGAGAAGGAAAAATACCTCCATAGAAATGCGACTAGTTTCACAAATGACTTATTTCCCCCTTCTGAAAAATCCCACCGAATATTTTCCTGTGCAGTAATTCAAAACCTTCACCCCCTTTTTCCTTTTAGGTGAAGCCTGGTGGCCATAAAGGTGCATGTGAACTTTTAAAGAAATGCTGCTATTTGTGTGTGTGTGTGTGTGTGTGTGTGTGTTTGTCTTCATCATAGTCCCAGTGCCCAATATTTTGCACTGGGCAAAACTCTAAGGCAGTTGCGGAAGCTGGCTTCCCATATTAAGAGGGAGGTAAATGAGTACTTTCTGTCCTGCCATAGTCAGAGTTATGGATCCAAAAGTAGACAGGCTCATCCTCTTCCTTATACGAAAGCATTTGGGGAATTCATCTCAAGACAGACGGCTGTCTTTTGAGTCATCTCCTTTCAAACCCCCTTCACTCATTTCCTTATCATCCAAGCCAATTTTACGAATGCACTTTGTTGGCTTTGAAAATGTCACACTAGATTTTTATTATTTTTTAAAGGAGGGACATTTGCCATTATAACCACCAATAATACCATTGCTAAAAATGGAATTTTCAGTGTGTACTGGCAAAGGGAGGGCCTTATGGTTTCCTTTACTAAAATTAAAGTTCCTTTGTAAGTGTTGATGCTATATTCATCCTCTATCACCATTAACCTGCGATTTTGAGTAACTGCTATATAGCCTAGGCAGGGAAGGGGGGAAAAACATGTTGTCAAACGCATCTAAATATGATTCAAAAGGGCCAGGTGTTCAACTTAAGAGCAGCAGGGGATGTATTTTGGGTTGTATTGTTGGTTTTTTAAGACTTCAAAATCAACCCAATTATTATCATAATGGATAAAAAAAACAATTTGTGAGAAAAACTTTTAGTGAGGGAGCAAAGTACTAAAAAAAAAGAGAAGATAATCCTCTAAATATAGCATAAGCCACAGATGGCTAGGAAGGTTAAGTGGGGTTCAATATCACAGCACTGCCATATTTTTAATACTTGGGAAGTGGAGGTATTGTTTCTCATAGAATTTCCGAGAATCTTTCATCTTTTTCCATTTAGAGAATGTATAAAATGAACAGATGGTATGTGAGATTAATGTGGCATGCATGATATGTTCATTGATAGCCTTAAAGCTCAAACAGGGCCAGTAAAAGTTATGGAAACCAGGGCAAATTACGTTCCCCCTTCCATTTGTGCAATAAAGGAGATGAAGATGATGCCCATCTCATTCACTAGCACACCTGCCTGACCTCCAACATTATAAAGTATTTAATGCACTGACAATATATCTGGAAAAGGGATTTCAGATTGCAGAATAATAGAGTTGGAAGGGACCTCAGGTCTTCTAGTGCAAGTGCTACTGCTCAAGCAGGAGACCATCAACCATTCTGGACAAATGACAGACCTAGGATAAATCAAGGAATCAGTTCCCAGCCTTCCATCCTTCTGAGGTGGGTAAAATGAGGACCCAAATTGTTGGTGGCAATATGCTGATTCTGTAAATCGCTTAGAGAGGGCTGTAAAGCCCATGTCACACTGAACCAACGGATGCAAAGAGGATGTAAAACGGACAAAAAAGCTTGCCATCCATTCGAAAACGCGATGTACTCACTGCCTCCGTTTTGCTTCCTCTTTATCCATCCAGCATCCGTTTATTGACGTTTCATCCGCTCCAAAAGTTTTGGGTTGCCCAAAACTTTTGCACGGAAAATGTATCCAGTTCATCTGTTCTGCATCCGCTACGCATCCGTTACACATCCGTTACGTATCCCCTATATCCGCTAGGCATCCGCTGCGCATCTGTGCAACTCGCATCCGCTCGGAGGCAGAGAGGAAACGGAACGGACGCGGAACGGATGCAAAATGGATGCAGCATGGAAACAAAGCATTTAAAATGGAAAAAACGTTCGCAGAGGGGACCTATCTCGGACATTAAGGATGTCTAGAGGATGCCTAGAGGCTGCAAAGGGACACCTATACTGCCTATAAAAAGGGGGAGCAACTCGTCTGCATCTCACTTTCAGACCAGCAGCCAACCTGTGCAGACCTCTGCAGCCTTCATCTGACTCTTCCTCTTCCACAGCATCCAGTCATGTCCACCGTGGATCGCGACAGTCC
Source organism: Laticauda colubrina (assembly GCA_015471245.1). Classification (NCBI taxonomy): domain Eukaryota; kingdom Metazoa; phylum Chordata; class Lepidosauria; order Squamata; family Elapidae; genus Laticauda; species Laticauda colubrina. The sequence goes on along the minus strand of BLBF01000007.1, from coordinate 15,242,189 downwards.
TTTTGGCAGCCGCCATCCTTCTGCAACAGTGCAAAGCCATCTACAGGCTCTGTGAACTCTACTACGGGAAGAAAAAGAGGCGGCCAAGAAGCGTCTGGGTCTGAAAATGGATCGGGAAAAGAGCAGAGTATGGACTGTACAACAAGCTGATGGTGGAGCTCAGGAACGAAGACACTCGTGCGTTCCAGAACTTCATGAGGATGCCTCCAGCCATGTTTGACAAAGTTGTGCAGCGGCTGACACCCAGGTTGACCAAGGCAAACACCAACTTCCGGCCCAGCCTAGAACCTGGGCTCAAGGTGGCACTCACTCTGTGCCACTTGGCCTCAGGGACTACCTACAAAAGCATGCAGTATGGCTGGAGGGTGCCACACAACACCATCAGCATTGTGGTCAGAGAAGTGGTGCAGGCCATCATCGAAGAATACAAGGAGGAGCTCCTCCAGTGCCCCTCCACTGAAGAAGGCTGGAAGAAAGTTGCAGAGCAGTGGTATCAGAGGTGGAACTTCCCCCACACCGTTGGAGCCATCGATGGCAAGCACGTGGCCTGCAAAGCTCCAGCCAAGTTGGGGTCCACTTATTTCAACTACAAGGGCTTCTTCAGCATTGTCCTCTTTGCCATGGTCGATGCTGACTACAAGTTCATGTACATCGATGCTTCAGGCAACGGCTCATCTTCAGATGCCCAGGTATACAACGCCAGTCACCACAAAGAGGGGCTGGAAGGCAACCTCATCGTGGGCTTCCCAGATCTAGACACCCTGCCCAACGACACGCAAGATGTGCCCTACTTCATCGTGGGGGATGACGCCTTCTCCCTCAGAACCTACCTCATGAAGCCCTACACCTCCAGACTCCTCACCCGTGAAGAGAGGATCTTCAACTACAGGCTGTCCAGGGCAAGGCGGGTGGTGGAGAACGCCTTTGGCATCCTGGCCAACAGGTTCCAGGTACTTCTCACCACCATGCAGCATTGCCCAGAGACTGTGAGGAGGATTGTGGAAGCTTGCTGCATCCTGCACAATCTCATGCGCACCTGCTACCCAGTCTTGCAGAACAGGCTTGTGGACCGTCAACAAGGCAATGGGGACATGGAGCCTGGGGAATGGAGGCAAGGGCGAAACCTGATCGACACTCAGGATGTGCAAGGCCCCAACAGAGCCTCACGGGAAGGGAAGATGCAGCACAACCTCCTGAAACACTGGTGCAACTCCCCAGCTGGAGCGGTGGATTGGCAAGACAGGATGGTAGATGCTTAATGGATGCTTCCTTCAGCCTGTCTCATCACACGGATGAGATTGGGCCATGTATATTGGGTGGGCCTACAATGAACAGGGTGTTTAACAAAGAGTTGTGTTTGTGTTGACATGTGTGGATCAGTGCTTACATTGTTATTGATAAAAAAGGGCCATAGGTGTGGCACCTGGGAGGGTAGACCATACAGTCCCACTATGCTTGCACTGGAGGTTTATCTATCCCACAGCTATTAGCCATCCCAAAGGTATCCCTGCTCATTCCACAGGTATCCCTGCCCACCCCACTGCTATCTTAACCCATCCCACAAGCATGCAAAGGCTTAAACCATTTCTAAAAGTTTCCACCAAGACTTCATTGAAAAAAAGAAATGAAGCAAGTGTGTGAATCAAAGATAAACTTTATTGAACAATAAGCTGTAACAGAAAAATGACCCAAGTCAAGTGTCCAAATAAAGTCCACAGGTAGTCAGTTACCCGGTCTCTGGCACTCTTATCGGTCACTCGGATGTGTGCCCAGTCTCAGGGGTGAAAGGTCCAGGTGCTGTGGTGGTGGGTGGTGCTGGAGTGCCTGGCCCCGAGAGGACAACAGGGGACAGTGTGTTGAGGAAGGTGTCGGACAGCTGGCTCAGACCTGTGATGCTGAGAGGTCCTTCCTCCATGCCATGGGGTGTCAGCCCCAATACTGATGACAGATGTACTGAGGCCGGGCTTGGCTGTGGGGTGGAGGAAGGAGCAGTGTAGTGGGGCTGTCTGGTCTGCAGCTGGGTGAGGACTGGCGTGGGTGGCATCATTGTCGTGGGTGGCATCGGTGGCATCAGTGGAACCGGTGGCAACGGTGTCCCCCGATGACTCTGTGCCTGGACTGGGAAGGGCTGCTGCCTGTGCTGCTGAACCTCCTGGTAGCTGTAGCTCTGGTAGGTGAGGGCCTGTGGGAAGCCTTGGAATGGGAGGGACATCACCTATGGTGGAGGTGGAGGAGCAGACCTGGACTGGGTGGGAGCAGATTCCTCTGGATCAGGAGGGTTGTGAAGCAGCTCGGTGATCTGGTCCTTCACCAGCTGGTACTGTGGATCCGCCATTTGGTCCTTCACCAGCTGGTACTGTGGATCCGCCATTGAAGGTCTGGTTGACATAGGTGAGGAAGGGCTTGCGGTTGGAGGAGGAGGAGTCAGTGTGGACCAGCTGAGAGAGGAGATCTATGCTGGTGCGGATGGTGTCCCTGATCTCCAGCAGGACAGTGTGGCTCTGCCCCTCCTGCTGTCCGGCTCTCTGCCTTTCTGTGGAGGCGGAGCTGGGGGGGGTGGATGGGGCTACAACTGTGGTGGACTCAATGTCTCCTTTCTCCCACCGCACCAGGGAGTCCTCCACGCGCTCCACCATGGTTAGAACACCTGTCCGCGGGTTCTCCACCATGGCACGGTCCACAGAAACCTGCCTGGAGACAGGGACTGACTCTCGGCTGGAAGAGGACTGGCTCTCAGCAGGCTGCCGGAGAGAGAGGGTCGTGATAGGGGCTGCTGGTGCACTTCGGTGGCGGACCTCACCCTCCAGGAAGCTGCACCTGGCCATGACGTAGGTCTCTCTGTCTGTCAGCTTCACAGTGGCCTGGCCAGATTTCTTCAGGTGCAGCTTCCCGTACCAGGTGTGCATGTGCTTCCAACAGCCAAGGAGCACCTCCGAAGTATAACCCATACTCTCCGCCCTCTCTCTCCAAGCTGCCTGCTTCTGCTTGGCGTCCCTGTGCAGCCGGTGTCCCTTCCGCCACAGATAATCGTTCTCTCTCAGCCACTCCAGCACCTCATCCTCGTGCGCCTCCTCAATATAGTATTGCCTCCTCTCCGGTTGTCGCATACGCCTCTTCCTCCCTTTGGCAGGACCAGATGGGCCCTCATCAGAGGGGCTCCCAGGTAGTAGGGGCTGCTCCTCCACACCACCACCACCAGCAGCAGCACCAGCAGGATCATCATCTTCATCATCATCTTCATCCTCACCAGCAGGATCATAATCAGCAGCAGCAGTAGCAGCAGCAGCAGCAGCAGCAGCACCAGCAGGATCAGCAGCAGCAGGACCAGCAGGACCAGGATCAGCAGCAGTAGAGTAAGCACCAGCAGGGCCAGCAAGTCCAGGAACACGAGCAGGACCAGGAACATGAGCAGAACGAGCAAGACCAGGAGCACGAGCAGGATAAGCAAGTCCAGGAGCATGAGCAGGATGAGCAGGACCAGGAGCAGCTTCAACAGAGTAAGCACCAGCAGAAGCACCACCACCAGGAGCAGCTTCAGCAGAAGCCCCAGCAGAAGCAGAGTCAGGGGCAGGGGGCGGGAGGTTGGCCCTGTCCCTCTTGCCAGGGATTGCGGCAGGCTGCTGAGGCTTTCGCTTCCTCCCCATGGTTGTGGGGTTGCTGGCTGGCAGGGAGGCTGGCAGGCACCAAGGCTGGCAGGAAGCCAGGCACGAAGGCTGGCAGGAAGCCTGGCAGGTAGGCTGGCAGGTAGGCTGGCAGGTAGGCTGGCAGAAAGCCTGGCAGGAAGGCTGGCAGGTAGGCTGGCAGGAAGGCAGGCAGGCACCAAGGCTGGCATGCAGGCAGGGCAGGCAAGGAACTCGTAGTGTCCAACAGCAGGTCTTTCCTGGGAATGCTGGCCACGTGCAAGCTGCTTCCCTTTATATCCGGGGGGCTTACGCAATGCATCCCCCCCGCATGCACAATTAATGCTCGGAATCCATTCCGCTTCCGCTGTGCATCCATTAGGCTTCCGCTGTGCATCCGCTTCATCCGCTGTGCATCCGCTGTGCATCCGCTTCATCCGCTGTGCATCCACTCTGCATCCATTGTATCCGTTCCGCATCCGCTTTGCTGAGCCCCCCCGGAAGCCTAGCGGATGCGCCATCCGCTCTCATCCGCTTCCATCCGCTGGGCTTCCATTCCGCATCCACTTTGCATCCACCCTGCGTCCTCCCTGCGTCCTCCCCGCGTCCGTGTTATCCGCTCCGGTTATGTAAATTTTTGCCCCTTTTGAGAGCGGATAACAACAGATGAACATTTTGCTCGTCCGCTGTGTCCTTTTTGCATCCGTTGGCCAGTGTGACATGGGCTTAGAGCACTATAAAGCAATATATAAATCTATGTGCTATTGCTATCGTGGACTTTTTAAGGTTCTAAGAAATGTATTATAGACAGAAAAGTAAATTCTGATTTTGCTCTCCTACTGCGTATATGGAGAGAATTGTTCAAAACAGGTCTCTGTTTAATATTCATCTACTTCCTATGCAGGGGGGAACATCCATTTTTTTTCTCTTTTATTCACACAAGCTAATGATCATCAGGATTCTATGATTGTATTCCTGAACTTGTTTCACATGGACATCTATAAAAATAGTAGAGCTGTACAAAGCTTTGAATGAACAATTTAATTTGACAAAGCTTTGATCTGGTAACCCAACAAAACAAATCTGTAAATCAAAGTCCAAATCAGCTTTGAAGCAGCCAATCAAATGAGGTGGTTCTGTAATACTTCAGAAATTTGATGACTTCTCTGCTACTTATGGGATTGTTGCAGACACAAAAATATTGAGGTTTTACTTCTGCATGTGGTAAATGACGGGGAAGATGTTGTGGCACGAGGGGCTCTCTGATATGGATATGACTAGTCCATCAGTTTTACCGCATTGAACATTCTGCCTATCAAAGCATTTTGGGTGGAACTTACATTTATTTTGATTTAATTTCCCCCTCCTCAATTCTCAACTCCTTTAATGTGACTAGCTATAAGGCCCAGCTCCCTATCTATCTATCTATCTATCTATCTATCTATCTATCTATCTATCTATCTATCTATCTATC